>CAHIKZ030000056.1:690000-747500 GCA_903632075.3 Acanthosepion pharaonis
ACAGTTTTTGTTGAAGAATGAAAAATAACATTTGCTCAATATCCTTTCATGTTAAAAATGATGTGTTTAATATGACAGGGAAGCGGAAATATCTCTCGGAAGAAAAAGATTAGCAAGAGGACCACAAAAACGGTGACGACAAGACCTATTTCAAGTTGAAGAAAGATGATCACTTAATAAATAAATGTATGTGAGTATCTCATATGAAAGTCTTGAGACGTGGCTACGGTTCATTTTTGCTCGGGAAGTAATTTTGACTAGATACAGATAAATAATTTATATGTATAGATTATTAAAACGACTAAGGGAAGTGATCACTTAAAAATTTACTTACTTAAGTTGATTTACCTCCCTTCCCACTACAGGACAGGAAATATATAAATATATTCATCGGAAATGATAAATAAATACACATTGATAATTATTATGTGATTTGATTTCTTTAAATTCTCTTGTTAATTATTCTCATGTTCTTTCGTTTTCGTCTTAGATGTTGCAGCCATATCTACGAATTGCTATCTTCTTTGTTGAGAATTATCAGCAACGTTTTCTCATTTGGACAAAGCACTACTTCTGTGTCTCAAAATTTCATATATATTCAAACACAAAATAGAACAAGGCACTAATTTTAGACTCTTAATGAAATAAATGATAGTGTTTGAGTGAGCGTTTATAAGTCTTGTTAATCTTTATCACCAGTATGATAATTCAGTCTTTATGATAATTCATTTTTCTGAATGTAATTACATCTTGAGAAAACCGTCTCTTTACTGCTGGATTTCATCTATATGAATATTATTTTTCAGCTTTTCTGAAAATAAGAAACTGGTTGCGTTCGCCGGAAGCAAATCTTAGCAGATGTTTCAAAACAAAACAAGCGCAAATGGCAACTTTTGTCTGCTGTGTCTCCTTTGCCTCTTTTAGTTCTTTTGCCATCTGAGACCATCTCGAATCAAAAACGCGAAATTATGGAAAGCTATATGACTGGGGAAATAAATACACATTATTATTACTATAGTGTTTGTTTTTGCTTTTCTTTTACATTTACAACTGTCTCATCAAATACTTGTTTTTATTCATCTTTTCTTTTATCGCTTTATGTTATTATTATTAATGATAGTAAGTGAAATAGGAAAACTCATATTAAACGACAGTTATAACCAATTTCTCAGTGTTCGTTGTAATTTACAATAGAATTCTTTCTCTGACAATAAATTTTTTATGCTTATGATATTTTATCGCAATTCGCTGGATTATTTGGATACTTGAAAATGCCATCAACAATATATAAATCTTATTAGGCATCCCTTAGTCCCAAGAGACGATATCAGTTGTTTTCTAAATTATGTCTCAATCGGCTATGGTTTATACGAGAATGACAATATCTACTACATTTTGTGAAAACTAAAATCAGTCAAACCTCGTGCCTTGTTTCTGAATTCTAGCAAAACGGTCTGGAAAAAAAGGGACGATTATCCACTTAGGAAATCACCATATCCAGGATCCGGTGTATTCTTCGAGAATTATCAGTAACGATTTCTTATTTGGAATTGTTTCAAACAAAATGAACGTGAAAAACTAGGTACTTGTAAAATGACATAAACAATAGACATATTCTTATTATGCATTCCTTAATCTCAGGGGACGATGCGTTGCGCTTGAGATGATGTTTCAAGCAGAGCATTCATTATGGTTTACTAGCACTATTCGAATATACCATCTCGCCCACATTTTTTCAAACCTTGTGCCTTGCTATTTCACATCTGAATGCTGGGAAATTATCACTTTTTATTTAAAGAGGCTTTTTCTGAATTCAAAAGAAAAGCCAGACATTGTATGCTCGCTAGCCAACATACAGCCACAGTTGAGAGCTGGGCGCTGGGTGGAAAATAACTCATATGAACTACTCGAAAATGTGTACAACTTTCCCCTCTTCAATGGGGGGGGGGTTATACCCTCATTGACAACATAAAGATTTTTTCATACTAGACAACGGAGTAAGCAAATAGTCGTCAAATATACAAATTGCTATTTTGAAATAAACTTTTCTACCTTCCATCAGCACGGCTAATGCTAACCTACAGAAGTGTTTTGCCTTTTGGGTCTAAAGTTTGTAGTTGACATGAAGTAGAAAGATTATATAGACTCAATTGCTAGGTGCTCGGCTAGGAAAATTCGATCTTTGTGTCGTGCTAGACAATTTTTATCGCCAGAATCTTTATAATTCTACCATTCGTCTATGCTTAGAATATTGCTACTACATATGGTATATATTTGATACAATCCAAAGTGGAATATGCAACATCATCGGTTTTGAACTGGCATCTCGGCTTCAGTAAATTTTACCACTGCCGTAACGTAACTTAATTGTGCCTTTTCTATAGATATGGTAATTGTTCGGATGAACTTTCCTCTATCTAGACTTTATGAATTTAAGCGTATTACTAAATTGGCGTCAAGATCTCATAATTTTACAGTTGAAATGGCTATATATAATCCGTAAGTTCTATGCTAACAGTTTCTTCTATTGGCCTTCTCGCTTGTGGAACTCTCTTCCAGCTTCTTGCTTTCCAGTCAAGTTTGATCTTCAAAAATCCAATGATAATGTCAATCGTTATGTTCCAGCTTCTTAATTTTTATTCTTTTATTGGTCTTCCTCACTTTGTTTCAGGGGAAATAATTAAAAAGGAATTAAATGTTAAATAATAGAAAGTAAACAAAAATATATATATATATATATATATATATATATATATATATATATAATAGAAAATAATCGTTGAATATATATGGAAGAATTTAATTTTTAACTTATTGTGTGTACATGTGTTTGAGAGTGTGTAATTTTGTGAGAGGAAAACGGGAAAATGAACCAAATAAATAGGCACGAAGCATAAAGATAATCTTTAAAAAAATATTCCCCCAAAACTAGCAATGAAATAGAGTTGACTGTCGTTAGCGCAATTAAAATTAGGAAATTCAGACATATATATATATATATATATATATATTAAGCGTTTCACCCAAAGCAAGGCGAGAAGCCACTAGGACGCAAGGGGTTACAGAAGATTTGGAGCAAGATCAGATAGGAGTGATAGAAGAAAGGATGAGGAGAAGGATAGTGGATAGATCAAGGCAACTGGAGATGTCGATTGACATTACATTTGAATAGCTGGAGATTATAGCTCTCAGGGAAACTGGAATAGGGAAGGAAGTTCCACAGGCGAGAGGTGCGATACATGAAGCTATTGGAGTAGAAGAGACGGCTACATTTCGGAGTTTCGACAGTGAAAGGGTGAGAGCGGGATGCCAGCCTCATAGGGCGCTTGAACTCATGAAGTCTGGGAACCAGTGAATGCAGCTCCTCGGAGCAATTAACATGAAAGTATTTGTAAAAAAGACAGAGAGAGGCGACGGCGCGTCTGTGAGAGAGTGACTGTAGACGAGATGCCAGAACAGGGCCAATTATATTGTATATCCGCCTCTGGCGCCTATCAAGAACCCCGAGGCAAACAGAGGGGGGGTCCATACCATATATGGCAGGAATACTCCATGCAAGGGCGAATTGTTGATTTGTAGATCTGGAGGATCGATTCCGGGGAGAAAAATTTCCTGGCGTGGCACAGGGAGTCAACTTTCCTTGCGGTGTACGAAGCAGTTGACTCAATGTATTTATTCCATCTCAGGTCAACGTGAGACCGAGCAGCCACAGAGAAGTGCTCTCGAGAATTGAGCGTCAGATATTCTAATGGAGGGCAGGGAAGAATCTCTGTGGTGATTAATAGAGAGCAGTTTTATTTTTGAAGCATTAAAGTTGACCAGCCAATTCCTGCCCCACTTCACAACCGATTGGAGGTCCTTTTCGAGACGCACGGCCAGATTTGTTTTTTCAGCGACACTACATTTGTTTTTGAGACAGGAGTAAATTGTGATGTCATCAGCGTAGATGCCAACTTGGGAATTTATGACGTCAGGAAGGTCATTTATGTAGATAAGGAATAGAGTGGGGCCTAGGATGGAGCCTTGAGGAATACCTGCGTTCGTGGGATAGAAACTGGAGGAGAATCTGTTGAGAACGACCTTCAGTTCACGGTTTGACCGGAATGATTGTATTAGGTCAAACAATCGACCCGTAATGCCATAACCCTGGAGCTTGCGAAGAAGGCCGACATGCCAAACCATATCAGACGCTTTGGAGATGTCTAGTGCCACGGCACGAACTTCCCCGTTATTTTGAAGAGCTTGGTAGACAGTTTCAGTGATGGCCATAAGCACATCAGCTGTAGATCGGGCAAAGCGGAAGCCATATTGCTTGACTGATTATAGCCGTATACAGAACGGCTTGAAATAGACTATATCTATGTCGAGGTAATTTTGTTTGTTTTTTTGTAAAAAATACACACACACACACACACACAAAAATATATATATATATATATATATATATATATATATATATATATATACAGAAATCTTTACTTTAAAATATACACATGCACGCACACAAACAAACAACAATATATACGTATACATAGATATATGTACATGTATACAAATAAATAAGAGGATTAGCAGATAAGTAATTACATACTAAACTTACAATAACATTACAGCGAAAATATTATTACCCCTGTGGTAAGTTAAATTTTGAGCTATGTTTACAGTTAACAGTGAGTTCATTCCTTTGATTTAAGAGATGAATCTTGTATTTAAATCTAAGGATTTCCAATTTTTCATTGTCATAAATAACAAGGGGCATACAGAGAATTACATTCTCGAACTCTCTTACTTAATTTCTATTGGTTTATTTGAACCTTTTAAAACTCTTTATTCTACATTCAACATCATCACTTGAGAAGACACCAGAATTGTTGAAACAAAACGGTTATTTTTGTAGTGATGTTATAGCATGTTTATATTATAATTTTTGAATAAATAATATTTGCTCTATATTGAGGACTGTTTTTGGTTATTAGAATTTTATTCCGTCTACACCAATCCTATACTTGTATATATATATATATATATATATATATATATATATATATATATATATATATGTGTGTGTGTGTGTGTGTGTGTGTGTGTGTGTGTGTGTGTGTGCGTGCACGTGACTGCCTGACATTGTTTATGTATGATTACAAACATGTCAAAATGGATGCTTAACACTGAACTCCTTTTTCATTAATTTCCATTTCTGATACTGACACTACACTGAATCCATCATAAAAAATCAGAATGAGAAATCGATACATTCTAAATGCTTCAAATACCTCAGTGTCAAGATCTGTTATAACAAATTTTATATAGGAGATAAGGAAATTGAACAGAGAATAGGTTGCGTTGTGTGTACTACAAAACAAAATTAATGGCTTGAACACTTGACTCATCTTCTCCTGTGATCAAGATCTAGAATTTCAGATGGATGTCAGTCATGGCGTCTAACTCAATCAGAAAACTAAATTTTCATCTATGTACAAAAGTTTTCTCAGATAATTGATGAAAAATGACTTCAGTCAAATGGATAATTTAGACTTTAAAGAAGACCTTATCAACTGACGCAAGAAAATCACAGAGCTAGACTAAATGTTAAAACATCATTTGAAAACTTCCTACAACAAAAATGGGTAGCACAGCAGATAAAAATAATTATATAACCAAGATGCTGACATTCCACATTATCGTAAACAAAAGGATTGGAAGGAAACTCATATCCATATTGGAAAGAGTAATAACAGTAGGCACGAGAAGCCTGATTTCCCGAAAATCTTTTTTTTTTCTTCTATTTGCTAAATCTCTTACACATTTACAGCCAAGGTTGTACTGCTACGTTCATCCTCACTTATATTCATTTTCTTTTTACCTTTTTATTTAATTGTTATTTTGACTAAACAAGTTTCAAATATAATTTTTATTTATTTCTTTTTTCTAGTTGTAACCTTTTGGTCTTTAATAAACCTGTTGATGAACAGGAATTGGTCTTCAGAGTCTTAATTGCCTTAAGGCGTTTAACTGTATGTCTGATGAACGTACATGTGCAAAACAGAACATACACACATATATATATATATATATATATATATATATATATATATATATATATATATATATTGTACATTTGGACAGAAATCCCTCTTTTATACGAGTTTTGTTGAAAAAGATTTTTATAGTAGATAATTATTAATTTAATTTCTTGTTTGTTGTCGACTAGAATTTTATATGTCTTTATAATGTTTTTAAGGGAAGGTTCGTCATGCTTATCGGTAAAGTACGCGGATATACCGAACATAAATTATGTCCAGAAAAGAAAATGATTATAAGAACACAAGAAAAATTCAATAAAAACTTAACCGCAGTAATTTGTGTGTCGTTATTTGCAGGCCATCATGCAAGCTGAGAATTTCATCCAGAATATTTTAAAGTTCTGTAATGGTTCTCCGGAAATTATTTCTACTTTTCTCGAAAACTAAGTTATTCATTAAAATATTTCATTTTTACTATTGTTCACCCAAGGTCAAAATGCCAAGGTCAAAGGTTACTGAATGGTGCAGTTGTAAGCGAATGTTGCATATTATGAGGATATTTAAGCCATATAACGGATGAAGAATGTTAGGTTGTAAACAGTGTAGCGTTGTCTTAGGAGTCCATTACACATTGTAACGTTTCTGGGAAAGAATCTGTCTGAGTGGAACTTCCTCCTTACCAATGGAATATGAAGTGAATGAGGATGATCATCTCCGCATACGTGGCATGGGGGGGTCCTAGCCGTGAAGGTCCTCAGTAGTGGAACCGAGCAGTATTGTTCACCTAGAACCCTGCCATGAAGATAGCGGTAGATCAATGTGTTGTTTGTGGGAAGGAGGTTAGAGGATGTAAAAATTCTATCACCCACAAGGCCGTGCAAACGCTTTTGAAATTGGCCCGGCCTTTTTTGCAGCGTCTTTAGCGTTGGATCGTATGTAAGAGTTCCATTTGAGGCCCGGTGTGTGCTTGAGTTGCCCCCAGCAAGTAATCTTACTGAGAGTGCAAGCATCCATCATGACTGGAAAAGTTCATGATCTGTTCTTTTATGAAACATTATTAGCATTGATTTGAAGGTATTCAATGTTCCAAGCCATTCATATATATATATATATATATATATATATATATATATATATATGAAAATCGATTGAATGTTTAAATTTTTATTATGTTGACAACTTTTCATTCATAACAATTGGAAAAGTTAAGGAAACATCTGAACAAATTTTTGATCGGATTGAATTTTTCTTAAAAATCGCAAAATAAAAGTTGTCTTGAACGGCCACTCTTCTAGATCTTTTTGCATTAATTCAGATGTCCTTCATGGCGCTATACTTGTATCTACGTTGTTCCTAATTTTCATCAAAGGTTTTCCTGATGTCATTAGTTCTCCTCGGTATCTATGCTGATGACGCAATCATTTACCCCTGTCTTAATGGTAAATCTAAGCGGTTAGATAAGGTGAAATTGGTAGTTGATCTAAAAAATGACCCACAATCTGTTGTTAAATGGAGCAAGAAATGTGAATTTTAACGCCTCGAAAACGAAACTGATGGAAATCGAAAAAAATTTCTCTCAGACTTAAATCGTCTGAGATAATCTTTTTTGCTTTCCATCATCATGACTGACACTGACATCCATGAGAGGGATTTCATGTGGCTTTTCGGGTTAACGTTTTCCTCTTACACGAAGTGAATCCTTTGCGAGGCCTACTGCCACGAAAGTTAGTCCATTTTGTCGTGCTAGACAATTTTTCTCGACAGAAGCTTTCTTACATAATTATTAGTTTACCATTCGTTCATACATTAAATATTGTTCTTACATCTGATGTAGTGTTTCTCATATGTATTTAGAAATTCTTAATAAAATACAAAGAAGAATCTGCAGTTTTATTGGCCCTGACCTGGCATCTAGACTTCAGCCATTTTCCCACCCCCGTAACAGAGTTTAGTAAATATGGACTATTGTCCTCAACTTTGTTGTCATTATCACAACGTTTCGGCCATTGTGCACCAATCAAGTCTATAGGGTCTAGTCTGCCCTGTTATTTACCCATAGCATTAGTGGGGAGGAAGGTGGATTCAAACCTTTCCCCTCTCTATTACTAGTACTTAAGTGAATGTAATGAAAACTAGAATTAGAACTCGGCTTCTGATTCCTCAATCCGAGCCGCTATCCATTACTCCCCCTCTTTAATATATGTTATATTAAAAGTAACTGACACGGTATGTTTTATTTAGTCAATATTTATTTGTCTCTTTTCTTTAAATATTTAATGATTATTATTTCCGTTTTCGGCTAATCGATTTACGATTTTCGGAGACTTTATTGTGCTGTTATCATATATTTTGATGATAAGGGTCTCTCATTTATACACATTTTAGCGGTTAGACGTGTACTATATTTGATTTTACGATGCTCTTGTGCGTTTCGAAGTTGTAAGTAACAGAATTACCTTTTCAGAGGGAAAAAGAAACATCGGGAGAAAGAAAGAAAGAAAGAAAGAAAGAAAGGCCACGTATGCTTCTTACAAAATGCAAATATTGTAGGCTGATAAAAAAACAAAATCTGAAAAAAAAGAATAAAAATTATTATTATATATATACTAGCAATATAAACCGTCTTTGCCCGGGTCTTTTTTTTTTTTTTTGCCGTTCAATTGGAGCAGTTGAAGTTTAAAGTCAGCCCACCCGGAAATCAATATTAGTAAAACATTTGGGTGCAACTGAGGCACATCTCTAAATGGGGTTAACAATTTTAATAGGGGTGGCCCTGAAAAGGGAACTGTATAATAATAAATAATATTAATGTACTAATTTAAACTATTTATTTTTATTACAGATTTTATGAAAGATATATATGCAAGAACAAATAGTAAATAGTAAAACGTTGCTGAGAGTTATAATGGACAGGAAGTAGTGGAGAGCCATTGTCGCCAGCAGTTAGTACTCAAAACCGGCACTGAAGAATTATCTATCAAACAGAAGATTTCATCGAAATCGAATGAAAACTATGGAAATGTATAAACAACATCCGATTACACACACACACACACATGCATACACTCACACATTTTGAGAATTATAGATATAGATATTATTAGGTCAATAGACAAAGTCGAAGCATAATAAGAAACATCTTTAAAATTGGTATTTTCGGGCATGCCTTTGTCCTTTCCCTGCAAAAGACAAACAGAAAATGAAATTTAAAAGATAATATGTTTAAAAATGGTTGTATGTGCATGCAGTGTTCTTTTGAAGAATGTGTAACAATTATTGAAGTCTAGTCTAAGATTACTGTTTATACTTGATTAAAAGATGTAGTATTTCTGCAGGTTGCGGATGTCGAATATTATAACAGAAAAAAAATTTCAAGGCACAGATTTTAAAACCTTAATTTAATTTTCGGTAATTATCGATTTGGGAAAATTACATAGCATCATACAGTATAACTAACTTTCTGTTTAAAACTAGAATGTAGGATTTTATTCTAAAAATGGTGTTTAAGTCAAAGCTTCGAGGATTTGGTTGGCAGCATAAAATATGATTCTTCCGTCCAGATAGAGACTTACAGACAAGACGATATTTGGACCAAGATTATGGATTACAAAACATGGCTGCTGGTCTTAATGTAGATTTTTGTGTCCTTGCTCTTACTTCACTTCGAATTTGAAGTCATCTAAGTTCAAATGCTTTGATGCCATTGGAAATGCATACTCTCTACTCTTTTCGGGCCAGAGGCATTTGCTCAAAGATCTTATGTGCTATCACAATAAAACCCACGCTAACTCACTGTCACTATATATATATATATATATATATATATATATATATATACAGATATATATAGTGACATATATATAAATTAGTTAAAAATTATGAAAATTGGAAAGGTTTTCATGTAAACGTTTCGTTCTTCAAAGTTTCAGTGAAATAAATTGATGTCTACGTTGATATATATATATATATATATATATATAAGCGTTTCATCCCAAGCAAGGCGAGAAGTCACTAGGTCGCAAGGGGTTACAGAATATGTGGAGCAAGATCAGATAGGAGTGATAGAAGAAAGGATGAGGAGAAGGATAGTGGATAGATCAAGTCAACTGGAGATGTCGATTGACATTACATTTGAATAGCTGGAGATTATAGCTCTCAGGGAAACTGGAATAGGGAAGGGCGTTCCACAGGCGAGAGGTGCGAGACATGAAGCTATTGGAGTAGAAGAGACGGCTACATTTATGAGTCTCGACAGTGAAAGGGTGAAAGCGGGATGCCAGCCTCGTAGGGCGCTTGAACTCATGAAGTCTGGGAACCAGCGAATGCAGCTCCTCGGAGCAACTACCATGAAAGTATTTGTAAAACAGACAGAGAGAGGCGACGGCGCGTCTGTGAGAGAGTGACTGTAGATGAAATGCCAGAACAGGGCAAATTATATTGCATATCCGCCTCTGGAGCCTATCAAGAACCCCGAGGCAAACAGAGGAAGTGGGGCTCCAGACCATATATGGCAGCAATACTCCATGCAAGTGCGAATTGTTGATTTGTAGATCTGGAGGATCGATTCCGGGGAGAAAAATTTCCTGGCGTGGCACAGGGAGCCAACTTTCCTTGCGGTGGACGAAGCAATTGACTCAATGTAATTTGTTCCATCTCAGGTCAGCAGTCAACGTGAGACCGAGCAGCCGCAGAGAGGTGCTCTCGATATGGTAAGGTTGAAGCGTTGCTTGAATTTATTCATATCTAGAACTTATCTTCAGGCATGGTCAGTTAGATTTCGTTAGAATGATAGTGCTATAAACAAAAAATAGTAGGACAGGTAGATGATTATGAGTTTCAAGGTGATTTTGCATGATATTGAAATCACCCAAGTGGTTTCTCATCGTTCTATTGATTGTCGTCGACGTATATCCAATGTAATCAACTTCAGTGGATATACACCGGCGATAATAAAAGAATGACACGTTACTTCCGTGATCTCAGGCCGTGTAAGTATCGTTATTATTGTTCTCACAAAATAATGTTATTATTGTTATTGTCATAAAGTTTCAGCCGTTAAGTTCTCCAGGTTTTATCACCTGCTTGTCAATAGGGGTAGCAATTATTTAACCTACGTGCGTAGATTGTGCTGTCAGTTAATTCCTATTTAGTTATGGTCGGCTGTTGCTAGCCTCGTTGCTGGAAAGTCCAAGTCTGCACTGCAAGGCCCAAACTGATATAATTATTATCTCACCAAGTTAACCAACAAAAGCTTTAATTCACTAGGCTATTGCCACGTGGGACGATAGTGAGTATTGATCTTGAAGCCTTAAAGAGCTAATCTGCGTACTGCTCGTTCTCTCGGTTGAAAGTATTCACGGAGGCTTCTCTTTTTCTTCTACTACTGAATACAGAAATGATATCTCATTTTAACATACACACACACAGATATATATATATATATATATATATATATATATATATATATATATAATTATTTATTTATTTTAAAATTATAACATAAATATGTTATAAAATCACTACAAAAATAACCATTTTGTTTCAACACCTCTGGTGTCTTATCAAGTGATGATGTTGAATGTTTGTAGAATAAAGATTTTAAAAGGTTCAAATTAATTAACCACCCTTCGTAAGGGGAAACGTTGTCACATGAGCTGAAATGACCAATCAAGATACAATTATACGAGAATTGAAAAAACTTGTCAACGTAAGGTTATAATAACTATTAAATGCTTTAAAGTTAGGTTTATACTAAAATAGAATTTATTCCAATAAGTATTAAATTGTACGATGAAATTTGAAATTAAAAATTAAAAACTACACATAAATTTCTGTATTCGGCTATTCAAAAAGTGTGGATCGTTCTGCACAAAAACATTACCACTATAATCATATATGCTAGGGTCGGGTTGTCAGTTTCCTAGGAACTGATCTGCTTGACCTCATACGTCGAATTCGACGGGAGAGTCGAGTATATATATATATATATATATATATATATATATATATATATATATAAATTAAGGAAAATATCTTGAAATACTAAAGAATAATATTATCCAATAAAATCGACAGACGACTTCGGAATCTCCTGCAAATCTTCTAGACGGTCTTCTTGTTTAAATCGGCGAATGCTATCATAATCCTTGCCTTCAGTTCCTCTTTGGTGTTGCAAGGAGTTTTGTTGGTCTCTCGCTCAACGGCGCTCCACACATAATAATCAATGAGTGTACAGTCTGGGGAGTTAGGTGACGACATGTAAGGAGTGATGTGATCGCAGAAATTGTCTCATAGCCATGACTAGGTTCTCCTGCTTGTGTGGCCTGGTGAAGAGTCCTGTTGCTAGACATAGGTGTTTGTTTTCCAGCAGTCACTCTCTTGATCCAGGGCAGCATTACCTCCTCAAGGAACATCTTGAGTCAAAGGCTCTGTGGGTAGATGAAAGGAAGCATAACGTGGCCATCACTAGTGATCATTCTAAACATCTTCGTTAAGACCATTAGATTCATCTAGCTCTTTTCGAATCCTCTGCACTGTCGTCAGATTGGCATCCTAACACTCAGAAATATTCGTATTGGATCTGAGTACAGCATGCCTTTTCCAAATTTATGGCGGAGTGAATTGCGTCATGGTGCTCTTTTTCTCACAGACGGTGTCCAATTGAACCAACTGCACTGCGCAGTCGACAAATCAAAAACAAACAACGCGCATGGTGACAATTTATTCCTCGAACCTTATATATAAGAGTAGAGCTAAATATTATTAAAAATCGCTATACAATTACAATTATGTTTCAACACTACAAATGTGTCCATGATTAACTAATCGAATGGGACCTACGCTAAATTCTAACTTACGAAAAAATTATATATAGGTCAAAACACGAATTTGCCAGCATATAAATCCTAGACAGATAGAAAAGGTTATATTATTTCGTAAGATGTATACAAGTCTAGCGTTTAACTTTCCTAAGAAGTAAAAGCGAAAGAGGTAGGGAGGTAATTTAACATAATGCTAACTAGTTATATTCTCGGTCATATATATATATATATATATATATATATATACTAAAATGATGACTGGAAAAAAGGCACCTAATATTTAATATAGTGTTATTTATTTATAATATATGAATTTTTACAGAGAATAATTGAAATTTTGTTTCTTACAATTGGATTTTCAGTGGTTTTCTCTTAGAAAGATAATTTATTGTTTTTCTTTTTTTAAAACTTTTTACTTAGCTTTTCAAAAAGTTTTTAACTGTTTCTATCTCTACGTGTTAATGCTTATGTTTTGTATCAATGAAAAAAATGAAAACCAAGGGGCATAACTGGCTATATATGTCGTTTATAGTAAAGTGAATTTGGTAGAATCTATTTATGCATTGAATTAAGTATGGGTTTGAACTTGTTGATGAAAAAAGTTTCCTTATAAATCCGCCTTTGTTCAGTGGTTCTGTAGACGCATTTGTAGAATGGAAAGACACTAAAATTTGGCAGATTTTGTCCTCCGCATTCCTCTATATGTTGGCTAAGGGGTATTTTTCTGGTGTGTGGTCCCTAATTTATTGACGATGAACTGTCATCCTTTGACAGAGTGACTGGCCGGTTTCGCCAATGTAATGTTCGTGGCAATCTTTGCATGTATATTAAATTCTCTGAGTACACGAAAAATCATTTTGAATTTTGATCCATCTTTGAACTGAAATTCATGACCCTCTAATACCCCGAAAAATGGTTGGTTGCATTTTTTCACCTGAAGGTCTTAAATTGTGTTCTGCAGTTTTGAACTAATCAGTATTTTTTATTCGTGATTTAGGTTGTTGTTTACTTTTTATGATTGGTTATTTTTGTAATAAGCTTTTCATTTTTTTGTCCTTTAGTAGGATTGGTAGATTTAGTTGTATGTGTGTGTAGATTTCTATGTTCTTTGTGTTCAAAATTGTGATATAATTGATGGCCTTTTTTTTCTTTTCGTTTTTTTTCCTTTTGTTTCTCGTATCGGGTGAATGTTAATTTGTTTTGCTTTTTCAGTATTATTGTTGACAAAACTTTGTGGATTTTTTCTCTTGATGCGTATTTTTTTCATCTCTTCTAGTCTGTGGCTATCTTGAGTGGGATAATAGGATGGCCCAATTTGCGAGACACACCGTCTAAGCAATTTTCTAGACATCCTATTGAAACCTATTACCAAACACATTCGGAGCTTCATTCGAGATGATCTAGATTTTCTGAATTATCTTCCCAACGAGATAAACCATAATACTTATATGGTATCAATGGATGGTGTGAACGTATATAGCAACATCCCACATGACTACGGAATAGTGGCCATAAAATACTGGCTAGAAACCTTTCTACATGAGCTACAAAATCCTATCAAAGGAAATTTCATTATAAACAGTCTAGAATTCATCTAAATAATTATTTAATGTTCAATGAAGCACTCTACTGACGAAAATCAGGAACAGCCATGGGGACAAAGGTTTTACCAATATATGCCAACCTAGTCATGGGATACCATGAACTAAAAATCTATGACAAAACCTCGGAAATCTATGGGAATGATTTCAGTTGCAACATAAAAGAAAACTGGAAATGATATCTAGATGACTGTTTCATTCTGTGGAATGAAAGTCTGCATAAACTGGATTCCAAACATTCATTAATAATATAAATCCCAGCATCCATTTCACTATGGACTACAGCAACACAAAACTTCCCTTTTTAGACATATTAATAATAAAAACAAACATTAAACTAGAAACTGACAAATACTTTAAAGCGACTAACTCTCGACAATATCTCCTTTTTTACATCTCACCTGAAACACACCTGCTTGTATATTGTTCTGTATCCATAATAACAACTGTGCCTCCTTTGTCCGCTTCTTTTATAAAAAATATTTTTGTCCAATTTTAGGTTATTTAGTTTGTTCCATTATTGTCTGGTGAAGTTGAACTTTGTGGCATTTTCAGTTTGTCAAATAGGAAGTTAGAGATGTAATTACAGAATTCATCAAGGGCTACATTTTTACCTTTTTTTTTGGGGGGGGGTGATAATATTTCTTGTTTTTTACTAGTGATTTATCATTGTTTTCTTCTTCAAAGAATTGTTCTGCTAGCCTGAGTCTTCTACAGAATTTCGAAACATAATCCTTAATTTCTGCTACATTTGGTTTTTGGGGTGGTGATGTGAATTTTACTGCTTTACATAGGGCGTCTATTTGTGTGGGTGTTAATGGTTTTTTTCTGAGAGGGTGATTACTTTCGGTTTTTCGTGGTTGTGTGCCATCCCGTATCCATGTAGTTCTAGTTTCTCTCTAAAAAAATGGTTAAGCTGTGATTCGTCTATACTGTTTCTAATGTCAGTATGTTTTATGTTGCTGTATTTATGATTATTGTGTATTTTTGTATTGTATCTCTTGTTCTGTCCTTGGTATTTGTTTATGTATTGGCTTTGCTTCAGCCTGAGAATTTATCTGCCGTTCCGATTTTGTGGTCTGTTTGCTCAAAAGTTGTAGTTTCTATTTGTTGCTCTGTTGTTATATATAATTTCCATGTGGTTGTTTCTTCTGCGATGGAAGTGCTTTTGTCCAGAATTGTTTATGTACATCCAAAGTTTGATTGTGTTATCTCCCCTTGTTCATCTATTTACCTGTTGGAATGATGGTGGTTGTCTTGGAGAATTTCTCATTTCCATTTTGTCAAGCTTTAGGCTATAATATGATTTCATTTTATGACTTAAAAATTGGAGTAACGTGGTGTCGGTGTGTTTTTCCATGTAGCTGTTTTTTTTTTAATTTTCTTAAAGCATGGATTTTCTTAGCTGTATTCTATCTTAAATTTTATTTAATAGTTTGAAAAATAGTTTTCGTTTTTCTCTCATCTCTGTAGAGATACCATTCCTCGTTCTCAAATTCTTGTTTCCATTCTTGATAAATGTCGTCTAATGAATCTACATCATAATTTTTGTGATTTCAATTTCCATTTGTTTATCAATGTCTTTGTATTTTTATTCATTTGTGTTTTCTCTTAATTTCATTAATTCCATTTCGTTACGCATTTTTTCGAGTGATAGTTTTTGTCGTATTTGTCTTTTTAGTTCTGATTCTTTGTCGATCGGTTTTAGTTCTACTTTCCTACGTAATATCAAATGGCGTTCAGTTTATCCAGCGTTCGTACGTCTTTGCCTTGTTATTATTTTTTTTAGAATGTTCCAGAATGGGAATTTTTTGACATTGAAATTTTTGGTCCATGTATTATTTATTTGAGTTTTTAACAGAAAATTAGTCCTCGAGTTATTTTCCGATAATTTTTTCAGTGATTGTTTATGTTCAATTTATTTTGTTTCAACAATAATTTTTTCTGTCTTTACATAGTTTTTCTATGTAGTTTTTCATTTGACTGTTCACATCATTCGTTGATTTTTTTTCTATAATTTCATAAAATTTTTCCAATATTTCTGTTAATGCAGAGAATTTTGGATTAATTTCTTTTTAGATGTTTTAGGATTTGATCTTTTGTATTTTTGTCTGGTTTCTCTATTTTATGTGGCATTTTCCGTCGTTTGTACAGTGTTTCATAGGTAAAAAGTCTATATTTAATTTATACCATAAGTTTTTACAGAATCTTTCTAACAAAAACATTTTACCTATATATATATATATATATATATATATATATATATATATATATATATATATGTGTGTGTGTGTGTGTGTGTGTGTGTACAGAGAGAGAGAGAGTTTTTTTTATATATATATATATATTTTTTTTTTTTCATGGGTCCTTACCTATAACTACAGAATCTAACACTATGTATACTACGCCTCTCAAGAAAGAGGGACGCATCGAGTCTAGCCGAGAATAGTTCACTCCAAACCAGACTGACAGTCATACTAACACCTTCCACATCTTGTATTATTATTTCGTGTAATATGCCTTCGTTATTTCTACTCTTGTGTTCGTGTTGTTCTTCCTTGGTCATAACCTGGACCATAACATATATATATATATATATATATATATATATATATAGATAGATAGATAGATAGATACACCTAGTGAGCCAGACAAACCTACCTAGGTTTCACCTAAACGGATCGTCAGGGAAAGTTTAGTTATCTATATTTATATGTATATATATATATATCTATATTTATATGTATGTGTATATATATATATATATATTTATATGTATGTGTATATAATATATATATTAGACTGAGAAGCAGTTACCGAATCTTACACGCTTAGGCTCAATAAACTAACATACTCACGAGCGAGAGCCGGATGTGAACGGGACAAGGCCCCGTCACAAAATGACCATTATCGTCCTATACGCATAGGTCCGACGCACGTGTTCCGGTCGAAAAAAAATATTTTAAAGTGTTCCTATTTCTCGACCAATAAAAATGCTTCCCTCCTAATTATACTCGCGTCGTTTTTCGAGCCTTTTATGCCATAAAAAACGCCATAAAAGGGGTCACACGGGGAAGTTACTAGGGCAGTCAGCAGCAGTCAACAGGAGGCCGGGGAAGAGATCTGTCACGGTCAGTCTGAGCAGTCAGCAGAAGGAGCGTCACGCCAACCAGTGAGGACTACTATGCAAGATCAACCCAGATCAGAAGCCAGCTTATGAACTATACCACAAGGTAGCTGTCCCAAACCCACACGTTCCTACTGAAATAAATCACGTAAATCTATTTCTGCTGTTGTCGTATTTATTTCTTGCAACCATACGCTTGTCTATAACAGCAGATTTTTTCTGTAGTTTCAAATTAGTTTTGGATATTTTTTTAATAGTTAATGAAATATTTTTCTTAAATGCTAAAATAGAGTTAAGTGAAGAGATAAAATTTATACTGCCCATATAACCAATGCAATTACAAAATTACTTAAATAAGTTGACAACTTTGGCAGTCCGAGTAAAATAATAGGTTTCATTTGAAGACACACAAATATTCGTGAAGTTGCACAATAAAACACGATCGAATGTCGGCCAGACAATTCAAAAAGGTTCAGAAACGCTCACTATTTTAAAAGGGACTTTCCAATAATACTGTACGGTCCATAATAGATGAAATCATTTTTTTTTCTGTCTCTCATATATCGAATAGTAGGAAAATCAAAATAAAAGGAAAAAAAATACCCTGTTCAAGTGTCAAACGGAAGAAATGCAGACTTGAAACGAGTAAAAACATAAATAGAAACGAATAAAAAAATCGTAAATGTAAAGAAAAAAGAAGGAAACTGCTGCTAAAAGGTGGTATATATATATATATATATATATATATATATATATATATATATATATATATATAGCTGATAATGGAAAGAAATTAAGAAAGAAAACGGAGAGAAATAAATATATAGATTAAAGAAAAAAAGAAATAAAGAAAGGCAAGAGAGTCAAATGTATAAATGAAAGAAAGAAAGAAAGAAAGGCAAGAGAGAAAAATGTATAGATTAAAGAAAGAAAGTGAAATCCCGTCTAGAAATATAAGCTGATGTATTATGCTTAGATGTGTAAACAAGAAAGAAAATATAAAAACGAGATTAAAAAGGCAAAACAATGGAAAATGTAAGGAGAGATAAACAGAAGTAAATAAAAATGGAAGACAAAAACGTAATTAATTAGACAGAAGGATAAAATCTAAGTATGACAGGCCGATGAAAAGCCTAAACGATAAAAGAAATCTCTACCAGAATGAAGACATAGGAAAGAACCAATCGATAAGATCCAAAGAACAAAAGGCGACGAGACTAAACGTTCACAATAGTCACTTGACAGTTTGCAAGATTTTCTCTTTGGTCATTTAAATAAGACTTTTAGTGTTTATCTATCCAATGCAGACGGATCGAAATTATTCACCGAGCAAACAATAACCAGTTTATTCCTTCATAATCTGCACAAGACAGATATTCGTTGTAGGTCATTTAAACGGACGGCAATTTTCCAGAATATTTGGCAGAAACGTTTGAGAGATGGCAAACATAGTTCAACGTCAGGCATATGTAGTATATAATGAAAGACAAGAAATAACAGAGGTCTGAAACGAAATTTATGTAAAGCAGGTGCCTTAGTTATAAGAGGACATGATCTGTGGTGACCACAGTATCATCCTAAGTGATACCAAAGTAAGATTTGTATTCAGTGTCACACCAGATCAGAAAAGCAGCTCGCTATTTTAGAAGGTTGACTTATAAACGTATCCTCATAGCCAATGAGTGCATAATCGAACCATAAAAAACGTTAATCTCTGAACGGACATAAAAAAAAGAACTCCACCCAGCAAGACAACCGTATGTCAGGAATCTATATAAACTCTTGTCACGCGAGGAAGAAGGCAGAATTCCTCATATCGCAAGAAGACAATCGAGTGTTCAAGGTCCCTGAAATTATACACTATCAATGCCGACTTTAATTTAACTTAGTCTAGAAGTGAATAGAAGATCATTTTACTCATAAATGATTTTGTCTCGTATTCTTACTAAGGTAATGTTACAGATTTTTTTTTAGTTCCTTTCTTTATAAAACCCAGAGCTCCAACCACAACAGGAACAGTTTCAGTTTTTAAGCGCCACATTTTTTCTCTATTTCCGTCTCCAGGTTTTTGTATTTGCTTAGTTTTTCAAAAACATTCGCAGAGTTGCATTCATCACATGGTATGCTCATGTCGATCAGTTTACTAACATTTTGCCTTTGATAATAATGTCGGGCCGATTTGCTTATATCGGTTCTAGTGTTCGATCATTGTTGACAAAAATCCAAGTGGATAATAACATTATTATTATTGATCATAATAATAATAATAATAATTTCATATTACAGAAAATTTACTTTTATACTATTGTTTTATAGTATTTAACGAGTATATTAATATAATATTCGTATATATTAAATATATGTTAGACATATATTTTTATTACTATATGTTTGATTAAATATATACATGTTTTAGGGAACGAATTAATGCAAATATTGTGATTTATTAGTAATAGTATGATAATTTGTATATATTCGTATTTATGATATTTCAATATTAAAGAGTACCAATTAGTTTACATTCAAGAAATGTGTGTATATACATTTCAATATATATATATATATATATATATATATATATATATATATAGAGAGAGAGTAAAGAGAGAGAGAGAGAGAGAGATAAAGAGAGAGAGAGAGATAGAGAGAGAGAGAGAGAGAGAGAGAGAGATAAAGAGAGAGAGAGAGAGAGAGAGAGAGAGAGAGAGAGAGAGAGAGATGTGTGTGTGTATCAGAGTGTGTATTGCTTTTCTCTGTTGGGTTATTTCTGATTGATGATCATTTATTTGGTCCCCAGGCTATCTTCTTTCATTTTTTTTTTGCAGTGACTTCAGCCATGTCTGTTCTATCCTTGTACTCAACGCCCACATGTCGTTCTCTTCCCATCAGATTTATTCGCTAACTTTTTTCCGTATCATGCTGACGAACGTACGAGAAAAGGAAAGAGAGTTGAGGTCATTTAGTATATAGATGAATACTCCTGGTTTGTTACCATTTTAATTATCATACTTAAATAATAATAATAATAAATAGAAAGTGCTTTGAATTGGCGATAGCAGGTGGCAGTGTGCTTTTTATGCTGAATCTATTCAAAGACGTTTACAAATCTGAGAGCTGAAAAAGAAGAGCACAATAATAATAATAATAATAATAATAATAATTACAAAAGCTATGTTAGCCAATATAAACTTTAATACAAACTTTGAGCAAAATGGTTACAATATAGTTGAATGGACAACAAGAGGATATGAATTAAAGCAGTTGCGCTGCAGGTCAGACCAGACATCAGGTTCTTCGAGTCAAACGCTTGTGGCTTAAAAAGTACCTTTCGGCCAGATCATTACCCGCGAGGGAAAACCCAAACAATTGCTAGAAGTAACCCAGATTTTATCGCATCGAGAAAATTATTCGAAAATAATTGTTCGAAAAACATTTATTCGAATTGTAAATTGTTTGAATGAAAATTAAACGGAAGGACCATTAGACTAAATGATAATTATTCGAAATGCTTATGTTTGAAATACATATGTGGTCTTAGGCTTAGGGTTTGTTTTGTTTTTTTGCAACAAAGGTCATCCTATCATCCCACAATATGGAAATTCTTAGACGCTCTTAAAAGAGAACAGGACTTGCAAGAAATTCATATTGCAAAAGTAAGAGCAGGTTGCCAAAATATCAAGAGCGCCAAGAAATATCGTGACGTAAATGAAAAACTTTAAAAATTATTGGCATCCTTTAACGAGTAATCTTCAGTAGTTGACTATTTGCGTGCAGTATCATATAACTTAAGATTATAATGATTTGTTCTTAATAAATTGTTTTATTATTGATATTTGTATTTCAAATAATTATCATTTGTGTATTTCCTCTTTTAATTTTTATATTATTGCAATAAAGAATTTTGCATTTCGAATAATTATCATTGAGTATAATTCTTCTTTCGATTAATTTTAATTAAAGCAATTTATAATTTATCTTTCCTGTTCGTTCTCCGACGCCCGCTTTGTCCCTTCTGTGTGCCTTTTCGCGGGATGATCAGTTTTATAGATAACAATTTTCGACATCTTTTCATCTTCGTCTAAAACATTAATGTATCTTCATTCCGTGACTTTCTCTGTCTGAGCCTATTGCTCTGCACGCTGAAGTTGACTTCACTTATTGATAACCATCGGTCGAAAATAAATGTTTCGTATCAATTTTTGCGAAAGGCCTAGCTGTTTTTAATTTAACAAGACCTCAGCTGACTCATAGTGCTATAAAGTAATATTCTAATAATAGGAAGAACTTGAGGAAATGGGGGTGTGGGTCATGTAATAGACTATGATTAATAACAACGTCATGAGAGGAACTGAAAATGATCCTTTTATTTCAAATAGGAAAACGTACATTTTTTAACGACTAGAAATATGCTGAATGCTCTAATTAATTTTTTATGCCATTTCCATTCCGTGCGTTATCCAGATTCTAAGATTCCTTTTCTTTGAATTATTTTGTCTTCTTTTCTCGTTGCCTTCTTCATGGTTTGGAATTCAAAGTTTTTCTTAGACTAGTTGCTAAGACACGCGAAAACAAACTACATGGCTATTTAAGCTAAATCTTAGTTTTTCCCAAAGGCGTTGTTCGAAAGTGAGCAAATTAGGCTAGCCCGGAATTTGAACTCGGTTCGCCGATCAGTAATTTTACTGCTGATACCTTTTACATAACACGCACATTCGCTCATTGTTTAGTATAAATAATACTGAAGGTGTTAAATGTGTTTTCATTTATTTCCGCGGTCACTGAGTGTCTAAATATTTTTATTTGTTAATAGTTTAAAATAATTTATATGAATAATTAATTAAAACGTGTAAAAATATCATAATCGTCTATGTTTGTCTTTTACACATATGCTTTAGAGAAATGTATTTTAAAGAAAGTTAGACGTTTTGTAAAACCTGTTACTTTTGAAAATTTCTATTTTGTGAATTAACGGTTAATGTGTCACCATAATTATTTTTCTATGTAGATTGTTGTTGATTTAATTTTGAATTCGTAAAATACGTATTATTTTATTTGCTGACCAATTAGAGACGTAGCTTCATAACTCTTGGAAATTTTGAAATTTTTGTCGGTCTTTGGAGCCTTCAGAAAGGCAGAATATAATCAGATTCCAAGGCAGAAAGAAGTTTCAATGCAAAAGGGGGTGATAAATCATTTAAATGTGACAGAGCTTCCTGGCTGCGAAAGTAGGTTTCAAATCTTCAACCAAGACAAACAGACACACAAAAAAAAAATCATTTATAAGGCAGATTAAGGACTCATGAGGGAAGTCAATTTGGGAAGTTTCCCGAGAAGAATTTGTAAGAGGAACTGAAACTTTTTAAAAAGAAATTTTCTATAAAAGAGGAAATATAAAAAAAATCTCCGTGACATCGTTATTTCGAAATTTATCTAAGATCCCTTCGAGCTGTGATATTGTTTTTCGTATTCTCTTGCCTCATCAAAAACTTACATTACCTTCTCAATTTTTTTTAATTTTCGAAAATTGTATCGTAATCTTTAATGCTTGAATTGTTATCCAGCTTTATTTTTTGAATAAGTCACATAAAGGATATTTTTGTGCAAGCCCCTTTTTGTAAAATACTACTTGTTTTTTGTTTGTTTTTTTGTTTTTTTTATATCTATTGAAATAAATACCTGTTTTTTAAATTTCAAATATATCCGGCAATTTCTACATCTCTGATCAGGAGATTAGAGGTTTCGAGGAGTGTGGAACCACCTTATAATTTCTATTCCCAGTTCTACACAGACCCGAGGTGGTATCACCTGTTAGGGTCCCAGCGACAGCCAAATAGTGAACCCCAAACAACAAAAAATATGAAACCATAAACATATATTTTATAGCAAAAATATCAGCAATACATATTTATGTTAAAATATCAAAAATATCTATTTATAATAAAATTAACAATATATTTTTAAAATGATACAATTACCAGTAATACATTTTATCTGTAGTTGGAAGCATACAATAATAAATAACCCACAGGGGTGTTGATATGCCGCTAAACAAAATCAGTCAATTAACATAAAAATAAACTTTTTCATGTGATTAATCCATATATCCTACAATTTCTTAAAAAAATCAAACTCTTACTTTTAATTTATTTTTGTTTAAACGTTATTTTTTTTTTGATGGATACTCATATTCGAGTAGAAGCCCATCAAAATAACGTTTAAAGAAAATAACTTTAACAATAACAATATTTAATCCATTTCCTAAAAATTAATCAAATTATATTCCAAAATAAATCTACAACATAAAACATACATATTACTGTCTTTATTAATTATGTTCACACAAGCGTGCATATGCACAAAAGCTGAGTATCATCTACCATGTATTCAAATGTGAAAACAGAATAACATATATCATATTTTTATTGCTTCAAATCTCCTGAGAACATTAATTTTCGGCATTAAATGACCCATAAGGAGTTGACATGCCGTTGAACAAACAAATCAAATCAAACTTTTAAATTTCACTTAGTTGTTGAGTTTTATTTGTTTGCGCCTTGTTTACAATTCGTGTTAAAAGGGGGCGAGGTCCTCTCTTTTCATATTCCATCGGAACAACAAAAAATTCTTATGTTTTGCACCAAATAAGTTTTTGTAGGAGAAATTATTTTATATATATATATATATATATATATATATATATATATATATATATATATATATATATATATATATATCTGTTCACGTCAATAGTAACTGGAAATAAGTTTCCTAAATGTTCTCGCATTTTAGTCAGTATTATAATTGTTTTCACTCGTCCTTTGTCAGAATAATTAAGTGTTCTCCTAAATACATCAGATTTTTGCTAGTTTTTTCCCCACCTGTCACTTTCATGTCCCATGACATTTTTATTCACTAACAAGGTCAGCATACTTCTCTAGATGTTTGCTTTTTTTTTTTTTTACAGTCTCCGGCACTGTGTTCTGTAACGGAGAAATCCTA
This sequence comes from Acanthosepion pharaonis, assembly GCA_903632075.3. Lineage (NCBI taxonomy): Eukaryota > Metazoa > Mollusca > Cephalopoda > Sepiida > Sepiidae > Acanthosepion > Acanthosepion pharaonis. The sequence continues at coordinate 714,572 of CAHIKZ030000056.1, forward strand.
TATCCGACAGTTTTTTTTTTGTTTTTTTATTTTGTTTAAAAAAGAAACAACAACAATATACCGGACTGGTGTCGGATCTGAAGAGAAACTCACTAAAATCAAGTCCCCAAATCTTTCATTTATTTCTGTAAAAAAAAACTTCTTCACTCGACACAACTATTCTCAGCAGTACCTTGCAAGCTGTCACGGAGTTCTCTTGTGAAAAGGAATGGTGATGTTAACAACATTACCGTGGTTACCGGTGCATGACTGCCTACATCTGCTACTGGTTAGGTGTATTTATGATGAGTGTGTTTCTTACAGATGTCCAGGTACAAGTCGATTTACATATGTGCTTATTAACACAGTCAGCCTCTTATTTTTATTTTTTTTGTTTCTTAATAATTTCACCTCAAACAAGGCAATAAAGCAACTAAGTGTGTACTAAGTATTACTGGGGTACAAAGAGATTACTGAGTGTTAGAGAATATGTAAAAAATACTGTTAAGGAGAGAGAGAGGGTGAGAGAGAGGGAGAGAGAGCAATAAAAGAACAATAATTAAGAAGACAGAAGAAAAAAAATGACATTGCATTTAACTTTTTGAAGATCAAAATTAACTGGGAAGCAAGAAGCCGGAAGCGAGAAGTGTGAGAAAATAAACTGTTAGCATAGAATTTACAGTTACAGTTAGCCATTTTAAATGTAAACTGATGAGACCTTCCTGCTAATTTAGTACTACGCTTAAATTAATAAAGTTTAGGTACAACAGAGAAAAGTTCCTCAAGACAATTATCATGAATGTATTTCTAGAAAAGTCACAGGGAAGCTACATAGTCAACTGAATTCTTGAATCAAACAGATACCAAAGTTAAATTATGGATAGTATTAAAAATAAAACAATTCCATTTTCAATTTTGGCCACGATCAGTAGCTAGTTGGTTTCATTCAATGATCATTTTTTGCCATTTTTCTATCAGCGAATGAGGGCGAATGGGGGATTGTTTAACTTAATTCTACTAGTTAAAACCCAATTAATTCTTGAGTTCAATTTCAGACAATTCCAATTCACTTTATTGTAAAGAATGCTGTTTTTTTGTTTTTCCAACAATCTACTGGAGAAAAGCATTACCCAGGTATATATGTTTACTAGTATGCTAGTAAAATTACCGAGGTTATCTATTTAGGCTTTCAAATCAACTTCTCAATGTGATCTCACTTCAAATCAACTTCTCAATGTGATCTCTCAACTATCAGCTAAAAATTCATTTATTGCAGTACATATTTTTAAATCATCCCTTAACCATTTGAAATTCATCCTACATGGCAAATTACAACCACAGCGTTTTCATTCTAAACTGCTACCAATTGTACATTCACTTGTAAAATCCACTTACTAGGTAAAATTCACACGATACAATTCTGCCTCAACCAAATGGAATTTACCAAGTCATGTAAATTATAACCCATAATATATTTTCTTCGGAAAAAAATATTACAAAATGTCCACAACCGTCATAATAAAAAAAAAAGAATGTAAAAGAATAATTCCTGTCTCCAAAGAAAAGTTAAATATTATCTTCCTTTTTCTGGCTCGACTTTAGAAAAGATTTTTATCTTTTCCGATATTCAACTTGGAATTTTCAATTGCAGTTAATTCTACTAGATAAAATTTCAATTGCAATTAACACTACTAGTTGAAACCCAAATAAGTCATGAGTTCAAAACCACACAATTCCACTTCACTTTATTGTAAAGAATGTTTTTGGCTTTTCTAACAGCCTACGGAGAAAAAACATAATCCAGGATACTTTTAATATATTAGTAAAATCAAAATTAGCCAGCTTAGCTAAGTTTTTTCAAATCAACATCTCAAGTTCATTCCAATTCTAACCAGTTACCAGCTAAAAGTTAATATATTATAGTACACGTTTTTTGTCAAATTCTATTCAATTTTACTGTTTAGTTTCCTTTCTTTTTTCAATTTACTTTTTCCATGTTCATGCAGTTTTCTATAAACCTAATGCTCATGCAAATGTCTATACTTTTATTATTATTAGTTAGCTTTTTTTATTATTAGTCTTTCTTTAATGACTTTCAGTAATTGCATTTCTCAAATATTTGATTCTACCGTCGACGTTTGTAACGGACTATCAGTGCTTGTCTGAGTTGTACAGAAACCAGTTTTGCTCAATATTCAGTTCTTCAGACTCACTTCTTACTTGGCTTTCAGACATATTTATCAATAATTCTCTCTTATCTTTTTACGCACTTGTCAACACTTTTTCTTCAACTTTTCCCATAACATTTTTTAATTTCGCTACAATTATTGCAAATTCTAATACCATGACAAAGTGACCTGATTCCAATATGCACGATTGATCCCCAGCGGATTCTCTACTTTCTACTTCCTATAATTTATCGATCAACTCTCGAAAGCAAGCTGATCTCTTTTTTTATTCCAACAGCACGTGTACCTTCTACAAGGTAACATCAAGTAATTTCCTCGTCCATATACTGGCAGACACATCTAGAAGAGTCAAAATGATTCCTTGGTTTCAATTTTGATTCCACCTGGTAATAGGCAGGCGTGATTATTATTCCACAATGGACTTGATCGTTTTTGGTTTTGGTTTTTCTTCACCAGAGTTTGAGGAATGTTTATTACTGCAACCACCATGATCGTTCCGGCTACTTAAGTATTCCCAAATGCTATTCCCACATATGACCACACTCATTGATATGTAATGGCCAAGAGCTTGTTATCTGATAGCTCATTTTATAACTTCTAATTTATTTTAACGACAGTTCACTCTTTCAAGTGGGGGTAATTGATCTATTTCTCTCTTTCCTCTCAGTATCATTGATGAGTCTGTTGGGTGCCGTTAGGTATTTCTTTACCATTCTTCTTCTTCTTCTTCTTCTTCTTCTTCTTCTTCCTCTTCTATTTTATTTTTATTATTTTTTACTTCGAATTTTTTCCCATCCTGGGTATCTTTTTCTTTTTAACAACGATATTCAGCCTGTACGAAGCCCAAGAGACACTCGAGGTAGAGAATTACAGATAAGAAGCACAATTTATGGGAATATGTGGGGATGATGATGGTTTTCCCTAGACTTTAATAGGTTACAACTGTAGTGTTCGAGGAAGCATTCCCGTGGGAGTCAGATTCGCAAAATAGTTGTTCGTGGGAAGAACCTTCTGAAGTGGAACGTACAAGCTCACCAACAGAATCGAAAGGAATGAGGGCGGTTCGCTACAATGCCTAATCTTAGTCGTGAAGGTTGTTGTAGCTAAGAAATTTTGTTCGTTTGAACACTTTCCATGGAAATAGTGATAGAGGGCAACCATTTGTCTGTGGAAAAGGGGGTTTTAGGGTCGAAAATAATTCTTCACCCACACGGATACGTAAAGACTTTTAGAGGCTCTTGAGACTGGAAAGTGAAGACTGGGGAACTCCTGCCTATATATAGCAGCAGTACTACATTTCCGGCCTGATCTGGCTCTTATAAAGGTAATGGATAGTGGGAGGGATAGGTTACTTTGTAGAGCGGTACCCTGTACCGACCATTTTTTTCCCAGTATCTTTAGCGATGGATCGTATGTATATATGAACACACTTCCATCTAGCTTTCACCATTTTTTTTTGAATTACCCAAGCCATCTCTTCAGTCTGTCCAGATATCTGCAAATACATCAGTTGATAGTCATTTATAACTTTCAACCGATTCTATTTACACGCTACCGAGTTCTTTCTTTCCTCTATCAAACCTGATATCTGCTAACAATCTTCTTTCTGTTTTCCTTGGTATTCTTTCTGACCATTCAGTTATTTTTTTTCATTTTTTCTCTTCCTAATTCACGTAGATAGATTTGTTGCCGCATTAGTTTAACCTTCTTTCTCGCTTTCAAATTTCGCCATATTCAATGTCTATATGTGCTCAGATTTTCACAAGTATTTCTTAATTAACTTATTAGAAAATCATTTTTATTTCTTAAACTATATTCTATATTCAACCCTATATCCTTTTCATTGATTCTTTTTTACGGTTTATCAACCCTTTGCAGGTTACTTAAAGCCAAAATATTGCGATTGTGAGAATATTTTTGGAGATAATAATGACTTAGTGATACATGTCCTACTAATTAACCCATAACTGGGAAAGAAAAAGGTGGATTCATATCTTTTTCCAAACGTATTTGCGCATAAGTGAATATAGCGAACTCTACGGAAATGGAACTCGGTTTTCCGATGAACAATTCCAAACTATTATTCATTGCACCACCTGAATATCACCTGGTATTCCCAAGCGGTCACCCATCAGGGTTCTGACTAGGCTCGACGTTACTTAACTTCAGTGATCGTAAGGAAACCAGCATTTCAACGTGATAAGGCCGTAAGACGCTATACTGCTATAATATTCGTTTTTGCTCCTTCAATGTTGAACTGCTGGAAGCAGACGGTTAGCGCGCAGGAGTTTTAGTCCCTACAGATACCCAATCCGGTCATACAATATGGGTCAATCGTACTCTCCGTTTGGCAAGGAATCACCCCAACTCTGTAACGTTTATTGATTCGCGTCTGAAGTCGTATTATACATATTATCTTCATGGCTACCTATCTTTTCTAGATCGCTAAACCTCACTTATACCTACTGTTCTTGGGAATATCATCACTAAACCTAATTCTCAAATGTATTTCTTCTGATACGATCCTTAGTAAATGTGAAATTAATCTGTTTCCTCCTGTTTCGTAGCCAATCACTGCCTCATTCAAAAGGTCGCCACAACTTCTCTGTATGCACCGCCGCTTCATAGATAGGGCTATAATTCCCATTACCTTCACTTCACGACCAATTTTCCTGGGTTATCTTTAAATCTAAATGAATCAACTGCTTATATACCAAACAGATATTTTTCTCATGCATCAGTATCAACTAAAGGAGGGCGATATCGCCCACCAGTGGGCGATTTCAAATGTTGGTTAGGCGAATAGCAACTGAACAGTAAATGATGGTGATTTGGAATTTTGGTGGGCGATATAGGAGTTTCCGTATTAAAAAAGTATTCCAATATATGTTACTCTAAAAATATGTAAAGAACCTGTAAAGAGGACGCTAAATTGGGATAACTGGGTCACATTTATATCTTGATAAGGTATAAATATCCCAGTAAATAGGGACTGTCTTCAGTATCTGTCTATATTTCTGAGATGAGGTATTACGTATGCTATTTATATTATTCGGACTATTGTCCTCGTCTTTGTTGCGATATTTATCACAACATTTCGGTCGTTGTAGTCTCCGGACTTCTTCACGTGGTTGGAATGTCGAACTGAACTCTTTATTTTGCTCGCTGAGGTAGACTGTTCTAGTTCCACGTGCCATGTCTAATCGATGTCAGTTATACACTGTGCCATGTGTCCTTAAAAACACATGGCAAAGTGGATAAAGGGGTTGTTTAGATCCATTTTACAGGACCCAAAGAGTTGTGAGTTCAATACCTGGTTAAGGCAGTGGAAAACTTAGAGAGGGGAATTAACAGGAGAATTAACAGACTTTTTTGGATATAAAACAGAGAAAAAAATATAAATGGCATTAAGCGAGATTTCTCTTAAATTAAAAAGTATTGCGTGCGCCATTCCGCTTATAAGGCGTTGGTTGTCCACAATATCAACAGTGATAAACATTCATGTGAAACTGGGTACCATTCCTTCTTGTAACATTTAAACGTGTCACAAACCTTTTTTAATTTAAGACAAATCTCGCTTAATGCCATTTATATTTTTTTCAGTTGGGAGATCTTGTTTGACGGGAGTCTCAAAAGTGAACACTGGAAAGTAAGCTGGAATCCGAACTCGGTTTACCGCTTCACTCTCCGCACTGATATCAGTAGATTACATTTGCACATGATCTAAAGATACCTCTTTTTTAAACGTTGACTTCAGTTAGGAATTGTCCGCTAGCTGTTATTTTTACATTACTATTTCTCATTGCCTTCATTTCGCTTCTTTTTTTTTTTCTTTTTTTCGATTTTTACAATTTCTGTACATTCTATTATACTAAATTTCTGGATCAGGTTGCGGACATATTTTTAATCTATCAATGCCAATAATCATTTTTTTTTCTTTCTTATTTTAACTTCTTTCAGTAAATTCCGATCGATGAATGCTAGATCATTTTTTATTCGGCTTTCCTTTTGGCATTTCTTTCTTTTCTTACATAAAGGAGTCATCGGCTTCATAACAAGTAAAAGATGTCGGTTTAATATGTCCAATTTGGATTTTCCAACTCATTGGTCTTCGTTATATGGGAAGTTTTGTTTTGTTCTTTTTGTTTTTTGTTATCTTGTTATAAATTATCTGCCTCCTATTTCATGTACGTTTGTGAATCACTTCAAAAATAAAACATGACTTCTATTGTTGGCTGGTTGTTTCCATTCAGCCATTCATTTGGGCTTTATTTCAGCTTCCAGGATATGTTCGATCGCCTGCAATTTTTTTTTTCATGTTGGTTAGCCGCTCTACCTTTTCGTATTTTCCGTTTCTGTCTTCTTGAATCTTGCTCAAAAATGTTTTGTCTCTGACACATCAGGTATGTTCAACTCTCTCCTCTGTATCACCATTCATTTGCCAGTAAAATCAGCTTTCGTTATTCACGAATATTCTATTTTGCCTCCATTACTGGACCCTCTGTCAGCATCTTTTGAGTCTGTCTTCCTAATTAAGATCATGGGATTTATTTCTTCTATTGTAGCTTCTTTTTCGTGATGTTTTTTTTTCCGCTTCATTATAAAGTTTGGTTCACAGACAATTTGTTTTCATTCTTTGTAATTTGACTTCTCTCGAAATTTCGTTCATTTCTCTATTATTCTTTCTCTCTCGTTGATCATTTACATCAGTATTACTTGGTGGCTTATATTTGGGACTGATTGCTAACAAGTGTCTTTAGCGCACCAGCATCCCTTTAAGTATTCGAAATATGTCCGGGTGGTTTCAGCGTTTTCTCTGATTTCCATTTCTAACTAGGCTGTTTGTGAGCGATCGCAGTTCTCTGATAACAACTGGTACGACAATCACTTTTATTATTATTATTATTATTGAGTGATGCTTGCATACAAATATTCGCAACCCAATATACTTATGACACCCAGTCTGATAAATATATATCAGGTAGATATAACACAGCCCAAAGAGTCGGTCGCCAGGGCTCCAATAATCATAGGTATAAAAGCAATTTTAATGTGTCACATTTTTTCGCTTCAAAAATCCTAAACGTTACCTATTTTGCAATCTATTTTAACAGGTATAGCTTTAGCTAATTGCACAGACATATCGATGAGAAGCCATTTTTGTAGTCGTTAATCGATATTTGTCATTATTATTATTATTATTGTTGTTGTTGTTGTTGCTATTGTTGTTGTTGAGTTAGAGAGCCAAGAAGGTGACTCTGGGCTACAAATATACGGATCCCAATCTACCCATCATGGCACCTAGTCTGATAAGAGCATACCAAACACATGCATCAAAGTCAAATTTGCGCGATAAGGTTGCAGATTTTCTTAAAACTAGCATAAATCCTTGGAGCAATAACCTTAGGTCAAGTAACCTCGTGCACTCCGACTGTCTTCGATTGAACGTATTTTAAATATCTAGATGCGACTCCCAAGTCGTTTTGAAACTTAAAAAAAAAAAAAAAAAAAAAAAACAGTAAACCAACTTGATTCTAATCGCCTATATTTATTCCCCAGGGTGACAAACATTAAAACCTGGATTTAAAATAAAAACTAATTGTAAGAAAAGTATGTTTCTTAAAACCAATAGTTTCTTAAATCCGATTCATCCCTAATTTTTGTAACGAAGAAAAAAATCTGTAGATCTGAACATTTAGTGGCCATCGTTTTGTTAAATACAAGTCTGTCAGCATGTAAGGGACATAAAACTTTATAAAATACTAAGTAAAGAAATCATACATACCTTTCTTTGCTCATATTGAATAGATTTTTAGAAATAGTTCTACAGATATTATTTACCCTGTGATTTATTTTGTATCGTAATCGAGTTTCAGAAAAAGCAGTGATGCATATAAAAAGAAAACATGCAACAAGTCTTTGGGTAAAATCGAAAATTCAACAAAGCAAATACAAGCTATAAAAAGAAACGAAAAAAAACAGTATACACTATTATTAAAACAAGATTTGCAAAAGAACTTTTTATCTAAAATATACCCAACAAATAGATGATGATAGATACAGAGCGGAAAACGTGTCGATATGAATCAGTATCCGTCTGAAAAGATTAAAATGTAACTACTTACACTCGTACTAGAATCGTCCTTCTAAGAATGATTTTTACGTACACTCACACGAGGGACAATGAGAGAAGTCGTTTAAATAAGCAAGCGACTTTGACTACTCATTAAATAACAGAAACATTGACATAGGTATCTCTGTCTGTCTGTCTGTCTGTCTGTCTGTCTCTCTCTCTCTCTTTCTCTTTCTCTTTCTCTAGCATGTACGTAATAACTTAACATGAATTCCATGAATGATTTGTGCTCGTATTTATCAGTAAAAATAAAAACCTAAGTTCATTATGGGCCATGAGATTTACAATTGGTTTTTTGAATCCAATATTCTTTCAGTGGAGGTACGTTCAATCGAGGTTTTACTGCATCTATTCGCTGACAACTTCAATCAATAACGATCACAAGTCATTTGTTCTATGCCTCTTATTGCACCAGGGAAATCTTAAAAGCAATTGAGTTCAACAATAAATTATTGGAACGAAAATAATTCACCGTGTCAACATTTGCCGTTGTCTTCTCACATGAGATAGAAAAAAGGGTCATTTTGGAACAAATTAGTTCGTCTAAGAAAAAAAAGGATTCATTAGAAGACTCCGAAAGGCGGGATGTCATAGCGATAACCAAAATAGCTCGCATTACTTTTGCCTAAACGAGACATAATGAAAAGAAAATCCATCCTTTCTATTTATGGGATTCAAAGAACATTCTCTTATAAGTCGTTGGAAATTAGCTATTGGCTCGACCGACTGATGCATATATATATATATATATATATATATATGTATGCATGTATGTATGTATAGATAGATAGATAGATAGATGAAGGATTAAGTAATTTGCAGAAAGTACACACACACACACGCACATATATATATGTGTGTGTGTGTGTGTGTGTGTGTGTGTGTGTGTGTGTGTGTGTGTGTGTGTGCGTACATTTTGCAAATTACTCAACCGTTGATCTTTTCCTGCTTTGCTTATTTTAACGATAGTTTTATATAATGCAAGAAATGATATGAAAAATTCTTACACATATAGCGTATTATCGAATCGTTTCACCTTCAAACTATCTGTTGATACCAGTGTTCACTTTTATATCTGAGGTCCTTCTGAAAAGTTACGTGGCTGGTATTTGTGGTCCCGGGCTTGGCTAGACTATATTAATCTGTTTCAACCTGTCTGAGTAAAAATTTGATTCTAGGTAGACATGAGTTCATTCGCTCACTTCTTTTGTTTAAGAGGTTGGGACTGTTCATATTTTTAGGCTCATTAGTTTTTCAGAAAGACAGAAGTTACATATGCCGTCTTTCCCGGTCAAGGGTTTAGCTTTCGTTACGGATTCCCAGGTGATAGTTGGGTTTTTATTTTCGTTTTTCAGTTTCCAAAAAAATTAGAGAGGGCAGTGCTTTTACTATATTTTATATTGCCTAAAGTCATTTGGTGGTGGTAGAAGAGCGATTTCCAGTTGTATTCCGTACAGCATACATAAAACTTGACCTCGTCGTCATATTTGATTTCAGCATTATAAATTAACGATTTGGTTATGCATCTGCCATTTAATTATCAGGGTTTGTTTTTACGGCAGTTGCATTCATTAGTTGCGTGGATGTTGCTGTTTTGAAGCTTGTTGAAGTGTTTGTTTAGAATGGAATAATTGTTCTGTGATATATAGCACACCTGTAGCTAACTTTGACGTTGTTTTTGTTGAAAATCTTATTTTGCGTTGGGCAATGGCTAAAGTGCTTATGGATTACATTCAAAAAATTTTCAATATTAGTTTTGACATTTTTGCTGTAGGGCGGGTTTAACCATATAACATTGCGTTTGCGGCGTTTTGTTTTGTTGGCGTCATTATTTCTAATATCTAAGAATTCGAGGTTAATTTTCTGGTTACTATGTTCTAGTGCTTCTACATTGCTTTGTAAAAATATCCTTATTGTTAGAGTTGGTGGAAAGCCTAAATTGGACTGATTTATTTAAAGTATTAGTATTCTAGGATGGTGGTTAGATTGTTTGCTTATATATCTATGGTTGTATAAAACTGTAGTATATGGTTTATAAAGCCCATTAGATGGGTCAAAATATATATATATATATATATATATATATATATATATATATATATATATATATATTGAGGCATGTTTCATTGAATAACTTAGAAAATTTTGGTCTACTTATCTACTTATATTCAATTGAATCCTCTCATATTCACAGACAAGATTTTTGGGCTATTATTAAATGAAGAGAGAAAATTACCATGTTGACACATATTTCCTTCCGCGTACTTTCAACATTAAAACAATGTCGTCATCAGGGTGTGGTTTATTTCAAGAAAAATATTAAGTGTTCATCATTTTCAAAGAAAAATTTGAAGTGTTCATCTGAAATTTATTGTTTTTAACTTGTGAAGTGAAGAACGCTGAGTTGAGTACTGCGTGATTGGCTTGAGTAACTCTTCAGGTTATCGAAGGTTTTTAAAAAAAATAAATATTAAAACTATTAGTACAAACCTCGATATTTTAGACTATATACTGTAAACATTTTAGATATTTGCACAATATTCATAATTAATTTTATTAAAGTTTGATTTCATTTTTTTGTTATAGATAGCTTCAAGAATTATTAGTTTTTGTTTATTATTTTCATGAAAAAGCATAAATGTATTTTCAATAAGGATTTTTCTGAATTGCGTATGTGGACAGGTATGCTGTTGTAAATGATTATAAATGTTGGACGCAGCATTCAAATGAAAATACAGCCACTGAAACAACATGTTTGTAGTGCGGCCGATATATATATATATGTATGTATGTATGTATGTATTACCAATGTATGACTGGTAGGTATAATTCCAAGGAGGATATTAATCTCGAGAGAGATCACTGTAAACTACAGAGCATTATAATATTAATAAATCAAGAAGAAAACCTTAAAGATCTTTAGACCGAAAGCTTTTAATAAATGGAGACAATTTTCCGGGCTGATATACTAGATTGACGGAAAAAGGAAAGGAAGAGAGAAGAGAAAAAAAGACAAAGAGGAAGATTGTAAAGTTCTTTTTAAAACGTGAAATAGAGATAGAGGGGGGGAGAGATGGTAAAGAAAGGAAGAAATGAAGGGATAGTAGTAAAATTAAAATAGAATGACTTGGCCAAGAATTTTTTTCCTTAAAGTGTGGAACTTTGTACATCGGTGATATAGCAAATTGACCGATAGGGCTTGTTATTTTAGCCAGGAAAAATCAACTCAATTTCAAATTAGTTTATCTAATAAAGGGATCCGTAATAAAAAAAAAATAATAAATATAATAATCATAACAATATCAATCATAACTGAAGGGATTTTAAATAAAGAATAATAAAAGATTAACAATAAAAATTAAAAATAAAGAATAAAAAAGTAAACAATCTAAGTAAGATCATGTATGGATGATAATAAAGATTAAGAAATATAGATATTGTATACATCGGCAAGACAATCCTAGATCCAACTACTTCCCTTTCCTTTATTTATCCTCTCTCCTTCTCCCTCTTCTCTGTCTATTTCACATTTTAAAAAGCACTTTACAATCTGTCACTTTCCTTCTTCATTTCTTTCTTCACGTCTCTCTTTTTTTCTTTTCCCACTGACAATCTAATATATCAGCCCGGAGAAATGGACTCCATTTATTAAAAACTTTCGATCTGAAGAGATGAACATATAGAGATATTCACGAAATAGATTATAACTGAAATTGGTCTGAAGGTTTTCTTCTTGATATATATTAAGAAATGGACAAGGTCCGACAATTTATTTATTAAAGACATTTTATTATGTTTAACGTTGTTATTTTATAGAAAATTTCTCGGACATTCAGGCCGGTAAATGTTATTTAATACTGTTTATCATAAACAGAGCATTTGCTTAAATAGTTGTATCTATAAAATAACAACGTTAAATATATATATATATATATATATATATGTGTGTGTGTGTGTGCGCGTGCGTGTATATATATATATATCGATTGAATGACTGATTGATTGATTAATTGGTTGATTCGTTTTTTACGGCTTATCAACCCTGTGCAGGTTATTTGAAGCCAGGAAATAAATATTTTTAGATTGTAAGAATTTTTGGGAGATAATAATAATAATTTAGTGATACAACGCTTACTAATTAACCCACATGTGAGAAGAAGTTGATTCATGGCTTTCTCAATGGTGTTTGCGCATAACAGACCCAAATGGAATTGGGACTCGTCTCTCCGATTCCGTGCCATTATTCATAACAGCACCCACACACCGGCACTTGGTATTCCCAAGCAGTCACCCAAACACGTTCGACGTTCGTTATCTTCGGTGATCGTATGGGAATCGGTGTTTCAATGTGATATCGCCGTGTCCTATATATAGTTCGCGTCAAATTACTCATATTGGGATCTCACACATTTATTCCAGAAAAAAAACTCTGAAAATCTTATTTAGGAATCAATATCAATAGCATATTCATCTATTCGTTCACGATCGGAAATTTATTTATTTTTAATTAACATTATAGCTTTGTTCCAAAAAGCCAACTAGGGATTGCAGTCGGAACTGTTGGACGTGGGTGATGCAAAAAATACGAAATAAAAAAATACCCTTTCGGGACAATTCGTGAAATCCTAACAACTTCTAATTTTTTTAACTGTCAATATTTGTTTATTTGTTATTCATTCCACAGATATTCAATACTTTTGAATGTTCTATTTGTTTAAAGTCTTCCAGAATGTGGGCCAATTTCAAGGTCAAGTTTGAAGCGCCAATACGAACATCTTATTTGGGATTCGTTAATTTATTCACCCAAAAACATTTAGAATCATTTGAATAATTTCTATGAATGAATAATCCAAGTTCGAAGCAAAACGCGAAACACATTCCTTGTGATTGTGAACTTCACACAATAAACAAACTCTCTCAAATGAAACAAATGTAGCAACTTTTTCTACATATAGTTGTATAATGAAATATATTTGGCTATTTTAGATTGTATAGGGAAATGGAAGCGTCGATCCCCTGTGTTTTATAAGCATGGGCTTTCATTAATTCTATCTTTACTGCTTCCCGAATATATATATATATATATATATATATATATATATATATATATATATATATATATATATATATATATCAATAACGGCTTGAAATCCAATAAGGTATCTTCCTTTTCGACTAAAATAATTCCTTTGCAAAATACGGAATTTTAACAGGATCAACGTGAAATCAAAATCATATGAAGTGGCCCCCAGTCACACAACAGAATTTCCCAATCTACCATATCTGTCTATCTTCCTGTCTCTTAAAGCTTCTTTTTATCTATTATTATTTACTACCTGTATCAATTTATACGTGAGTGTCTATCTACATGAATTTATGTACTTTTGCATTTCCGTACTTCTGTGTCTACTTACTGCACTCGTCTAGGCTTTTCCCTTGTGTTTTAAGTAATGCAGCATTTGAAAGCTGAAAAGTTAGCATCAACAAATCAAGATGCCTTCTAATAAAGCGAACCACGGTGATCATTTTAACATCAATCATATCAAAGCAAAAAAAACAACAACAAAAAACTATGTACAATATCATTGTGTGCTTGTTCAGGATAACACTTGTGAACTAATGAACAACATGAAACGTGACTCTTGAATATTTAAAATTACATTTTATTCAACTCCTGACCTCATCAATTATTCTTGACCAGTATGAAAATGGGAACACAGGTAAAAAATGTCACAGGAAAAAAGTCACAAGGAAAAAATGAAACAGAACAAGATTACCACAGAGCGGACAAAATCCGAACCTCATATACCAAAAGTGGATAAAATCTTAGTCTAATAAATAAATTGAAAGACCAAAGAATTTTAATTCTAATTTAAAGTTAAAATTCTTAACATAAAGTAAGATCTTACGTGATTATAAGACGCCCTAAGTATGAAATATATGAAATATGTAACCGTAGCATAGCTAGAAAAAAGGTTTTAGAGGTTGGTTCAATTTATCAGGAACTTCTGTTGCAAACAGAGTGAACCAATAAACTCGTGAACTACCTGACAGAAATTGACTTTATTACTGGCCGCTATAAATTGAGACTTTTTTTCCCTGTGACTTCTATCCTAACCAAAATTGTAATACTTTCTATGTCTTTTCCTGTGCTTTTATATGCAGTTCCATAGAGTCATCAACTGAACGTCACCCTATTTCTCGTCTGTGGCAGTTAAAAGGCAGTTCCACACATCTTCGGAATGTTTCTTCATATAACCACCTGACCAACGTTTTTCTAAGGCACAATTAGGCCTAAGAATGTTCACCTCTTGGATTCTCCACTGACGTCTTTAAATAACTGAACTCAAACCCCGCAACATTGGACCTTATAATCTAGTGTTAATTTTTTTTCAAATTCTACACCTGTGCGATCCAAAGTGACAAATACATTTTACAAGAACTGTATGCAGTATAGAAACTGTGTATCTGGTACCCTTAATACACAAAAAAAATCTTTCCCATATTTTGTGGAAAGCAACAACCCATACGGTTTTGGAAGAAAGTAGTTTCAAAATCAGAATACCATTTATGACCATTTCTGAACACTTTTAATAGATTGAAAAGATATCAAGAAAAATGGCGAGGACGCATCATGACATAAGAATCGACTGTCTCGTTCAGCAATCTGAATAAGTTCACTGGTCAGCAAGAAAAACAAACATGTTCCGTGATCTGCTCCTGAAATTCAACATAAAGACGTCAAAGACAATGGCATTTATGGTGTTAAAATTTACTCCAGTCTTCAGTCCAGAACACAATTCATAGAGCGCCTTATGGGTTTCTTCCTCTAAATATGATTGGTTCAAAATTTAGACATATTTTTAGAATAAGACAAGAACATTAATTCTGTCGTTTCATTCACCTGAAAAATGGTTTATTCAAAACGTTTTACTTGCGAAAATCAGTAACGCTATCATTCTGGAAGCATTAAAATAGAGGATAAATTCTTTAGACATAGGTTCAAATACCTAGAGACAATATCAGATATTGAAACATAGAAACAGGTTTTAAACGTAAGATTCTAAGCAAAGATTATTTTAACAAAGAATTAAGAATGATGGCTACAATATTTTGGACAATTACTTCAAGAATATGATTTAATTGTGCAGGATTCTAACGCATTTTAATTTATTTTGCCAGGAATTCTGTAAATGAGTTTTCTATACGGAAAAATGGAAAATTAACATTGAATACGTATACATTTTAAATAAGACCAAAGCTATAACATGCTCAATCTGAAGAATTGTTTAATTATACTACTTAGTATAATTAAAGAAGAATAAAAAATGAGGAAGAAAATTACACAAAAATCGAAGATTATCTTAAGAAAATAAGGAAAAATAAAAAACTGAGCGCTTAATATATATGGTAGAATGGTCTGCCATTTATAAACATACTGACATTGTAAATCTGCAAAATCTTCATTTTCCCGCCTGGACAAAGTTCAAAATCGTTTACACGTTATTGTAGAGGGTGACTTATTTTCTCCCTTACAGTTTCTTTCCCGCAGAAGACAACATCTAATCGTATAACTACTTCTATGGTAAATGTTCATACAAAATCCATTATTTAGTGCCAACTGTTGAAACCTTTACACTAATTCCAGATAATTCCACAGAGTTGAATCACTCTTATTCTGTACGTATTTCTTTGCTAAGAAAAGAGTTCCACACGGAACGATTCTTCCCAAGAACCGCTACGTTTTGTAACATATTCATTTCCAAATAGATTTTTACCCGAACAGTACAATTCTAAACTCCCCAAGTCTAGCGTCATTTTATTTTATATATTCGCCATATCCTCATTATCTTCACTTGCGAATTCCTCTTTTTATGTTTGTATCATGCACTATAGTGCATGATACAAGCATAAACTGTCTACCTTGTGTGGCTCTTTACTAAAAAAGCATACATGCATATAATGCCACTTAAAATAATACCTCCTATTTTATTATATTGGGCCACGGAGTCAAAGATAATAGAATAAGGTGTTTTTATTATTTTTCTTATTGTCCTTTTTATGTTGTTTCTTGTCTGGTTGTAAGCGAATAACATGGCGACTGACATGAAAATGTTCATCAAGTAGATGTTTGCCAGTGAATTTTTCTAACCTGAAAATTTACACACATTGACATTTAGCAATGTTTTTAGAATGTGTGAGATGATAGAGTGGATGTGATCAAAGGAGGTGAGGAGTACGTTTAAGCAGTGGTGAAGAAATTCTCCATATTCCTAATCGTTGCTTGCAAACATGTACAGTCATGTGAAAACTAGTGAATTGTAAGTGAAAACCTAATGTAATCTCTGTAATTGTTATAGTTTCCACGGAAATATAATAGGATCCCGTATATCCCTCATATTTATATATATACCCTACACACAAGCCACCAATCTGCCACTGAGTGGAAGGCCACTAGCGTTTACCGGTGGTGGCCCGCTGTCGAACGGCTGGCGAGTTCGTCTCAGCAATGTCACCATCGTCGGCCCGCTAGAGAGCTACTAGCAGCTTGCGTGGATATATATATATATATATATTATAAATACATGTATCTTAAATGATAAAAATAACAGAGTACAAAATACATTCATTAGATAAGAAGAGTTCAACATATTATCTAAGAATATTACATCCCTGAGATGGTCACCATAACGAAGGGAACATGCACGTATGCAATTTCTTTAGGAGTCCGCAAAATTATTAGTCTCCACCATCAGCAAAGAGATCTGTTTGAAATAGTAAAATCTTACATAATATGTTGAATTGTATGTTTATATGTATATCAGTTATGTAATAAATATATTTGGTACTCTACTTCATTTTTATAATTTCAGATACTTGCTATATATATATATATATATATATATATATTAAATAAAAACAGACCACTTTAAGGTTCCATGTAATAAATTGTTTCACCACAGCCCTTTTAAAGGATTACGGATCATCAGACTTTATTTCCAAAGGTTGAAACAAAAGAAAAATAATTTATTTTTATTTTTATTTTTTATTTTAAACATTTGGAAGTAAATTCTGATGATCCGCAGTTCTTTAAAAGGGCTGTGGGGAAATAATTTATTACATGGAACTTTAAAGTTGTCTGTTTTTATTAAAATATTTGCTCTGGATTTACATTGAGCTCTCTGGATTTTATCCTCCTTGGGTTTACCCAGACGGATTACCTAGTTTTTAATAAACTATATATATATATATATATATATATATATATATATATATAATAGACAGAGAGAAAGGGAGATATTTTTCATTTTCATGCTGACAATATATAGTATATCATTTTGGAATACATATCATTACAAGTAATATTATATGAAAAAGCCCACTATTACTACAGAGAATTGTTTTATGACTTCGTTCATCTAAAAATATTTCGAAGCATCATCTAGAATTTCCATCCATGTTCATCTATGCATGAAATAAGTTGTACAAATACAACAGGGGAACAACTTGATAATTTGTATTTTAATGACTGTAAAAGCCTTTTACTGCAATATACACACTGTTCATAAGCAACTACTTCATATATATATATATATATATATATATATATATATATATACAGAGACGCAGACAGCCACGTGGGCGCACACGTATATATAAAATGCTTAATACTTGCCTGGATCATTACTCCCGGCAAGATTCAATGATAAGGATACGCTCGACTGGATGTTGCCACCGGTTTCAAAACTGAAGAACGTCTATTACTTCAGCAGCGATATGGTTGCAAATGCGACAGCAAGGCAGACGGCATCAAACAAGCAGCCTAGGTAACCGAGCTGCCTCGATTGAAGACCTGTAGCAAGAGATCAGAGAACATAGACGGTAGAGAGAAGAGTGCCAAACTCGGAAGTTCCTGTTCAATGATCGGAGGATACAAACAAAACAGGCATTGATACTGAACCAAAAACTAGTTCTCCATTTTTCTCCATACTCCATTTTTTAAGAGACAGAAAGATCGTAACAATTGTGGCGTGGTGCACATACATTTAAAACTTTTCTTCATGGACATATATATACCATGCAACAAAACATCAACTTATTTTACTGTGTCAAGACGCACAATATTACAAGCATGATGAATTCGTGATACGAAGAATTATTAAACGCCATATTTCTGTCGTAAATCCCGAAAAACTTGTAAAACCTCTAATATATTACAGAAAATGAAAAGCCACAAACCTCGTTGTCACTAATCAAAATAATCCTATCAAATCTAAACTAGCGATGATCAATATATTGTATCAATTTCACTGTCCAGTACATGGATGTGTTTCTTGTCATAAATCTATTACCTATATCTGATATAACACTACCTCCTTGAGTAAACGCCTCTGGTGCCACTTATCTAATTAAAGTGTTATAAAAAGTCACTTAGCAACCCACAATTTACGCTAAACCTTAAGGAAAATTCTAGTCGATAACACTAGCATTTCATATGATTCATATTTCATTACAGAAAACATACAGATATATCTCTGTAAAAGAGGCCCTTCAGATAAAATATCTGACACCTACTATAAATATCACTTTATTCAGCAGCGGAAATGGTGGGTTCAATGCTTTTCATAAAATAGAAAGACGACAATTCGAATTCTAGTGAAGCTCCAAATAAACGCTACTGTTACGATGCAAGCAGCACAAACCTACATCTTAAACAGTCTATTTGAAAAGAAATTAAACAATACCTAAAAATTACCGCCTCTTGAAAAATGGCTAAAGAAGTGTCCGAAGGTGATTGGGACAATGGTCAATACGGACATTATTGCACTCTCTTACTTTCACCAAACGGGGAAATGTAAGAATGCCTGAAAACTATATATATATATATATATATATATATATATATATATATATATATATATATATATATGTGAGTAATGACAACCATGTTATGCCTAAATTCTCATATGTATAAATAATACTTTATGTATAAAGTAGGTAATCTTTACTTAGATACATGTATCCTATAATTATATCGGTTATATAAATAAGAATAATCTCAGATTAAAAATCTATTAATTAGAAATTCCTTTTAGTCTTGAATGCAAAAATAAAGTTTTCAGAAATTGGCTTCGAAATCCCCCAACGAGAGATTGCATTTCTTATAAAGGTTAACAGAGCTTTGCTTTGAGGTCTTTCGTGGCCGAGAAGAATAAAGTCCGCCTAACTTTTAACCATTTAACTTGGGAAATAGAGGAAGGATGCCTATATTAAGAGAAACTCAAATATCCTTTATTAAGACTTTCCATTGGTCAAACACGTAGACATTAATTACACTGATTAAAAACAATACATACATATCTATCCACTAAACCTAATGTTTATAGCTATAATAAATAGATATGTGTGCGTATGTTTGCCTCTATATATGTATACATACACACATACGCTGGCACTAGTGGAATTGGGACTATCCTGATGAGAGCCACAACATCTCTGCTTAGTTATGTTGCAAGGATAAGTGACAAAATAATACCTAAGGTACTCATGTGATAGTGGACAAAGGAATGTTGGACGGTCGTGGCTCACGTATAAAGACAAGCTAAACCTCTTAGCTGTCAATGCTCCTCATACTAAGTTCGAGCGCGGTGCACTGGAGATAAATAACTGGAGATATTTGTGCCAGTGTGGTATTAGAAATTTTGAAATTAGTTGTATTGACAGGTTAAGAGACAGAAGACCACGGCGAAAAGCGTCAGCAAATATTCTTGTTGCTATGTTTCGAGATCCTTGTCGTTGCACAATGTATGGAATTGTATACAGGTCATTAGTGGGACTGAGGTGCTACATACGACAACAAAGATAAAAACAGAATGAGGTTGTCGGAAAGTCATACGTCGAAATCGACGGAAGAATACATCATATCATCATACTATATATATATATATATATATATATATATATATATATATATATATATATATATATATATATATATATATATATATATATATATATATGTATATATATATATATATATATATATATATATATATATATATATATATATATATATATATATATATATATATATGTATATATATATATATATATATATATATATATATATATATATATACATATATATATATATATATATATATATATATATATATATATATATATATATATATATATTATATATATATATATATATATATATATATATATATATATATATATATATATATATATATATATAAATTTTACGAAATCTTCTAAATATTCAGTCCAAAATATTTTCACATTTTCATTGTTTTTGGATTAATTTACACACACACACACACACACATATATATATATATATCTTTGTGTGTGTGTGTGTGTGTGTGTGTGTGTGTGTGTGTGTGTGTGCAGATATGTAGAAAATAGGAAAAGAACACGTAAGGTAAATTATCCGGAGGTCTTTAGTATTTTGTTTTATTTTTAAAAACAGTGCTCCATACAGAAGTAGAGCTTAAATTATAATTATTTTTTGTTAAAAAACGATTCCTTCGCTACATAAGAGTCCTCATGTTTCAAAAACGAGAACCGAAAACCTCAATATAATTATTAAAATTAAATTGAATTAAAGTATCAAGCCCTGTTTCATCCTCAAGCGAAAATTTAGGAATCACCAATCTTGAAGTTTACGCATCATTATAAGCATGTTCATTCGCAAAATTATTTACTATGGAAACGGCTGGGGCGACCATTTTGGTAAGGGGTCTAAGAGATAATTTTTATCCACATATCAGTCACTTTCGGAAAGAGGTCAAGCTGGGGTAGGGTGGGGGCATCCATTTTAAAGCAAATGATGGCATTCATGTGTGCACATTGTCTGGTCAGTCACGGCGAAAGATTACTTTTCGCACCATAATATGTCGTTAAGTTTCTAGAGGATTTTGTTTTATTTTATTTATTTATTTATCCTTTTATTTATTTATCCTTTTATTTATTTCTTTATTTATCCTTTTATTTATTTATTTATTTATCCTTTTATTTATTTATTTCTTTATTTATTTCCAAAGGGCTGTTTCGTACTTAAACGCGTAGTTACGTTAACTCCTGACGAACTCAAATCATTCTGAAGGTCTTGTCTGATGGCCATTGGGTTATTTTGGACCTGTTGCATCAACTTTCTTTGTAATCTGGGAGAGATCTTCCTGGGAGCACCAGATCTGCCTTTGTTCTCAACAGTATTACGTCTTTTAAATATTGCAATAAATGAACCATTTGTTGAAAAAGTTATGTTGGTGTCACTGGAGATGTTTCTGTAACTTTTTCCATTGTTCCATAGATTAATAATTAGCTCTTTTTGAGTATGTCATTTCCTTATGTCTAGCTATTATTAGAACCGTTATCAGTGAACAGTGACTGCAGAATGATCCAGTTTTGAACTGAATGTTGCAATAGAGTTACTGAGAATATTCTAGAACGGAATCTTCTACTTTGAAGTACAACCAAAATCTATCGTATTATAATGCAAAAATTAATACTATACGAACACTTTTTCCACTATTCGAAATATAAAACTTTGCATAAATATCACTTATCGACGAATTTCTAATTTTAAATTGCAGATTCTGATTCTATGCCCCAATATATATAACATATTCGAGGTTTTCATTATCTAAATAACACATATTTCTTTGCTGTAGAATCACTTATTCAACCCCACTGTATACTATAAATTAACCGATTTAAAATATGGTTTCTTGGCTACACAGGAATTATCATGTTTCAAAAACCGAAACTAAAATCTTCAAATTTCATTATATAATTAAAAGCATTAGTTCTGTTTCATCTTCAAGCAAATTTTGGAATAACTTATTTTGAAAATTACTGAGTTTTAAAGGCATATACATTTCATAATTTTTTTGTTTCCAAGTATACAGAGAAATCCAATCATTTAGACAGAGGCTGTAGCATGTTCATTTTTATTAACTATTATTGTATCAATTGTGAGTTACGTTCGAGAAAGAGGTTAAGTGAAGGTAGGGTAGGGGTGCATTTTTCAACGAATTTTGACATCGTTCAGTGCATGTATTTTTTTTTTGTTTTTTTTATCAACGACAAAAAGATTTTCGGCATTTTTTCCGTTAAATTCGTGTTTGTATACAAATATTTTTTCTTAAAGGGGTGTTTGGGTTAGAATACGTTATATTGAACAACAATTTTAAAATATTATTTTTACTCTTAATTTCTAATATATTATATTTCTTTTTAAAACAAATAAATATAATAGAATTATTTAAATTATTTAAAAATGATTATTACATATCAAGTAGAAGTATTACCAGCTCCCATTTTTAAATTTTTTATTTATTTTACTTTGAAATATTATTTAAGGAAAAGAATAGCTATTTCATTTTTTTGATTCAGTATAATTTTATTTTTTATAAACTTAGTAATATATAGTTTCTCATGTATACACAAAGGATATGGGTCATTTAATGACCTACATATTCTAGCTTTTCTTACCATTTTTATTGTTTTTTAAGTGCCAGAAATATTTCGATAGGGACGTCTGATTTCGATATTTATTTATCCTAAATGAACTTTGATTTTGATTGAATCTCTTTTTAACTCATGGCTTGTGCAACCTATATAGATTTTTATTTTTTCGGGATCCTCAATAGATGAGATATTGCATTTGTATACTAATGATTCAGTGCAACATTTATTATTAAGAGGGCAGTTTTAAGGATTTCTAAAGTTACTTAATTTTTGTTTATATTCATCTCATTTTATTATTTTAAGGTCTAAATTTCTTGGTCTAAGTATTTATTCAAGATATTAGCATTATGTTTTCAGTACAGCTGTAACTTAATTTTAGGGTATTTTTATTGCAAATAGCACTGAGTTTACTGTCTTTAGGAAAATGTTTAATGCAAGGAATTTTTGTCCTAATTTGTTATTTACCATTTGGTTGTGTGAGGGTGTCTACCAAATTATTTTTTCTACTTCTGTTTTTTCTATGCTTTCCATTTTCATTTTTTTTATGTAAGTTAGTTTTTGGGCTTTTGTAGCCACTATCTTTTTACAGCTTTATTATAGAAATTAATATGTTCATAGAAAATCTTTTCATTTGTTGAATATGTACTTATCCTTTTTTGATAGATAAAGGTATATGCTTAATTATAAATAGAGGATGATATATATATATATATATATATATATATATATATATATATATATATATATATATATATATATTGAACGACGAAAGAAATTCACAATATAGATTCATATTTTTTTAATACAATCTAAGCTTTCGGCTTACATAAGCCATTATCAAAGATGTCAATTACAACATATTAAGCAATATACGGACATTCACAGACTGTCATCACTGTCTTGTCCGTATATTGCTTAATATGTTGTAATTGACATGTAAGCCGAGAGCTTAGATTGTATTAAAAAATATGGATCAATATTGTGAATTTCTTTCTTCGTTCAATGATAATGTTATTAAACTTATAAGACGTTATGAAAAAAGTTTACATAAAATAAATATACAACACTTGTCTATATTATTTAATGAAACGTGTGTGAATGAAAAGATGCTGCCTAAATACACACAATATATATATATATATAAACTCATTTGAAGTACCTGTGAGGTTTGGTTTAATGTATTGTTTTTCTGTGTAAACATATTTGAATTAGTAACACCATAGCGTCATTTATTATATTTTAAACATGAAATCATTTCCATCTCGACACTTTGCACCAAACACTGGCATCATAAAACCCTTCAAGTTATGTCTATTTTCGATAATTCTCTGTAGTTTTCAAAGCACTAAAATCTGTTCAAGTGATCTTGCATATGTGACGAGAATTGAAATTTCTGCAGCCTTAAAAACGGCAAAATGTTTGAATATTTTATTCTTCGGTAATATTCTTTGAAATACTGCTTTTCCCTTTCTGTTGCTCTGTTTACTATTCTTAAGTTTCGAGTCAAATACACTTCCAGTTAATCTTGGATTATTATTAAAGTACGTTCAAGGTCAATCTCTACAAGTGAAACAGGAATGGAAACAGATCTTTACATGGGAGGCTTTTTTTCTTTCATTTTTTTAAAGACACGCCGACGTATTTTTAAACAACAGTTTGCGTTTGAAGGAATCTATAACAATTTTAGAGAATTCAGTATTGGCATCATACATAAATATGTATTTCTTTATTACTATAAAAGATATTTTTTTATCTAAAAATAACGTTTATACTAACAATAATATCAGTTAAAAATTCATTCAAAAATAAATATGTATAAATCGATGACATGAGCTTTCGATTTTTATGTTCCCCGAGTTTGAGACATTATGGCCTTCTGGTCAACTATGGATAGTTTCAGAAATATTCAGATGATCATACACGTATGCATAAAATCAGTGTCTCTATGTTTCAGTTCATTCTTAGTTAGGCACATTCACAGATTAAAGGTGAAGACATTAGAATTCCTCCTACTAGATCGACGCACATACGCAATTACGAAAACAAATTATTATCTGATGCCTGCTAAAACATACTAGAATTTTTACAACCTTACATTTACGGTTTTAATGCACGTGATACGTAACTGACCAATAAGTATTGACCCAAACAAAATTGAACATAACAATATTCTCGCTTTTTGTCTGTTTTCACTCAAACTCTGACGAAGCTTTAATTAAAGTGAAACATGTTAGATTGATATAGGCTTGCCCATTTGTTTTTTTTTATGTTACCATCCGGTCAGATTCCTATCCATATTTGATCTGCATTATATATATATATATATATATATATATATATATATATATATAAAAGTGAACATTGAGGTCAACACTCAGAGGCGAGAAGCTGTTTCATCTGGTCTCTCTCTCTCTCTCTCTCTCTCTCTCTCTATATATATATATATATATATATATATATATATATGAAGTTTCAATATATATATAATTCGATGTTATAAACATTCTTGTAAAGTGTTGTGAATTCCGGGTTGAAATGCGGCACCAATCAATAACAAACGCCAGGAATGAATATATGGAAATAATGTATTAAAATATTAATAGAAACTAGTAAAGCAGGTTAATAGTTCCAGGAGTATGGGTTAGTAGCAAAATATATATACAGTCTTTGGTATTGAAGTATCGCTGTATGACTTCTTACTGAGTCTACGTGCTCGCTCATTGTGACTCCTACAACGCTGTTACCTCACCTTCACTCTTTCGGTTACCTACAAACTTTTACTCTCTCAATCTCGACTCGACTCGACTCTTCGGTCTTGCTCTCGTCTTACTCTCGTCTTACTCTCGGGTCTTCCCGTAGCAGTAGTGTATGTATATAGTGAGTGAGTGTATTTGTGTAAAAAGGGGTGGACCCCTCAACATAAAGAAAACGTATTTTCACTTAAATGCCAACAAAAACGCCGTATTTTTTTTTTCAGATAAATTCGCATATTCTTTGTTTAAATAGCAATTTATTCATACTCAGTGTATACCGTTTCCACAAAAAGCCTTCTGCAAGACTTCTATAACCCTAGTCGTGGCAAACAACTAGCCCAAAACTGGTGGATTTCATCTGTAATATAATACCTGCGGAAAATCCTTCGAAACTTAATTTTTGGTCTTTCGTTGAGAATTGATACAGGTGTGCAAGAAAATTACGTTTGTTAACATCATTCTCATCATGCTTCCCTTTGGTCAAAAGGCCTACCAAGATATTCTAAATATTATTAGTCTTATCGTCATTACTATTATTTTTGATGATTTTTATCTCCCGAATTTCTTTCTTCGGCTTACTAAATATATATATATATATATATATATATATATATTCACACAAAAACACACACACACACACACACACACACATATATATATATATATATATATATATATATATATATATATATATATATATATATATATATAGACCGATATACTCGTTCATAATACAAATATAATAGCCTCATTGACATGTAAAAAAGGCTAAAAATAAAAATAAAATTATAATATAATAATAATAAAAGTATTACTAATAATAAAGAAAATCTAGCACTCAATAGCATCAACTATGAACACGGCCACAATATGCTGACCGTGTTTGGAAAATAAAACTAGAGGATACATAAATATAACAATCCATGCATTCAGTTAAAAGTAAAAATAAAATCCTCTTGATAATGGCTAAAAGTATAGCCGGAAGCGCTTGGGCCTGCAGAAGATTCGGACAATCCCTACATAATTTACATCCATAAAAGAAGAAAATTATAAGAACACAAGCAAAATTAAATAAAAAAAAACCCTCAGTACGTTGTCAGTTGTTATGTACGTAGCAAAGATCGGCTGCGACTGGAAACTGACCAGATGCTGGCAAATCGATGAACCGAGGATTTCGATAAGAGAAGAACAGGAATCAATCAAAGTCATGTTGCCATAAATGGGAAAGTGCATATTTCTAACAATACGTACATCTATATCAATATGGCGATATAAATAAAGTGGATACTGATAAACACTAGGAAATGACATACAGACATATAGTAGTACTTTTTTAATCATTTCACCCAGAAGCAAGGCAACAAAGCCTCTAAGACGTGTCGGGGGTTACTGAGTTTTCGCATGTAAGAAGATGAAAAACATTATTAAGGAACGAAAATGAAAAAAAGAACAGAAATTAAGTCGACAGAAGGTAAGGATGGATATTGTATTTAAAGATCAAACTTTACTGGAAATCAAGAAACCGGAAGAAAGTGCCACAAGCGAGAATTGCGAGAAAAGAAACTGTTAGCATAGAACATACGGTTATGTCGAGGGATTTCAACTGTAAGATTATGAGATCTTGCCACCAATCTTGAATGTATAGTTAAACTTTCACGAGAAACTTAAATTATGATGAAATGAGTATTTTTTTGATTTATTAACACAAACAAAACAATTTATTATAATTTGTAATGAAAAGATAATAAATATTGATATAATTTATTTTATGCTAATTATAATTTAACATTTAATGAGATATCAGAGCTTGTTTTTTGGGTTTTTTTTTTTTTAGAATATCTTGTTTGCAATGTTAAAATTTGGACAGCCATATTCAGAAATCTTCTTTCAAGTTTTCTATCAGAAATCAGTTTTTGTTTTTAATACTGTTCATTGCAGAAGACATTGCTTTTTATATTACGTCATGCATTATGGACACGTGGGGCACCCTGAGGTAGTGTAATGGTTAGCAAGCTTGTCTCGCTAGGACATATTACGAGTGAGTTCGATCCTCTCTGGTTACCTCATAATTTCAGCCTTGTGCCACATCTAAGTTATGCTTGGAAAATTACTTTTTTGGACACCTCGAGGTGGTGTAATGGTTTGCAAGCTTGTCTTGATAGAACAATTACGACTGCGTAGTGAGTTCGATCCTCACTGGGTGCCTATGGACGATCCTCACATCGGGTAAAAATCAATAGTGTAATGAACTTGTTTCTCAAACGGTATCTCCCTGAAACACTAAAGATCCGCTAGATGTCGCTAAGGTGCCGGGAAAAACACTGATAAATATGCATTTTTGAATAATTTTTGTTAATTCTGTATTCGTAATTTTAAAATAATTAGTTATCATAATAAAGGCATCACCCACTTAAAATATTTAAAATTTTAATAATCTTAGGCAATGTATTTAGCAATATCTATATTGTGTCATTGTGAAACCGCCTTCACTTATTAGTGGACAGGAACTGTACGTGGTAGATTCGCGCATTATTGTATGAGTCACATGAATCCAGAATGCATGCAGTGTGTGGCACCTTGCATTATTAGAAATATTCATAGAAATATGATTTAATTTTTCTTTTACTCGGTTTATTAAACAGGTTGTTAATTTTTCTTAAACGGAAAATAATTGAGTTGAAAATAATTCACTAAAGTTGTACTTAGACGATCCTAAGGAAAGAAGAAGGAAGGGGAAAGAAAAGAGGAAGAAAGGAAAAAAAAGGAAAGAGAGATGGATGATGCATGACCCGGTCATAAGCGAAGATAGGTGTCAGAAAGATATCTTGGCCTGCGTGTTGGCCGAATTTTAAAAGACAATAGAGAATTGTTATTTGAAATGAAAAATCATTTAGAGGGAGAAAAAGAACCAGGCTTGATGACAGTGTATTGGCGATAAGAATATCGGTCAAAGCACCTAGCCTACTTTTGCGTGGAAAGACTCATCGTCAAATTGGAGAAAGGGGAATTTCTTTTTAGAACAATAGAAACGAAATTTTTTTTAATCGGAAAAAAGTGTCTTTTGGGTTGAGGGGAGTGACCGGTGGAACCGTATACAGATTCTGGCCTGTTAAGAATTGGAAACCCACGATAATAAAGTGGGGACATTTTCAATGTAGGTAATTAAGATTTTCTGACTGTCGGGTCTGACAAAAAACAAGAGGTGAAAAAACGATTGTCTCAGCTCACAGATGGCGCCAATATTCTTTCCTGAAGTCACATCTAATTAGCGGCAGGCTGTTTTGACAGAGCCCAGGTGAGAAAAAAGCCAAGATTGTCATTTTCGTACGTGAAAAAAGGGCAAAATTAGATTTTGTTTTTTAAAACAAGAACGATGTAAGCCACGCCCGATTTGAGATGGAGGCGCCCAACCACAATCTCATTGGCCGAAAGCGGTCACGTGATATGCGGAAAGAAGAGGAAGAATGCTCGATCAGGAACCATTGGGCAAAAAACGGTCACCTGACATACGAGAAACCGGGAGAGATGGGTGTACGCCTCCCCACCAAAGGCACTGTGAGGAAGTAGGGGTGAAAACAATAGCGATAATGGGGAAACAGAATTAATGCGGCTATTGGAATTATCGAGAAACCCCTGACGCCAACAGACCCACCCCGGTTTGCTGCGGCGTCAATAAAAGCAGGACCCCAGTCGACAGAAATCAGTTGAGTTGAGAGTAGCGGCTGAGTTGCGGCAAGAAATCCTTTTCACCCAAGTCGAAGACAAGAGAATCTTTCCACCCAAGTCGAAGACAAGAGAATCTTTCCACCCAAGTCGAAGACAAGAGAACTTCCAGCCCAAGTAGACGAAGAAGAAGATTACTCGAAAGCCGCAGAGAAGATCCAGCCCAAGTCGAAGACAAGAGAAGTTCTATCTAAGTCGACGAAGAAGAAGAATCAACTGCGAATGATCGATAGAAATTAGCCCCAGTGTCGAGAGCTAAACCACACTCCGACATACACAATTCTAAAGAGTAGGCAATTCGAAATCCTTAGGTTGTGTGATAGAAGCTTGGTGCCATAGTCCACAGAGCGGGTCGGGAATTGAGAACAATTTTGTTTTTTATGTAGCGGACATTAGATATAAAAGGTTGTTACCCTTTTTTTTTATCAGCAATCTTTTTGTCTCGTGAGTTTTTTTTTCTTTTACTTGTGTTTTGCCACCCCGTCGGACTCAACATATCGGCCCCAATCCCTGCTGGTCCCGTCTGTCTAAGATCTAAACACAACGTGGGTAGACAGACCGGAGATCAGTACAGTTGCTTCAGTAACCAGGTATTGGAAGCGAGTTGGGAAAGGCGAGGCTGGTGATCATCTAACCAAAGGGTTGGAGCGGCACGCTTGGAACCAGGAGGAGCGACCAGGAGGAGCGACGTCACAGTTGGCGCCGTAACCAAAGGATTCGACCCTGGGCCAGGTGTGTAACCGTCACAGTGTGTCAATATATTATGTTTATTACGTGAACTACAATGAAAATATAAAAGAGATTATTTCAAGGATTCCACAATAGTCAAAAGGATGTGAAAGTCTCGTGTAGTGGGTCATATTATGACTATATATATTTCTGATGCATAATTTTATTATTTATATATCTGTAGGTGCGTAATTATACATACAAACAGATAGATAGATAGATAGATAGATAGATAGATAGATAGATAAAGAAGGTGCTAGTGCATAGAGGAAGGAATGAAGGGACGTGAACCAATATTAATAAAATGAAAAAAATTCATTATTATCTTATAAAGTATTATCACATAGATTTATACCTATCTGTACCTCGTACCATTAAAAGCTTTTCTCTCTCTTAAATGATATCGTTTTTTGTTTTTTGTTTTTTAATATCCTTCAGTATTGAATTTTATTTGTTTAATAAATTACTTATTTTTTCTTTTTTCTATTATTTTATGTCCTGTTGCAACTTTGATAAAAAAAAGAAAAATGTGTTTTTATCTAGGAGATAGCGTCCATAGAATTGCGAGAGGGGTTTTTGAATTAGTTTAGGGAAGATACAAGGAACTGATTCTTGATTTTTTTATATAATATTGGATGTATGTAAATGGTATATAAAACTAATTCATATACAACGTTCCAAGAGTTTTTATTAGGCCTACCATCTGAAATACGGAAAATAAAAGAGAGAGGGTTTGAGAAAAGAAAAAATAACGTTAAGGAAGAAGAAAGATGATGAGCAATAAAAACTAAAGAAGAAGAAAGAATAGAATAAAAAATTAGAGAAATGAATTAAAAGATGTAGAATAAATTTTTGAAGAAGGAAAAAGAATTAAAATCGATGATGACGAAGAAAAAATGAAGAAAAGGAAGTGAAATAATAATAAGAAAATTGATGAGAAGACTGAAAATATGGAAATGAAAATAAAAATGGGCGAAGAAATTCATAAAGAAGAAGAAGATGATGATGAAACAGATCAAAAAGAAATGTCGAAGAAAGGGTAGGAAAACAAAGAGAAAATAAGAATAAAGATGGAAAAATAGAATGGAAAATAAGACATAAGATGGAAAAATAGAATGGAAAATAAGACATAAGATGGAAAAATAGAATGGAAAATAAGACATAAGATGGAAAAAGGGAAGTAACAGACAGAACAGGAGAAAAAAGTTAGAAGAAGAAGAAGAAGAAGAATAAGAATAAGAATAAGAATAAGAATAAGAAGAAGAAGAAGAAGAAAGAAGAAGAGTTTAAAAACACCAACAACATTATTTAATGTTAGAGAATTCTATCTTGAAAAGAAATGTAAAAAACAAAGAATAGAAAACTCGAGTGAAGCAATAATCTAAACAAAGGAAAAATCAAGTTGATGTAAGGAAGAACAGACAACAGAAAGTACTTTAGATTTACAAGGCAAAAGACCGGGAAGATGCACTTCTCTCTGTGCGATTTTGAATGCATTTCATCTGTGCATACTCATATCTGATAAGATGTCCGTACAGATAGCGAGATATGCATGCGCGAAAGTTGTAAATGCATGGGAAGAATATGAGATAAGAGATTCTTTTTACATGAACAGACAATGATATTTTTCCATTATATGTAATGTATTTATGACTATCAATATTTTATATATACTTTACAGATAAAGATTTTGTACAATACACGTACACACACACACACACACACACACACACACACACATATATATATATATATATATATATATATATATAAATATATATATATATATATATATAATTTTGGCTAGAGACAATGGGGTTCCATGTACATATTTAAACAGAAATTGTCCAATATCTGTGTGATTTATTAATGTTGAGTTGTTTGTTTACCAACAAAACACAAACAATATCCCTGAAATTTGCAAAGAAATCACTGCCGAATATAAGCTGTAGTTACAGGGAAAATACAAACCATGACAACTAATAATTAAGACTAATAATTTCACAAATTCCTACACCAGCATCTCCCAAAATATCAACCAAATACAACCTACCTAAAAAGAAGAATGATTTCCTAAATAAACTAAACATTGCTGTCGATGAAATAAATAAAAATACGAAACCAAAGAATGCATTTAAAATTATTTAAAAAGCTTAAAATAATAAAATAATCTATGGACTAAATCCTTCTCGAACATCTTGTTCAGTTGTTCGGTTTTGACACCAAGGAAGGCAGATCGACATCAGATTGGGCTGTATATGCACTGGAAAACATGTCAGTATTACAATCCACCAAGTCCATCAAGGTGAGAAAATGGAATGAACCACGCCCTGAGCTCGTCATAAAAAGCCCTAACGTTATTATTATTTTAGCTTTTATCATTGATATTTTCAGCCATATTAAAGCTAATTGTAAGGTATGCGTTTAATATGCCTATGCGTGAGACAACTGGCTGACAGGAAGATATATAAACGCTCCACCCTAAAGAGAAATGATAGAAACTTTCATTCATCCTAGTTAGAATAAGAATCTATGTTCGTAGAAGGCCCACAAAACCACACAACCTTACGCCGATGTTAACTGACGAAATCAGAGTGCGATTAAATAATGATTTTACGAATGAAATACTGAGTATTGTATTCATTACAATGATAACATTACACATGGGAACAAATGATATTAAAAGAAGCTGTCTTAGAAAGAAAACATGTAACAGAAATAAAAGATTCTGGAGTCGAGCACTTCATCCAAGCAAGAATAATAGGTGGGGATGGATAAACCACCCACGCTCACTGAGGAGATTTAGTGAGAGGTAATAATATGAGAGTGGAAGAAGGAAAATTTCACAGAATTATGAAGTAAGCTGACAACAAATGGGATTTACCGAAATCTCCCTATGCGTTGTTCCTCGTGCCAGTTTGGTC
>CAHIKZ030000056.1:752500-825000 GCA_903632075.3 Acanthosepion pharaonis
CTTAACAAACAACATATTCACATGAACATAAAGAAGGAACAAAAGATTAAAGGGATTACTTCTTTAAAGGCCGTATCACATTGAAACACCGGTTTTCTTACGATCAACGAAGTTAAGCAAGGTCGAGCTTGGTCACTATCTTGATGGGTGACAGCTTGGAAATACTAAGTACTGTAAGCTTATATATGCAGGTGGTGTAATAGATAACGGTTCGGAATTGTAAATCGGAGAGCCGAGTTCAAATTCCATTCGGGTTCGTTATATTCACTTACGTGCAAATACCCTTGAAAAAGATATGAATCCATCTCTTCTCCCCCTCCAGCTATGGGTTAATTAGTAGGACTTCTATTAGTAGATCATTATTATCTCTAAAAAATTCTTACAAGCTAAATTTTCTGCCTTTAAATAACCTAAAGAAAGGTTGATGGATCGTAAAAAATACAAATCAATCAAATCAATTCAAAGGTCGATCCCTCCTTTCTTCAATCATCTTCTCTCTCTCTCTCTCTCTCTCTCTCTCCAGATAAATTCTCTTAAAACATGTTAGCTTGAAATACATCTGGTTTAGGCTACTTATACCCCTATTTTTG
The DNA here is from genome assembly GCA_903632075.3 of Acanthosepion pharaonis. Classification (NCBI taxonomy): domain Eukaryota; kingdom Metazoa; phylum Mollusca; class Cephalopoda; order Sepiida; family Sepiidae; genus Acanthosepion; species Acanthosepion pharaonis. Next base: position 753,091 of record CAHIKZ030000056.1, read on the forward strand.
GAATGATAGGAAATTCGCCGTATACAACCGGAAAAACTTGGTTTGACGCGTATGAAGATCAAAATGAATTACTTCTCATTAAGTGCTTCGTCGTGAAGCAAAGGTTAATAAAATATTATAACTGGCCCTTACGATATTAAAGTGTTCGATTCTGCTCGGGTGCTTCGTCTTGTCAGATCTTTCGTTCTAACAGTGAGAACGATACTTATAGGGTCACCCGTACTTGGTCTTTTATCCCAGTTTAAGCTTATGATGTCTTGCAGTTGAATAATAATTAGTAAGGTACGCTAATCTTTTTATACTATTGTTTACCCAATACAAAGTCCGAAAGTCACTCTCGGAAAAGTGTTACTGAATGAGGTTGTTGTAAGTGGGATAAGTAAAAAGTGCCTATCATGAGGATATGTCGGATAGATAAATGTTGACGGCAAATTTAAAGAAGGTAAGAGTGTAGTAATTGGGAAAACATCCTCTCGGGTGTTTGTTCCGCAAAGTAACCGTTCTTGGGAAGAAGTTGTTTGAGTGGAACTTCCTCTTTACTAATGGTATGAAGATGAGCTGATCCTGTGTACGTCGCTTGGACTCCAGTAAAAACGTTTGAAATATTGTTACTTTAAAAACAAAAGTCATTTCTTATTTAAAACACAGAACCATATTGTACCGAATATTATTTTTAGTTTTCTTGATATTTTCATGTGTTTGTCCATCCGTACTTGACCAACGAGTTTATTGATTAGCCATATTCTCTCTACTTAACAACATCATTTGACTTATGATGCATTTTGAAGTGTAAAACATATTTGTCTTTCTTGGTTCCTTTTACACATTCAGTTTGTTTTCCTTCTTATTATTGAATTCGGACTTCACTAATCATATTTACTACCACCATCTTTCATTTTATTTTTACCTCTATTCTATGTGTATTTAGACTATTGGCGATAATGCTATTTCCCTATTTACCGCCATTATTATGAAAACAGTTCAACTGCGAAATAAACCTTACTTCACTTCGCTTTTTCTGCTTCTTAATCAGGTAGGGACCCAAAATTACTTGTGATCTTTTATATTTTAAGAATTTCTTATTTCAAGTTTCAACTTTTTATTTTCAATAATCACATATGCATCGATTATAAATTTAACGTTGCTTGCAGGTAAAAATAGAAAACTTCCAAAAATTAAATAAACGAAAATATGTAGGAAAGAAAAACATCAGGCAATCAATATATTCAAGAACAATCTTTATTTATTATTAATTAATATTATATATTATCGCGCTGATTAAAGTGCCGTTTATCTTATAATAGTTCAATTATCACATAACACCAAACAAACGAAGAAAATATGAAACCCAAGAAATTCTTACCGATAACAAAAAAATACTGTAGGACATAAATGTTTCAAATCTCTGACTACATTGAATTTCTTCATCAGGAAGAGGAACTGTATCGATCTAAAAAGTTATATATGAGCGGTGAATATCGAAAAACCGAATTATTTTAAACCTCATCAGGTGTACGAAAAGGAGGAAATAAGAACTCCAATCTATTTGACAAAAATGCGTGTAGAAATGGACCTTGATCATTTAAACCTCGAACGAATCGACTAATAGAAAACTGCGTTCCTGTTATCTCTCCTGAGGCCACTGTATCAACGATAAGGGTGCCTCTACTACTGACATTGTTATTCATAAGTAGACTAAGAATATTCTTGAACAAAAAATCAGCTTTTTTTATCAAGTGATATCAGAAGTTTTCTTTCCAAAACAGAAACTATAATTTTTAACTTACCCATTATTCCACATCATTGCTTTTTCCTCACTTGATCTCGATTAAGAATGGTATGGTCATTTTCTGGTGGTGAGATCTCGAGTGATTCAAGAAGTGTGTAAAATGCAGGCGAGAAGAGATAAACGCTGGTTACTTGGTCAACCATAGATTCCTTATTCTGTTCAAATGCACTAAATTTTTGCTACACCGTATAGAGATTTCTGACGATGATGTCTTATCTATGTTGGACGTTCCCAGTTTGACGCATCTAATTTATTGCCAGCGAAACTACAATAGACACAAAACGTACAAAATAAAATCGTTGGATAGTGCAAGTTTTCTGCATCATGATATTATTTTTCCACATCTTCTGTAACATTAGCTTTGCATTTTCGAAATGCTCTCCATTTCACTTGTCTAGAGCAGCAAGAAAATGACTTCTATTTTACAAATATTCACTCCATACAAGCCCAAAACAGACACGCGGTAGAGGATTACGGTGTGGTGTTATACTAGCGTAAAATAAGGCGAGAAGTGCATTTCATAAGGTTATGTAGGAAACAGTTATCAGTTAAGATAACGATTAACTCTGGATTTGATGAGCTCAAGATTGTTGTGATCTGAAAATCATCCAGCTGTAGTCTGTTTCAAAAAGCAGCTGTCCGGGTGGAACTTCTTCCTTACTAATGGAATATGAAGGGAATGCAGATGATTCATCCATATGTACGTGGCATGCAAAGGTTAGGGGTAGGTGTTACTGCTACGGAAATTTAATGCTCACAACCTATCTGTGCTCAGATCTACTGTTAGGATTGTAATGGTTCGGTATGCGTTGCGAATATCATTGAATGCAATTTTTCCAGATGAAGGAATTCTGCTACGGCTATACTTTCATGCTGGTCGCCATTTCAAGAAATGTAGATTATTGGTGAGTGGATTCGACGTCAATGCCAGTAACATCTGCCTCCGACGTCATGCGCCGATATAATATGTGGTATTGTCTCCAGGGTCTATACTCATAGATCTTTGATAATTGTAAGAATTAGTGCAACGCAACATTCAATTCTTCACCACTTCATCTAGTATTTGGGAAGAATAATATAAGCTTAGCATATTTACCGGCTCTTTTTCTCTCTTTTATCTATAGTAGGTGCCGCCACAAAAACGCGATACTTAACATTTACAATTAAATTTTACTAATGAAAAATCTTTCTTGAAGCTTTTATTTCAGTTTTAATTTCAAGCTGATAGATTAAATTTAATATTTTAAATAAGCAAAATACTATATTGTATTTCAAAACTAATTTAAATTGATTGGAAGGAATTTTCATTTTAAAATTTCTAATTTTTTTTTTAGCGGCATTTTTAGCAAAATGTTATAAAAATGTAAATCTCTTTATTCAAAAATCTTCCAAAAATATCTATAAGTCTACCATTCGTCCATACTTAGAATAATGCTGCCACATATCGTCCGATGCCCCTACTATTTACCTGGAGCTCCTTAATAAAATCCAAAGAAGAATCAGCAATATTATCGTTACTGGGCTGGTGGCTCGGCTTCAGTTACATTCCAACCGCCGTAAGTTTGCCTCTCTGTGTCTTTTCTATAAATAATTTCATAATAATTGTTCAGATGAGCTTTTTGCCATGGTTCCTAGACTTTTTGGGATCTCATCAATTTACAGTTGAGCTCTTTAGAAGTATCCGTAAATTCTATGCTAACTGTTTATTTTCTCGGACTTCTCGCTTCCGGCTCCATACTTTCCAGCCAGCCTTAATCTGCAAAAATTTAAATGCAATGTCAATCGTTATCTACTGTCTACCTTATTACTGTTTATTTCTGTTTCTGCTCATTATTAATGATTCAGTTCTTAATTCTTCCATACCTTGTAACTCCTTGTGTCTTAGTGGCTTTACTGCCTTGCATTGGGTGATACCGATTAAAAAATAAGAAATAAAATATATTTTTTTGAAAGTTTATTTGGGAATGTTAGTTGATTTCAAGTGTAATTAGTCTGATTTTGAAACAACTATCATTTACTTTATTTTCAAAATATGACAGAAATGCAAAATATGACAGAAATGATTTTAACTTGTGTATTTATGTTGACAGCTTTTAAACACCCCCATAAGAGATCAATGACAGATTTTTATCTGATGTTTTTCTACCTTAAAAAATTAATTGAGGAATATAACGCGAGTGCCTTTTCACTACTCGGTAATCTTAAACATTTAAGAAAATATCCTCCATAATCTATTGTTTTATTAAATTTTAGAGAATTTTTGCTCTAAATTTATTGTAGTTATTGCTCTTATTTTCTGATCGTTTCGTGTATGGGTGACCTTATGTATAAAATTTGGCACGTTTATACATATACAAAACAATTCAAAATACTTTTTAAAATATTAAGGTTCATCAAATTATAATAAGCTTTACGATATTTGATTACTAAATAAAGTTTTACTTAATAACTATATTTCATAAGAGTTACGCGATTGGAACAGAATTTTTAAAAATTTTAAAATATTATGAATTAATTAAAATTGTGAAATAATGAAACAAATCTTGTAATTTTTTTTTATTGGATTTTAGTCATTTTGCCTTTAACTTTACTATAGTTATCGCTCTTATTCTCTGTAATAATGTACTGATTATCACAAAAATCGTTTCGTTTCAGTACACATAAAATATTCAAAATTCTTTTTAATATACTGGCGGTCGCTTTATTGTAGTAGCGTTTCCATTTATGATTAGTAAATATAGATTTTACGTAATAACAATATCACCTAAGAAAACTGGTACAAATTAATACAGAATTTTTAAAGATTTAAAATTGTTTTAAATTATTCTGATTAAATTTTAAAAAATGAAAACAATTCTTGTAAAAATTCATTATTCATTGAAAATATTTTGTTCTTAAGACAATAGTGTCCATAATAAATACTATTTATAAAAGCAGTTAAAAGTTTTTCCGATTAAGTAATGTCTTAGATTTATTGCATTTTTTTATTTTACGATTCAGAGCAGATTTTCGTAAGACAGGATCCGATTTTACAAAAAAAAAATAAAATAAAAAAAATGTTGATTTAAATTATTCAAAGAGATCTACTTTTAACTAACATAGTCACTAATAATTATCACATTTTCATTCATTTGTGAATAAGTCCTGAAAATTTAATTAAAATCCGACATTTTTTTTTTTATTTTTGCAAGAATTTCTTAATTAATGTCTGTCACCGCAAAAAAGACTCTAAAATTCTCTATGCTAATTTTTAATACATCCGTTGACGCAAGAAAAACAATAATTTTAATCAACATTTCGAAGGTTCTAAAAAGGATTAAAAAATTTAATTAGATATTCAAAAAATACTTAGAACTTTCCTTTCAATAATAACATAAAGATTAGGATGATAAAATATTTGGAGCTTTCTTTCATCACAGTATGCTGATTTTTAGCGATTTTGTGGAGCTACCCACCTATTCTCTCTCTCTCTCTATATATATATATATATATCTCTCTCTCTCTCTCTCTATATATATATATATATATATATATATATATATATACGCTCATCTACCGAAAAGTTGTCTGCCAGATCATGAAGCCCCTTCAAAATATTTCTGATGCTTGACCATTTATTCTGATTTGAGAAAATATATGTGGCCGATCATTGTTCCAGATCCAACCCAACCGAACGCCAACCCACACCTCGTATATATGCGTGTTTGTATGAGAATCTGGGATGGTGTTAAAGTGTAACATATTACATTCAGGAAATACGAAATACAGTAAGAACTTTCCATATTTTTTCAAGTAAAATTGAACGCGAGTCAAATAATTATAAGACATCAAAATAGTTGTTTAAAATTAAACTTGCAATTGTAACGTTTTTTCTTTTGACCTTAAAACATGTATTCGCTTGTTTAACTTTAAGGGCATAACATTTTTCCCATCTTCCTGTAGAATTTCACCCAAGCAACAGATTAAGCTGTTTTCTTGACACAAAGGCGCTTATTGAAAAGATGCCGGACACAAGTTCTCAATGGAATTGTAAATTGAATAGAATGTGAGCCAATATAACAGCATAATTTCTTGCATTCAACTCATTGTATACAAACCCCAGCATTGCAAATAGCTATATTATCCTGCTCGATTATAAGAAATATTTCTTTAATGATGGTCAGTAGACAGGATAACTACTTCTCATAATCCTTTCCTTTAACGCTGATCGTTTTTATTTTATTTTTTTAATGAAAGGTTCACGCTTTACAAGGCTCGGGAGGTACTCGAGGTAGAGGGTTACGTTGGGAGATCATTTGTGTGTATAGGAGTTAACGGTTAACCCGAGGCTTGAACAGGTTAAGATTGTAGTGATCAGGAAAACATCCTGTTGCGAGTCAGTTCCACAGGGCAGTGGTTCGAGATGTATTCCATTATTAAGCGGTCGGCTCCAATTTTTGGCTAAACGGTTTTCATTCCGTAACAGATTCTCTGCCAAATGAGTATTTAAAAAAATAAAAATGTTACTACCCTTTCTTAAATTAAAATAGCGTTGCATTACTTTGCGACCATGAAGTGTACTTGTATAATTGAGAAAAGTCGACATGTTCACTTTATTTTTTTGATTTCCAGATGGTTTCTTGGTGTTGTTCTTTTATGCTTTCATCAAAACTTTAATAAAGTGTTGCTGTGGATTCTCTTTCTTTCATAGACAGTCGAAACGTTACTCTTCTATTCAGCATCATGAAAAAGAGGACAAAAAATTCAGATCGTGCGTAGAATATGCAGTGCTCCATTAGCAGATGGAATCTAGCTTATTTCGAAGAAAATTACCCCAGAAGAATATTCTAGAATACTTCTTATACTTAAGTAAAACTTTTCAGAATTGTCATATCACATCGAAAATGTATATAAAGAAATGGAACTCTTAGGGTTTGAAATTTACAATCACATTTATTTCCTCTACATTACTTGTCAGCGTTAGATATACACAGAGGGACACAAACGGAAACACACACCATATATATATATATATATATATATATATATATATATATATATATATATATATATATTTATACATTTTATAAACACACACATATGTATATATACATATATATATATAAATACACGCACATATATATATACATGTCTATATAAATACACAAATATATGCACAGATACACAAACACATGCATATATGTATGTATGTATGTATGTATCTATCTATCTATATATATATATATATATATATATATTTTAAAATAATAATAAAGAACCGTAAGATTTATAATACAGTGTTTTAGCAGTTATTTTTATTTTAAAAAAACAATAAAATAACATACATATATATATATATATATATATATATATATATATATATATATATATATATATGCATACATATATATATATATATATATATATATGCATACATATCAAAGTATATAATTGGTATACACGGAATGAATTATAACCAACAATTACTATTCTTAAAAGAGTGCTCAATACAAAGTAGAGCAGATATAATTATTTTTATAAAAAAATTTATAACATAGTATGTTATAAAATTATACAAAAATAACCATTTTGTTTAACACACTCTGTGTGTCTTATCAAGTGATGGTGTTGAAAAGAAAATAAATGGTTAATCTGAAACTTTTAAAACCATTTATTTTTTTTCAACACCATCACTTGATAAGACACAGAGTGTGTTGAAACAAAATGGCTATTTTTGTAGTGATTTTATAACATACTTATGTTATAATTTTTTTTAAAAATAATTATATATGCATATATATATATATATATATATATATATATATATATAAACACAGACATTATATAAGCACGGACACGCGCACACACACACACACACACACACACACATATATATATATATATATATATATATATATATATATATATATATATATATATCAGTTAAATCGGATTATTTATACAAATATTTCTATGCTTTTCATAGAAACGTCGACTCGAAAGGTTTTCCTTTTGTCCTGATTCAGTCAACATTTATGACCGTTTAGTGGCTAGAATAAAAGTTGTCTCAGTTCACTATTTTATTATCTCCTTTACTTATCTTCATTGAAAAAAAAAAGATCCATAACCAGTGTAACAAAATAAAAATGAGAATGGACATTGCATATTTTTATTTTACCATTTTTTATGTCTTTCCCTTTACATTCGTCTCTATGATTTTTTTTTTATTTTTACTCTCTACCTGATCATCTAATATATATTAGTATAGGTACCTCCAAAGAAAGGCGATACCTAAGGTTTAAAAAAACTCTTAAAAATGAAAAATCTTTATTGACGCTTTTATTTTTAAAAGCTAGTAAATTAGATTTAATATTTTCAATAAACCGAATACTTTGCTGTATTTGAAAAGTAATTTAAATTAGGTATCTCTCAAAATCTGTGGAGGTACTTAATTTAAAGTTTACTTAAACTGATTTGAAACAAATATTACACACTTTCAATTTAGATATCTCAGAAAAACATGTTTTAACGTAGGGGGTGAGTGACTTTTTGATGTGTTGACAATTTTTTCAACAGACTTTGGGAATTATTTCTACTGGAGACATAACTGCATAATATACGTGAGCGCCATTTTTATATAATTTTTTTTAACTACCCAGTAATCTTAAAATTTTAGGAAAATAAGTAATTTAACATTTGACCGAATTTTAGGTATTTTGGCTTTATACTCTTATCCAGGAAGATGCTTATAGAAGAAATTATAGAATTACGTTTAAATTTTATATTTACTAAAGGCATCGCTCGTATTTTCTGATAATGATAAAAGATAGGCTCGTTTATACAAACGCACAAAAAAAAAAAAAATTCAAAATTGTTTTTAAAATTTTGGGGGTCGCTGAAATGTAATAAACTTTTGCATTTATGATTAATAAATATAGTTTTACTTAAAAAGAATATCATTTAACCGCTGCAAATTAATACAGAAGTTTAAAAAATGTAAAACTTTACAAATTGTTATAATTACATTTAAAAAAATGGAAACAATTCTTGGAAAAATCATTATTCATTGAAAAAATGTTCTTAAGACAATAATGTCCATAATATATATTATTCATAAAATCAATTAAAATCTTTTCTAATGAAATAATGGCTTCGTTTTATTGCATTATCTATTTTACGATTCAGAGGAGATTTTCTGTAACTGTTTTATATAATAAAATTAATGATTGACATTCTCCAAGGCTTCGCAAAGTAAGATATATTCACCACTTGAAACCTTTGAAACAAAAATTTTTAAATGAACACTTCATTCACAAATTGGCTTGTTACAGTTAAGTAAAGTTTTACAAATAGACGCCAACTAAAATGCAAATTTCAAACACTTTTCTGCACTATATCAGACGTTATTCTTAAAAAAGAATTATTTTTTCATATGGAAATCAAAATAATCCTTGAATAAAAGAATAGTAATGAAGGAAGTTAATTAATGATATAAACTATTTTGAAATCAATATGCAAATGAGTTAAACCTGAAGAGCGAGATTACCTAGAAGTAGATAATATATAACACAGATATTAAGGAATTAGTGCCTTGGGACCAGCTGCTCAAGGCTGCGCCCTCCCATTGCACCAGAGGGTTCGGTGCTCGCACCGAGGCCAGCGCAACCGACGGGTTGCGGGGGCTGAGGGCAATTTTTGTCCTTGTTCCGTGCATACGCGCCTGGGTCTCCACCTAAAAAAGACCATGTGTCACATCAAGTGGGGGGGGGACGAGTTAATACTGTGAGTAGTTTACACACTATACCAGCTTGGTCGCAACTGAGAAAAATTATAGTGACCATCCATGGGGAACAGCTTCCCGATGCCGCGCCCTTTCGTTGCACCAGAGAGAGGGATCGGTGCTCGCACCGAGGCCAGCGCAACCGACAGCTGCGTGGGTTGTAGAAAATATTTCTTCCTTGTCCGGATGTACGCGCTCGGGTCCCCACCTTCTTAAAAAAACCTTGTGTCACTACTCGTCTTAGCGAGGAGACAGAGTAAATAACTATTGTAAATTACTATAATGTAAAGCAGGTTTTTTGTTTTTAATCTCAGAATTTGTGTGAGAATTGAGCTCCAATTTTGCATTTATTTATATAGATTCCATAATATAGGTTTTACTTAATTAGCTATTAAGTTTCTCTAACTCTTCAAATGTTGAATGTATAGCTAATTAGCTTGAAATTTTAACTAAAATAATAGCTTAAAGAAAAATGTTTCCTTTTTAAAAATTCGTTTTAAAATGTAGATATCGCTTTTCTTTAGAGGTGCATATATATATATATATATATATATATATATATATATATATATATATATATATAAGCAATTCATCGAGTCTAGAAGAAAGCAGAAAGCACTGGACGGCCGTTTCGTTCTATATTTGGGACTCATCAGCAGTGGCATCCACTACCGAGAATTGAAACCCTGACAGTTACGTTATCATGCAAACATACAAACGGTTCCAACGGGCCTCGGTGACGAATAGGTAGCAAATCAGACTCGATATAGCGCCACTCGCTCACATATTCCGTGGTGGAACTCATCTGAGTTTTTCTATATCCATAGGACTGTGCCTTCAAGAGCCACGACAACTATCACCAAGCCGCTCCATCCAGAGCATTTAAAGCCGGTTCAAGCAATGATATACATTGCTTGTATATCATTTCAACAAAATAATGCTTCATAAGAATTACTAATTTAAGTACTAATATGACACTAACAATCGTACTGTAGGCTATAAAATGACCTTCTGTGACCAGAGAAAATTCTGTTCCTATGTTTGTTTTGAAAGGAATTATCCAAACAGTACCACGAAGACAATTTTCAGTCTACCCGACTTCCCTACTCTCAGGAGAAATTACATGCATTAGATGACTATTTTAAGCAAGTACTGGGGCATAGGCTGCCCGAATATTTTAATATTATCAGACTGTGAAGTGTCTTGCGGGGCGGGGATTGTCTCAAGGGTTTTTTCACTCTAATAGGTATGACAAAATTCCTCTTGAGTGTCCGAAATCTCAAAAACCGTTGCTACTTGGTAGCGTCTTATTAAGAAAAATTCAAGTGTTCAATCGAGATGAAAGCAAACTATTGGTCAGCGATATTTCTGAAAAGAGTTATTGAAAATCTGGTGATAAAAATCATCTACATTGCTTGACATTGTCTGTTAAAGAATACTGTAAGTAGCACTTTAATATGAATCAAAGAATGACACAAGAGATTTTAATATCGGTCATTTTCTCAATGAAAAGATTTTGTTATTTACGAAGTTTAATTTACTTAGACAACAGGCCACTTGTATTTGGCATGTTTTTTTTTTACTTTTTATTAATGTTCACCCAATACAAGGCCCAAGGGTCACTCAAGGTAGAGGGTTACTGTGTGGAGTTGTATTCTTGTAAGAAAGGGCAAGAAGCAAAGTCCTTGTATCTATGCAGGAATGATAATAGCTAATTCTAGATTTGAACAGGTTAAGATTTAATTACTGAATAAAATTTCAGAGTTCAATCTGAGACGTTAGCAGTATAGAATTGAAGTAGACTTTAGAAGGAAACGGAAAACCAATCCTAAAGAGGAAACAAGGGATAAACCTCTATTTCTCTTCAAAATAAATGGGTGGAGTATGAATCGGGCCTATCTATTCCTATTAGAGGAAGAGAAAAAATTAATTAATTAGTGAAAAACAATTCAGAGTTCAGGTATAGAGTTGAAGTAGACTTTAGAAGGAACCGGAAATCCAATCCTAAACAGGAAACAAGATATAAACCTATACTTCGTTTCAGACGACTCGGGAGGAGTGTAAACCGGACGATAGGAAAACATATCTACTCCTTTGGGAGAGGGAAAAAGTAATAATAATTACTGAATAAAATTTCAGATTTCAGGTAAGGACACCAGAAGTACAGAGTTGAAGGAATCGGAAACCCAATCCTAAACAAGGAACAAGTGATACACATCTACCGCTGTTCAAAAGACCTGGGTAGAGTCTGAACCGTACAGTATGAGGAATTATCTACTCCTTTTCTGATTAGCAGTAAAATTCCACGTGCTAAAGTAGATTAGATAATAATAATAATAAAAATATTTTTTTCAAATGTTCACCTAATACAAGGCCTGAAAGCCACTCAAGAAAGAGGTTTACTGTGTGGAGTTTTATTGCGTAAGAAAGGGAAAGAAGTAAAGCAGTGAGAAAATTCATGAGTTCTGGTAGGGACGTTAGAAATATAGAGTTGAAATAGACATTACAGGGAACTAGAAATCCAGTTTTAACCAGGATACAAGTGATAAACCTCTACTCCAATTGAGAGTGGGGAAAATAATAACAATTAATGAACAAGACTTTGGTGTTGAGGCTGAAAACGCCAGCAGCACGTAGTTGAAGCAGAACCCAAGAGGAACCGAAAACACAAACCCAAATAGGAAAACATAAATAAATAGTAAATAAAATTTATGGAGATTAGCTCCGAATATATGCGTCAGAGCAGAGTTAGTCATGGAACTAATATTAGGATATTATTTATGAAGTTTTAATTTTGTATAATTTCAAATATCCTCTATCAAAACATAATCGAGCAGTAAACTTTGTATTCTGTACTAATAGTCCACCAGTTTAGTACACTTATGTTTAAAGGCATTCAAATTATTTACTAAGTGTCATTTAGATTTGATAGAAGGCAACAAAAATGTGACAGTGTGTAAGAATGTAATTTGCTATTGATATGAAAAAATAGTTTTTTACCCATTACAGCATGATGAGTTTTCTCTTCAATGAAGGCACCCTGTAGAGTGTGGGGCCACCGACTCTCGAAGTTCCGTGTTGCTGTTGTGTTTTCGGTAATGTTTAAAACGCCACGTCCAAACGGTTTAGAATTCAGGTTTGTTGTTCTCGTAGACGGGTTGCCAAACAAGGCGAGATAGGCCAGTGTGCTCTGATAATTGCACCATAATGCCATGATTTATCCTAGATTAATCTAGGGCGAAATACATAGGGAGATTGAAAGCGCTATGCCGATTCCATTTTCTACATCTGTAGCGGTTTACAAGCATCACCATTAAACTTAGATATGGTCAAATCCCAAAATATTCGTCATTATGAATTGCTTGACATCCGTTGCAAAAAAGAGATGTCTAAGGAAAACGGCTTTGAAATTATATTCCTCCCGGATCAGTCACTGAATCTGAACCTAAAGATCAATCATATTTTTATACAATCCAAACTAACAGTTTAGAAGAAAAATGTGTTTTTTATCCGTTAGTCTCTTGGCAGAAGTGGGTAAAACAGTGAATACGTGAACTGAACATTTCATTGTTTCTAAAAGCGGCCATGGTATAGGAATTAATTTACTTATTTCTGTGTGAATTTATAATCTCGTTGTGGCATTCACTTCCAGCGTCCATGCCAAACATTAATAAATCTGCTTGACGATGGTCTACCATCATCATAGTTTAACTTCACAGATGTAGGTTTCGTGGTAGTATATATGTCTGTTTATGGTCCGCCGCTCAAGGCAAAAGAGACGGATCACGGAAGTTTCTTCAAAAAGGGTCTAAAATTATTTACAAAAACGACTACCACAAATAGGAAGCGGAAGCTGATGTCAGAATTTCCTGGTGCAAAAAACATCTTCCAAGTGACCACCCATGCTGAATTTAACCGCACACTCAAAGCAGCAGAGAAGAGGGAGGGAGGAAAATTTAATGTTTCATTCGATCACCAACCTTACTACCAAACGTGCCGTCGGCAAAAAAAAAAAAAAAAAATTGTCTCTCTCGCCAGACACTAACCGTCATGCAATAGACGAATAAGCAAATATTTTTCTTTTAAATAAATAATGAATATTGTTGGAAAATATAAATAAAAAACGCTATTATCCTTCTTTGCGAGGAATATATATATATATATATATATATATATATATATATATATATATATATATATATATATATATATATATATATATATGTGGGTCTGGATGTGTGAATGTTAATAAATATACATATACCTACGTTTGATGTGAGACTCAAATTTCGTTGATTACCCGATGAATTGGGTAACCAACGAAATTTGAGTCTCACACCAAATGCAAGTATATGTGTATTTATTAACATATATTTTAGCTCTGTCGAATCACATTGAGCACTATTATGTCTACACCACTTGGATAAATTTGGTAATTATTTATTTGCTACCAACATATGCACGCCAGCACACGCGTATACGGTCGCTAATATCAAGTTATCTCATTTACCTAACCCTACACACACACACACACACACACACACACACACACACACACACACACACATATATATATATATATCAGATGCGACTCTAGCTCATCAATGTTCGTTGGGCTCATTGTAATATTTGACAAAATATACTATTGGTCTAACTTAGATACTAAAATGATTCCCTTTTAAAATGTGCATGAAATTAAATAAATATATATATATATATATATATATATATATATATATATTGGTAGATTAAAATTAATTGGAATAATTCTATAAAATTAATATTTATTTTAAAAAAAATTCAAGACACGTAAAACGTGTGTATCTATCTTGAATGTTTTTTCATATATATGTCAGTGTGTTAGTGTGTTTATGTATCCTTCTCTCTGTGAATTATTAGTTTAATTTATTGTTCATTTTTTATAATGATATCATATTTCCTCAACACCAGTTACACTCATTACCCCAAACCTCTAATCCTCGAGTTAAGGCCGCTACTTTGTATAATTTTCGCCGAATTTAGGTCCGGCTAAATTTTATTTGCCCCTTTTCAATTGATACATTCCGCTAAACTATACTGTACGGAATAAATTATTTAAAATGTGTATTTGAAAACAATAAGTTGAAATAAAAATGTGTTCTTTGAAAGGGTATAGAAGTCATTAGAGATTTTAAAAAGATTATTTATAAATTTAAAGCAAGAAATGTATTGCATATTAAGTATGTTTCCAGCTTGTCTAGCTACATTAATTCTATTTCATTTTTTTTTTATACTTACTTTCATACTTCAGTTTTTTTAATTATTTATTTGTTCTTTCTTCTTTATTATGAACAATATCACCGAAATGTATTTCGGTTAATATTTTTAGGCACAAAGGTAAAACAATTAATTTTGGAACTACCCGAAATTAAGAATGTAAACGTCGCATCGCGAAAGATTTTTGTTGTTTTGAAATGGATATAATTGATTGTTGACTTGCTCGGACTGAGGCCGAGAAACCCGACTCCCGGAGTCGCCACTATACATATCTTACTTATTATAAAACGCAGATTGTGTGTGTGTGTGTGTGTGTGTGTGTGTCTGTAACGTTTATATATTGGATCGGATTTCCTACATTTTTTAACCGATTTCAACAAAACTTCACAGGACTACATAAAATTACCTTGTGGTGGTTCTAACAGCACCAAAAATGGGAAAAATATAATTGTTTTTGCACAAAATCAATTTGAAAACACGATTAAGAGACATCGTGAAAATGGAAGGGGGACAACTCACATCGGTTTCTTTGTGTGTGTGGGTTACTTTAAATATGGGAGCGGATTTCCTATATTTTTCAGCCGATAAAACAAAACTTTAGTTTTTTTTGGTAGGTATTCTCTTGCACACTTTTTCTTTATTTTTAACATTCAGAATGCTTTAAAAATTCCATTTACAAGACAATTATTTACAATAAATTTTTATTCAATCAGTAGACTCATAACGATTGAAAACAATGTTTTTGTTTGAGTTTGGGTTTGACCAATTCGTAAAAAATAAAAAAAAAAAAAGCTAATTAAGACATGCGTGTCCGTCAGCCTTAAACAATAATCTAACGATCTCTACTGATTGTACGAATACAAACATAAATTCTTTATCTTCAGGGAAAGATAATAAAATCTAAACATACACAAGTCTTAACTAAAAATAATAACCGGAACGGGAAACTACTTTAAATACACATGGTGTCCAATTTTTTTACTGTATTCAATAAGTAAAAATCATAAATTGTAAAAGATTATTATTACGGAAAGGCTACTAAATGAATAAGATTTGTTAGATCATAATTAATAAACCCAAATAAAGTTAATATTTTTTGTATTAGAAACAACGAGTGAAAAATATATTCAAATCAGAATTCTAATTATGAATCACCACAAGCAAAATATGCAATTTTTTTACTGTATTCAATAAGTAAAAATCATAAATTGTAAAAGATTACAGAAAGGCTACCTACATTTTTCAACCGATTTCAACAAAACTTCACTTTTTTTTTTGGCATGTAGTGTTTCTTATTGTCTTGCACACTTTTTTCTTTATTTTTAGATTCATAATGCTTTAAAAATTCCATTTGCAAGACAATTGTTTATAATAAAATTCTATTCAATCAGTAGACTCATAACGATTGAAAACAATGTTTTTGTTTGAGTTTGGGTTTGACTAATTCGTAAAAAAAAAAAAAACTAATTAAGACATGCGTGTCCGTCAACCTTAAACAATAATCTTTGTCAATTTAATTTTTCAGTCTTTATGATGGTGGATACTTGATCTATCTCTTACTGTTATATCCCCGGGCAACGCCGGGCTCTACTGCTAGTACATATATATACATGTTGGGTGAGTTTCTTTTTTCATCACAGTAAATATAAAATGTAAATAGGAAAACTGTTAAGCCTTATAATTATTTACAGGGTATAAATTGAGACCCATTGGATTAAAAGTTTAATGTTAATGGGCATGTAATGAAAAAACGTTCATGCCTTCTGGTTCTCAAGCATCTGAACTTTTATTTCATGTGGCTTCTACATTAATCAAGTTCGGCCAAATTTTGATATATATATATATATATATATATATATATATATATATATATATATATATATTTACTTTATGAAAAACTAGGTAATCCGTCTGGGTAAAAAAGGATAAAATCCAGAGAGCTCAATTTAAATCCAGAGCAAATAATTTAAATAAAAACAGACCACTTTAATGTTTAAAGGACTGCGGATCATCAGACTTTACTTCCGAAGTGGTCTGTTTTTATTTAAAGCCATATATATGTGTGTGTGTGTGTGTGTGTGTGTGTGTGTGTGTGTGTGTGTGTTTTGTGTGCGTGTGTGTGTGTGTGTGAATTTGGATGTCAATATATATATATATATATATGTTAATTTTTATTTTCTTTAATTCTGGGATAAATATTATAATTGGGATATTATAAATATAATATATATTATATATATATATATATATATATATATATATATATATATACTTCTGCGCTAAATCACTAATGCATATGTATCGATATACGCATATCTGTGTTTCTGTATTTTGATATGTGCCTATTTCAGGTTTGTTATCTCCTTATTTGGAAAGAGGCTTTTCCATCTAGTGTGGCGCCGACAATATTATCGATTACGGCAATATTTGCACGCTAACTAAATATCCGCCGACCTCTACTGCCCGCTTGCATAATGCCTCATGAGACGAATCTACCACTGTCAAGTTAGTTCACCAATATTCCCGCTACTTTCTTCTCGCGGGAGATTGCGTGATTTGATTCTCACGAATCAACGCAATTTGAATCAAGAATTCTTGCGTTAATTCCATGTCGTGTCTAACTTTTCTCACTATGACAAGAACTGAGACAAGCACTACTTAAAGAGAATCTGATCATCTAAATCTTCTTCATCTGCTGTTAGTAAGGAAAAATTATTATATTCTTATATAGGACATTAAATTGAACTGAATTGGTTTTCTGCAACTAAAGTAATTATATCATATCTAAAATCAATGACACTCTCTCGGCAAAATTAATCGCAGTAGTTTTCTTGATAATTTATTCATTTTATGGACGATAGCCGATTTGAGAATGTTGGCCAAATATTATTTCTTTTAGATTAATTTTAAATGGAAGACGTGAAAATGAATGTATGGAAGATTTATAGAATATGGAAAAAAGAAGAAAAAACAAGACAGAGAACAAAAAAAAAGGGAAGAAGACGAAAGGAAAAATGAGATGAACGCAAAAAGAAAATGTGCGGAATAATAATAATAATAATAATAATAATAATAATAATAATAATGTAGAAATTGAAAACAAGAATAGTACCAGTCATAGTATGTATGCTTGGAATGATATAAAGCACATAACAACACGTTGAAATCCCTGGAAATCCCAGCTTAAGAGAAATACAAAAAATGTCTTGATAAGTACAACCTACACACTAAGAAGAAATTTGTATATGTAACGCTAAAGATGTTATGGAGTTTGGAAAAACAAATTATGAAATGTATTCATGACAACATACAACTAAGTATGCCCACAGACTTGGTAGATATGTAATTCAGCAGAAATTTAAAAAATAGGGTGTCTATTCAAATAATAATAATTGTCACAAAGATTGGGGAACTGGAACCAGATGAATATGTTGTCATTGTTTATGTTAAGGAGATGTTTTACAACACCCCCAAATGAAGGAAAATAAAAAAAGAGTTACTACAGGCGTGTTTACGTCTGGTAATTAATTTTCGAGCTAAACTCAAAAACAGAATATCAGCCATCAAAACACATTTCTTGAACCCTGTGGCCAATACAGCTTTAATGTCCTTACTGTACTGTACTGATGCGGCATTCACCCTGGGCGGATTGAGCCGGCTTCTTAGGATAATAATTCTTGGGATAAATTAAACAAGGGTTCAGGCCTAATCGGATTTTATTCTTTGCCTCGGGGTTCCCACAGACGCAGAGACAGGAACGACCAGAAGTCGCCGGTTGCCGATGCAGACGCTCCTTGGATTTTCACCAGAGCCCTTGTTAGCCGGTGTGTGTGTCAGACCTGTCCGCCTTGGTGGCCCTACCAGGAACGAAGTTCCGGCGGCATAGCTCTGAAAATACTGTTTAAAGCCCCCCCCACCGACTGTGAGGTAAGGGTTGGACTTTTGGGGCTTATAGTACCAGAAAAAAAAAGCGGTCCCCATCTAAGTACTGACCTGGCTCTACGATGTTTACGGTCAAATCAATAAAAAAAACACCGGTTCTCGTTCGATCACCGAAGTTAAGCATCATAGTTTAATATCCTTAACTGGACCATAACTGAAATTAAGCGAATGGACGCCAAACGAGAATGGAATTCTCACTGTTTGCTGTAAATGCATCATACCAAAGCTGATGTTGATCGTCTGTTTGTGCCCAGATCCGAAGGAGGCAGAGGATTAGTTCAACTAGAACTGTCCTACAAAACTAGAACATTTGGTCTCCAAAGATACTTGGAAACTACAGAAGACTGAATGGGCGTATCTGTCGAAGAACATGAAAGTAGTAAGCGTCTTTACTCCGTAATAAAGGAAGCCAAGAAGTTTGGAAATAGAGTTTCAAATGGGCGCAGAAATACAAGAAAAGAACAATACCCCGGCTGAATAATGCAAAATGCTTAAAAAAGAGAGCAAATACAAATAAAAACCGACCAGATACAGAAACAATGGCAAGATAAACCGCTTCATGGCCAATACTCTGCCCGTACCAAACAGTTCTGATGTAGACAAAACCCGTACCCATCAGTGGCTACGTAGTGCATTTGAAAGCTGAAACTGAAGGTTTTATTCCATCTTCACAGGACCAATGCTTTTAACTAGGAATTATCAAACACATATACTAAAATATTGGGTTAGCCCAAAATGCAGATTCATTAAAAAATTGATCATCTACTATCAGGTTAACGATATTGGCACCCACTAAGTATAAAACCCGGCATGACAGAATGGGCTAATATCTGCACTGGAAAATCTGCAACTTCTACGGGAAGAAAACTGAAAGAAACTGGTATGAACACAATCCAAACGCGGTTACGGAGATAGGACCTGTTACAATTCTATGGGACAACACAATATACACTGACAGAGCAATCAAAGCCAACCGCTCAGACATTGTTATTAGAGACCACAAACAAACAAAAAAGTGCCTCTTTATGGGTATGGCACTCCCTGCAGACTTTTTTGTATCTTTGAAAATATTCAAAAATTGTCAAAATACAAGGACCTTGAAATCGAAATCTTCAAAAAATGTGGCACATGAGAACATAAACAATCCCTGTTCTAGTTGGAGCCCTCGGATTGGTTTAAAAAGATTCCAGTAGACTAATTGAAGGATTCCTGGAAGCCCATTCAAGGAGATACAAAAAATTGTTCTTAAGTATGTCTTATTTCTTATATATATATATATATATATATATATATATATATATATATATATTTTAAATAAATTAATTGATTTAAATTTTTTTTCGCTACACATTTCTAACCATGTTTCAAAATGGAAGCAAAAAGCTACGAATTTAATTTTGTAATTAAATTAAAGACATTAGTTCCATTTCATCCTCAAGCGAATTTTGGAGTAACTTTTTAAAATTACTGGGTTTTAAAGACACAGCTAAAATCATAATTCACATTTCAAGGTTACAGATAAATCCAATTCCACCAGACAAGGGGTTTTTGCGTGTTCATTATGTCTGTATTTTGATGTATCCGTTATTAGTTACGGTTCGGAGTAGGGGTAGGGATGTATTTTTCAATGAAATCTAACATCCGTTAAATGCATGTCGTCTGGATTTTTTTTAATTTTTATTGTTAACGGCAAAAAATTCTCATGGCATTTTTTCTATTTATTTGTATATTTAAAGATTTATGGGGGGTTTTTAGGTTAGAATACGTTTTATTTAACTACGATTTGAAAAATATTTTCACTTTTAATTTTATACTATACTTTATTTTAAGAACAATTAAATGTAATTAGAATCCCTTACAGTATGTAGAATTATTTTCAGATCAAGTATGTATATTATTAGGTTACAATTTTTTTTTTAAATTTAAATATTATTTAAGTAAAATTTATGACAATTCACTGATTTTTATATAAACCTAGTAATATATTGTTTCTCGTGTAAGTACAAAGGACATGGGTCATTCAAAAGCTTACATCTTCTAGCATTACATATTAATTTCATTTTACTGTAGGTGTTTTATTGGATTCTTTTAATTGCGTGTAGTACTAACAGGGAGGTCTTTAGGTTAGGAAACGTTTTATTTAATTACAATTTAAAAGAAGTTTAGGTTAGAATTTATTTTATTTAACTACAATTTTA
This sequence comes from Acanthosepion pharaonis, assembly GCA_903632075.3. Lineage (NCBI taxonomy): Eukaryota > Metazoa > Mollusca > Cephalopoda > Sepiida > Sepiidae > Acanthosepion > Acanthosepion pharaonis. The sequence goes on from CAHIKZ030000056.1 coordinate 774,035, forward strand.
ATTACAACATTGTTAGTTTTAATAGACTATATTTCTTTTTAATAGAAGTAAATGTATTAGAATTACTTACAGTAAGTAAAATTATTTTTCCATATCAAGTATATGTATATTACGATTTTTAAAATTTTATATTTAAATATTATTTAAGTAAAATCTATGGCACTTACGGCAAAAATATTTTATTCATTTCTCTGATTTAGTAAACTTTATTTATTTATTTATATATATATAAACTTAGTAATATATAGTTTCACATGTATGTACAAAGGACATGGGTCATTCAATGGCCTACATCTTCTAGCTTTTCGTCATAATTTCATTTTTCGGTAGGTGTTTTATTGGATTCCTTTAAGTGCCGATAGTACTTTATGAGAGGTGTTTAGGTTAGAATACGTTTTATTTAACTATAATTTTGAAAGGTGTTTAGGTTAGAATTCGTTTTAACTACAATTTTAAATACAAGTTTAATATATTTTCATTGTTATTTTAATAGACTATTTTTTTTATAGAAAAGACAAGTAAAAGTAATAGAATTACTTACAGTATATAAAATTATTTTTTCATGTTAAATATAAGTATGTATATTACGTGATCGCACTTTTTAAATTTATTTTTATTTTTAAATATTATTAGAGGAAGATTTTTGACAATGACGGCATAAAATATCTATTTCATTTCTCTGATTCAGTAATTTTTTATTTTCTATAAACTTAGTAATAGTATAGTTTCTCATGTATGCACAAAGGACATGGGTGATTTAATGACCTACATATTCTAGCTTTTCTTATTAACTTCCATTTTACTGTAGGTGTTTTATTTGATTCTTTTAGGTGCCAGAAGTATTTCGATAGAGATGTTTGATTTTTATATTTATTTATCCTAAATGAACTTTGATGTTGGTTGAATCTTTTTTTGAACTTATGGCTAGTGCAACCTATATATATTTTTATGTTTTCAGGACTTTCAATCGAAGAGATATTGCATTGGTATACTAATGATTCAGTGCGACATTTATTTTGTAGAAGGCAATTATGAGGGTTTCTACAGTTACATAATTCCAGAGACTCATTGAAGGAATCACTTGTAGCCCATGCTTTAAAGTAATACAAAAGATTGTTCTTACAATTAAAGACCACACCTTACGGAGAGCTTTGTCTCTGTAAAATATATGTGATTTTTTTCAAAACTGCTCAGTGAAAAATGATATTAAGCGCTTTCTGACCTTAGGTCGGGGCACGGAAAGAAATGAGGATACACAAGAAAACAATGGAAATAAAGCAATAATAATAATAATAATAATAATAATAATATCCCTGAAGATCTTCAAAAAAAAAACTATCCAGATACAAGGACGTTAACATCGAAATCTCAGAAATGTGGTACATGAAGACATCGACAATTCAAATTGTAGTTGAAGCTTCGGTTTGATTAGAAAAGAATCCGATAGACTGTTTAAAGGGATCCATGGTAACGAAAGCATTAAAGAAATGAAAAAAATGTACTCACAAGTACAGCTCTTACCTCACGAAGGTCTTTACCTATGTAAAATGTCTGTGATCTTAGGTTTTGTTTTCCAGAAATGCTCCGTGGAAAATGCTATGATGCCATTTCTGACCTTAGATCTCTGGTTAGAACCCGGAAAGAAATGTGTATACTTCAGAAAGAAGAAGAAGAAGAAGAAGAAGAAGAAGAAGAAGAAGAAGAAGAAGAAGAAGATTATTATGATGATGATGATGATGATGACGTTGAAAAATATAAACAAGAACACAGCGTGTCAATAACAAGATAAAATAAATGAATTGAATGAAGAGGGGGAGAAATTAAAAGACTAATGGAATAACGTAAATGAAAAAGAATGAATTAAGAGTAAAAATAAAAGGGAATATCGAAATTAAATAAGAATAAGAAATAAGACACGAAATTAAAGAAAATTGAAGAGAAATAGTTTTAACAATAAAGTATGGAAAAAGAAAAAAAAAAAAAAAAAACAAGTGGGAGAAGAAATATGAAATAAACTTAAATCCGAGAGAAAAGAAAAGGAAAACGTTCAAAAACAAGCGTGACAAATCAAAGCGAAACAATGAGAAATTAAAAAGTTTAACAAAAAATAATAGAGAAAATAGAATATAAAAACGGCGAAGGCGGGAAATATAACGAAGGCGGGAAATATAACGAAGGCGGGAAATATAAAGTTGCGTAAGAGTTAACAATTATTATACACAAAACAGTCTGACGTTTTATAATATGCTTTTTGTAGGTATCTGCTGCAATCATTAACTGATATGTAACTGTGAATTATACTTTAATCTCTTTTTTTTTTCATTTTGTTAAACATTGGTGAATCTTCTATCGAATTTAGTTTGTTTTTTTAACTCTTTTTGACAAAGTACTAAAGCAGGGGTGGCCAAACTTGCTTAATGTAAGAGCCACATACCATAAATTTCGGATGTCTGAGAGCCGCAAGACATGAACAAAATTTACACTCACTTTTTTATTATATATACATTAACATTGAACTTACGTTCTAATCAAATTGCGCCTCAATTCATAGCCAGTGAATAATTATAAAGTTTGGATTATTTTTGAAAGGGTTTGGTGTGCTGACTTTCTCCGCAAGCGCAAGGGATTAATTCAGTCATTTGTAATAAATCGACTCATGAAAGTCACGTTGAATGAAGAGGCTTTTAAATCATCTCCCATTAATACGGGGGTCCCCCCCTAGTGCTCTATCCTTAGACATACATGTCATCAGTTCCTAAATAGGTATTTATACTGATGAGACAACTATTTATTCCTGTCTTAATTATAAGTCAGTCGAAAGGTCCGACAAAGTAAAACTGGTAGCTTTTAAACAGAATGACCACCAATCAGTTGTTACCTGGGGCAAGGAACAGCTTGTTAATTTTATCACTTCCAAAATGAAACTGCTATCTTTTAATCACCATAGAGAAGCTTTTTGTCTGACATCAGCATGCCTGATATTAATCTCCATGAAAGCAACTGGTTGTGCCTTCTTGGTCTCACGTTTGTATCATAGTATTTATATTGAAACGATTGCTAGATCTGCTGGTAAGAAAATTATTTTACTGTGTCTTGCCAGACATTTTTCTTGTCAGAATCCATCTTGCAGATTTATTAATTTGCCATTCGGCCGTATATTGAATATCGCTGCCATATCTGGTATTGTGCTCCTGGTACATGATCCATAATGTACACGCAATTTCAATTGCTGTCTTCCTGGAACCTCTTTTTATATTGTCTTTTCTCCTCACAAGTCTTCTTATTTTTTCACTCCCAATAAATCCCCTGTGGCATCATCGCTTTGCTTGCGGTGAAATGTTTAAAAAGTCTTAGGATGTATCTATTAACAGCAAAGTTAATAATAATTTTCTTTGTCTTTATTTCACGTTTGTTCTTTCACTATAATATTACTTTCTTGTCGACGACGTGGTCGACGATATTAGTGTTCATAAGTATTTTTTTTGTTGTTCTTGTTTTTCATTTATTTATAAAACATTGCGTGCGAAGAAATTATTTTTGCTTGGTTAATGAAGTTTTTCATAATATATTTCTTATTATAACCTAAATAAAGCAGCAGAAAGGATTTCTCTCCAAATTCTGATATTTAGTCATTTTGTTAAGCGTATCGGGTCGAGAGCGTTTCAACATTCCTGCTAATACCGAGCACTTATATTGACTCACTGCCAAACATAAGTAGTTTCTCTTCTGTTGCAATAATCTTTAAGTGCTTCTCAATAAAAGTTTGCAATGTCTATGTACCTGTCTTAAATAGTTTTGGTCTTATAATCTTTTGGAACTGTTTTTATTTGCTTTGTAATTCTTCTGACGATACTGATAACTGAATTTGATTGGAGAAAAAAAATCACAGGAATACAATAATTAGGATGAATCTACAAAACGTCAATATTTTAGAAAATCACTTAAGTCAATTGTTGTTGCTCAGACAAGCACGAACCATTAGTTTTAGTTTTTATTCTTTAAAAGTTACTTGTGAATTCAGTGTTTCACTTAGTTCGGCATTCACCTTTTGGCTAAACCTTTTGGATGTAATGATTTTGTTCAACCATGAATAAATTTACAAAATGTATGAAGCTAATCACTTATAATCAAGTCAAATAATTTTTTTCTGTGTTCAACTCTTTCTAAATCATTTTCTATCAAAGCAGGTTAATAAGCAAATGCAATCTATAAAAAGATTTAAATGTAAATTGACGTCATTCGACTCAATTGCTAAGATATTCTAGTTACTTTGAACAGAAATCAAACTTTTGGATTTTCTTCAGAGGTCATTGTTGAGACAGTAGTCGTGGATGGAAAATGAAAACAGCCGAAAATCGAGTTGAGAAGCAATACTTATCCTTGGCAAGGTCACCTAATGTTTATAGACATTGAAAGCCACAAATCCGATGCCAGAACATTATTTCAGCCATTATCTTTTAAGCATTAGGACTGAAAACAGATTGTTGACGTAACATCCAGTTTCTTTTTGTAAACAGTTTGGTAATAAATGTTGAAATGTTTTCTTTTGTTGACAGGAAACCTTTACTATGAATCTTTCAATATAATTGCTTTTCTAAATCATTTAGGGGTTGGAACAGGATTTTAAGCACGAGAAACAAGTCAAATAATTTGATAAAAAAATGTCACTACATATTTACTGCCTTAAAATTTTGCATGGATATACATTTTTCTTCTTCTATATGCTGTCGCTCTTCTGGGCTTTGACGATCATGGCTCTCTACAATTCTTAAGGTATACCTTACTAGTTTGAAATAGAACATAGCAAATTAGAAAAAGAAATATTTATATAATTAGATAGAAAAATAAAGACAGACAGACAGAGATAGAAAACGAATCGATATTCAACATATTATGGGGGATTTTCTAAGCGTAGTTTAGACGCAGCACAAGGCCAAAATTATGGGACATACAGTGAGGAACGAACATACTACTCAGTCGTAATTTCTCTCTCTCTCTCTCTCTCTCTATCTATATATATATATATATATATATATATATGGGATAACGATATATAAATTTTGATATATCAGGAACAGTTTTGAAAGTAAAGATTTAATACAAATTGGAAATTTTGATTATTTTACCTATTGGAAATGAAATGTTTATTTTTGATTGTGCTCGATGTTTTTTTAAGAGGTTTTAGCATTTTTCAACCGGGACATTAGTGTAAAGTGATTTTATATCTCAACTGCCCAGAAGTTTGTTAGTCATATTTGTTTCCCTTATTTTTTTAACAAGGTTGCCTGAATTTTTTTATGTGATGGACTTTTTGTTACAAGGAGTGGAGATCAAATCTTTCTTATGGCTTTAACTAGTTCTTGAAGGAATGCTGCCTATTTCTGAAATGATAGGCCGCTAAGAGATGCCGACTTTGTGGGTGTTAGGGAGACCGTAATGTTTGGCCATTCAAGGGTGATATTCTGTTAGTTTATATCATGATTTGTCTTCATTTCTAATCAGTTTTCTAAACGGCTTTTCTCAATTTTGTGTTTCAGTAACAATTTATTTTCGTTTATTTTTTCATATCTGTCGATATCGTCTAGTAGTTAATTGATTATTTTTTTTGTCGTATGAGTTTTTATTCATTATGATAATTCTACTCTCCTTGTCCGCTGGTGAAAGGTTCCTTAGTGGGTCTAAATGTCGTTGTGGTAATGTTTTTTCGTTGTTGGTTTCTATCGTGGCAGTAATTATTCTTTGAATGAAACCTTTGTTGAAATCTGTACCATTCTGTCTATGACTTTTTTTTGATTATTGTATCGATTACGAATTCCAGTAGAGAATTTCAAACCGAAACAGAAGGCTTTCATTTCAATTTTGGATAACTTTATCTGAAATATTCTCTATTAGATCTGATCATCCCACATCTTTCCACCTATTATTAGCTTACACAGTGTTGTGTTTTTTCTTGGTCTCTTGGTTTGGTTGTTGTATATTCATTCAATCATTTCTGACTTTGTTAAAAGTAAAATATTGTTTTTGAGGAGTTAAAGTTTAGCATTTTCATTTTTATTTTAAATTACTTTTTCCATTTCTTCCAGTTTTTCAGTAGATGATTTTAAGATATCACATGCGTAGGTTGGAAGTATATGATGAGATGTTCTTAATATTTTATGTGAGCATCGTGAGATGACTTTTTCTTCGATGCATTTCAATAAGAAATTTTATTGGTTTTTAAAAGAGCTGGCTGATATTAAAAAAATTTTCATATTGTTTTGTTGTTTGGTATTTTTCATGTCGATAGTATGGCATAATGATATGTAATTTTTTATATATCAAAAACTGTTTTGAAAGAAGAGGCATGACAAATCGAAAAAAGTTTTTGTGTTGCATTTTTATCCGTTAGGACTTCATCGGACTGGATTTCGTTCATGGAAAGAAAAAAAGAAAAGAACCTAGATGAATTTGAATAGACTGCAAGAAAAAAAAAAGTTATTTCTAAATTTTGAAACTACAAGCGTCTCTAGTTTATACGCATGTATATTCATAACAGCGTCAACAAAACCAGTCCGATGAAGGCCTAGCGAATGAAATCCGTTACAAAAGCTTTTTTCAAATTTGTGAAATATATATATATATATATATATATATATATTTAAGTAAACTATTTAAGTAAAATCCTTTCATATATATATATATATATATATATATATATATATATATAGATAGATAGATAGATAGATAGATAGATAACTATACGCAGGTAAGTCAAAAATTATCCGCGCATTCACCATAACATATCTTTAGGTTTGTCACACTGTTTTCTGCTGATGCGTGCTTATAGTTGGTACTATTTTGGTCACGCGACCGAGGTTTGAGCTTGATCTCGCCAGTTTTCATGCTGTTCTTACAATGTAAACATGGCCGTTCCGCTAACAGTGTGCACCAAGAAGGAACAAAGATAAGAGATTTCCAGAATGTTTAACATCGAATTATATATATATATATATATATATATATATATATATATATAGAGAGAGAGAGAGAGAGAGAGAGAGAGAGAGAGAGTAAGAGAGAGAGAGATAGCATGAAGGGACCACTATCGTTTCGATACTGGAAATGAGTGAAAATAGATTCTGTAAAATAAATAGACTCAAGAAACAAAAAAAAAAAAAGAAAAGAAGAAAGGATGCCATTCATAAATTAAAATATTTACTAATAAGCACAAAGTATGATTTTTCACCAATAAAAACTTGAAAACAAATTCACGGTAGTATAGATGCAAAAAGTGAAGCCAGACACGCGCTAAAACAAAGATCTGAAGAGCGTCGGAAACTATAAACGAGGAGAATACTCATTAAAATCTTGGATGACTGACAATGGAAGTCTTTTGTAGAATTATGTCAAAATAGTAGAGAGAGAGAGAGAGAGAGAGAGAGAGAGAGAACCTGGGTCGACATTAGTAGCATGTGGATGTCAGAAATGAGGAGGCAACAGGGAATGAACTTTCAACCTGGTAGGCGTTGGAATCTCGAAGAACGATCAAGTATGTCAATGCAGAGCACAGCGGAAAATAGCACAAGAAAAAAAAGACACGGAGACCGGAGAGAACATGCATGGGTAGCATTACAGGTATCGCTAATATTCTGAAACACAATAGAAACCTAAAAATAGCCAGAGTGCAAATACCTAGAACATCATGAATTCAAATGTAGGAGGCTGGTGAAATTTACCGAATAAAGCCACACAGAATATAAATATTAATAGTCAATTGCTCATCCAATTTATGAGCAACATACTTCAGTTCGTATATTTCATGTCAAAATCAATTTATGCATTGATCACCTTCCATCTGAACTTCTGGGAGGAGGAGTTATTATTTACACTATTTACATTCGCTCTATTCTCTTCATCTTTGTTGTTGTTATCATAACGTTTCTTATTGTTATCATCAGGCGTATTTCGATCCGGGTAACCGACAGGGAATTCCGAACTGAACCATTTATTTAATCTACGGAGGTAAACTGCTCTCGTTCCGTTACCCATGTCTCGCCTAGTTCTTATTTTTAGTACTGCCCAGTTATTGCTCGACCGTTTCCACTGAATCGAAGCCTAAATCCAAGAAATAATGAATTTTTTTCTTATTGTTTTTATAAACGTTACATTAACTCGGTATACGTGTTTAACTATACATTTGTTTTTTAAATACTGAAATTAATGTCTACCAGCCTATTGATAGAAAGTCTTAATAAAGAAAATGTGCTTAAGGACCGGAATCGGTATTTACATTTTATAACATGTTAAATTCACTGTTTAATAAAGTGCTAATAGGAATATATATATATATATACTACACGCACTAAAAAGAATCCAAAAAAACACCTATAGTAAAATAAAATTAATATGAAATGCCATAAGATGTAAGCTTTTGAATGACCCATGTCCTTTGTACTTACATGAGAAACATTATATTACTAGGTTTATATATAAAAAAAAAAAAAAAAAATGTAACCTCATATACATACTTAAACTTGAATTAATACATAAAGTTTACTAATTCTGAGAAATGACTTAGATAGTTTTGTAGTCTGGGCCATTAATATTACTTAAATAATATCTAAATACAAAAGTTTAAAAATTGTAATTTACATATACTTTGATATGGAAAATAATTTTACTTACTATGAGTAATTATCCTTCTATTATATTAATAGCATGTATTTGTAATCCCTGTTCACATCTTGAGGTGTGTTTTCGAATACATGACCGATCAATTTAATGATATGTAACCTCTCAAGTAAATTAGATTCATAAACTAAGATAATAGATTTGCATCAAATCCATAATGAAATATATAGCTCGACAAGAACTGGACAATTAGGGACACTGCATAAAAGACTAAATCAATTATTTATAAAGCTGTTGTCAAAAGGTTAAGCATCGATTTAAAAGTCTGGATTAAAAATAAGCACCCAAATCGACCCGAGGTGAGGCAACGTAAATGCTGGCTGTAATTGTGTTAGCGTCGACTTGCTACTTTCATGAACATGCGCATTTCATAGAGCATTTCTTCTGGAATATTATCTAAGTAAATTTATTGGTCAAAGGTGCGAGTGAGTAATTGAATGTGAGCGAAGAAAAAGAACGGTCAACACCTGAACTCTAGCCACTTGACCAATGATATATATTAGTTTTTTTTTAATCATTTTCTTTATTAACTGGCATTTGTATCGTTTCCAAATCAATCAGTATTTCTGACTTAGTGAAAGAAATAGTAATTACAACAGCTGAGAACTAATTATATTTTATGCATAATTAGTGAAGTAGAGAGAGACGGGAGAAAGTTAATTTAAATATATTATATATATATATCTATTTTTATCTCTCTCGGAATTTCTCCCCTCTCTATTTTTTTCACCCTATCTCTCTCTCTCTCACTCATCCTCCTTTACGCCAATTTATAAAATTTAATGAAAAGAAAGATTAGCGTAGAATTTCTTCAAGCGAGTTAAAAATGTCGGTGCTTTTTTTGGCAAATGGTTGTTCTAAAAGATTTTGGTGTATAACGAATGTTATTGGGATTGTACGACAACAGCATAGAAACGACAGAATTTACTACCCAAATATACCTCAAAGAAAAGAAAGAACTCCTTTCATTACAATGGTAACATATTAGCAGAAGGTGAAAACGAAGACACAGCCATTGACACTAATGTCTTATCATGACGAATTAACAGTAATAAGATATCTTGTGGGAGGTATTTCGTTGAGGCAAATTTGTCGGAAAAGTTACCTCCTCCTTCCATCCTTGAACTGGTAATCATTGTTGATTTCGGATTAAAATGTCAATTTGGAAAAGATTGTAAAAGACTTTGACCTCTCATTCATATTTTTACACACTCTTAACACGTCAGAGGGACCAACTTCTGATGTTTTTCGTTGCAAGTAAAGGCTATATTACAAACCTAGTTGTAATATACTTCTTTCATTTTATTAACCATAGTTATCTTTGGCTAACAATTGTAGTATTTTTTTATAGAGTTCTTTTTTTCGGTCCTCTTAGCCAATTTCTTTCTTGCTGGTCCCCCGCGTCATAAGACAGTGATTTGAAGTGAAAGCTTTAAAAAAAAAAGGGGGAGGCTGTCGGCGGCCGCAACGGTCGTCTACGCAGGCCCATGGGCCAACAATCATTTGTCACTGTGTGGGCACTGATCTTCTTCAATGTGTATTGTAGGCGGTAGGCTCTCCCATTTCTTTTTGTCTGCCAAGGTTTTGACGATAGTTGGGAACTGTTCTTTATTGATTCAATCATCAAGTATGTTCTCTCTCTCTTCTTTCCCAATCGTCAATGTTGGCATCCCGGCAATGACAAACAACGTTAAGTATAAATTTTCTTTTTTTATTTCATTTCTCGAAAACTTCTTTTGTATCTCAGTATCTTAACTGCTGCAACAAGTTGGCTTCCCGGCAATGACAAACAACGAGTTGGCAGGACACGAACTACAGCAACAAGTTGGCTTGACCCCGGCAATGGAATGCTCAGCTTCAACAACCAATTAAAAATTTGATCATCCTGGCATCCGAATACATGACCGATCAACAACCACCAAGCGATCATCCTAAGGCAACAACAAATCCATCAGCTATCAACCCCAACAACGATGATCCTAGCAACTGCCAACAATTATTTCGACCATCAATGCATCGATTTAAAAGTCTTGATTAAAATAAACCCAAATCGACCTATCCAGCACTCCTGCAGCATTGGCTCACTCCTGCAGTATCCGGCACTCCTGGAATATTATCCAGCACTCCTGCAGCTTCCAGCTAATTCCTGCAGCCTCCAGCAGCGTCAACACCTGCTCCACTGACCAATGGTATATCCAGAACTCCTGCATCATCCGGCATTTGTATCGTTTCTCCTGCAGTATCCAGCCTCCTGCAGCATCCGGCTCACTCCTGCAGTATCCAGCATTGGCTCTATTTTGCAGCTTCCAGCACCTCCACCGTTTCCGACCATCTTCATTTCCCAATTTTAAAATTTAAGAATAAACGTAGAATATATCATATTAAAAATCCTCTTTTTTCTGTCGTCCATATTTTGTTTCACGGTCAGATTTAACGTCTTCAAAAATGTTAGCGGGCCTCTCACAGAACCTCGTTCACCCCTAACTTTCCGTGAAACGAAGGGCCACTGGACCGCCCTTATCATGACGTGGGATGTTGTGGAGGTATTTCTGCTGCACCCTGTATAATTTAATGACAATATATCTGGAAAAAGCTTTTGTTCGTCTTTTTGTTAATGATTAAAATACATTTACTGCAATTATGGTAACCTCTAGCGCTCTCAAGATACGTCTTTCTTCTCCGATGTATCGTGTCCGTTCAGAACATGGAAGAACATGGCTTTCCACAGCATCTTATCACTTGTAGTAACTTATGAATTTTTCTTAGACCTCCTAACTCCCAGTTCAGGCTCGTCATCAACTGTCCTATTTGCCTTCGATATGTCCTGTAAGTATTAAATTCTCCAAGCCCTCCTTCTTCATTATGCGTTCTAGAAATTACAACTATCTCTGAATTTAAGTATCAGTCAGTTAGGTGCCATGCGTGATACACGGGTAGGCGATCATGTATCTCTCGATACATGACTGACTAGGCAGATTTTTCCCGCAGTAGGTTGCCATTTCTTTCTGCGGTAGACCAGTTGCCATCTAAGGCTATAGAACCCGGTCTGTCCCGCTATTTACCCATAGGCAAGATTCATATCTTTCCCAGGGGTATTAGCACGTAAATGAAGGTAATGGATCTGACTGTAATTCAAACTCGGCTCTGCGATTCCTCAATCCGAACCGCTACCCATTAGTACACCATGCCTCCGAATCTTTGAGTATAAATATCCTTTTTGTTTCTATTTTGCTTAAAACTTTCTTACACGTTCCAGGCATGATGTTTTCAGCATCCTTCTGTAGAACCAGATTTCTGTTGCCTCCAGTTTTCCTATCGTCTGTGAGGAAATTGTCCAGTATTCTGTTTCTACTAACTTCCCCGTTTTTTACTGCTTTGTTTAGCTTGTAGAATGCATCATTTGATATTTCGATGCTCTTTCGAATTCCAATGTTGCATTTTCCATCCTCTGTTACAAACTTGCCCTGTACTTCTGTACTCCTTTGTTGTTCAGCCTTACGGCCGCATCTCGTTAAAACATCGGTTCCCGTACGATAAACGAAGTCTGGTCAGTATCTAGATGAGTCACTGCTTGACAAACCATGTGCTGTAAGCTTGGATGTGCGGGTGGTGTAATGAATAATGGCTCGGAAGTGTTAATGTGTTGGTAAAGAAAAGAAAAAGCAAATGAAAACAAATAATGAGTGTCAATTTCCGGTAGGAAAAAGTCTGCAACATATTCGCCTCTCAACCGCAACACTTGTAGCCAAAATCCAGTTCAACGACTGTCCGACGTAGCAATCCAACAGGCCACGTAGAGAAGGCAAAATTGGGTCACACACCCAGCCTTCGATTCTCTCCCAAAAGACGGCTCGCTTTATACAGCCGAGGACCGACCATAATTTACATACGAATCACTAGCCAACGAGATTTCGCGTTAGTCGTCCGAGATCACCTGTCATAAAACATGGGCGCCGCCATTTTGTTTTTCCCCGCCGAGCAACCGGACTTTACATTACGCACAGATTTGCCAGGGACTGTTGCTACACACGTCCACTATTCTGCTTACATATTACGCATGCCACTCATTGCCTCTTAGAACGGCGACCCGTAGTCAGTTCAGCAGAACCCACAGACTGCTGCCTTTCAGTTCCGCTACAGTTAATCGGAGAGCCGAGTTCCAATTCCACTTGGCTTCGTTATATTCATTTACGCGCAAATACCTTTGGGAAAGGTGTGAATCCATCTCTTCTCCCCCAGCTATGGGTTAATTAGTAAGACTTGTATCACTAAATCATTATTATCTCAAAAGAATGTAACATATAAAAATATTTTTATAATCTAAAATTATTTTCTGGCTTTAAATAACCTGCAAATATTTGACAAGCCGTGTTTGATGTTGACATCTCGAATTTCTCATTTGAATCCCGGGTTTTTTCTAATACTAACAATCACACTTTCTATATTCTTACAATTAATTGTTAGTCCTTTCTTCTCGCTTTCATTCGCTATCTTATCTGGACGGGTCTGTCGTTTTCATTCAGTGTTTGCTATCAATACTGCGTCATTTGATAATGATCTCCAGCTTCTTTCGGATAGCCACACTGTAAATGGCAAATAAGCCCGGTGAGAAGACGCCCCTTATATTTTTCCTGTACATACTCAATATATGTAAATATAAAAATGGATATTCAGGGCAAATAATCAGATGCTAAACACTGGACACTGAAATCGACATCAAGTGATGACAGTCTGAATGCAATTTTCAAGCTTGAACGCAATCCCCTGGACTGAAGACTGCGTTCACGCATTAAACAGACTATCATCACTCGATGCTGGCTTCAGTGTCCACTTTTATATTTAAACATACTCTATCCTCGCACATACCTTAAAACTATATTTTTATTACACACATATGTATTGTGTATTTAGGCAGCAATCCTTCATTTATGCTTGTTTCATTAAAAACGATAAACAGGGTACTACGGTTAAGCTTTTTATTTAATTTTTCTTGTGTTCGAACAATTGTTTTCTTTTTTGTGGACACAGAGTTTGTAGCAACCGTCCAAATGTTCTCTAATTCCGAGCGCTTTCGGCTATACTTTTAGCCATTATCAAGGATGATTTTATTTTTTCAGTTTGAGCGTCTGCGTTGTGTGTATGTTTTCAGTGTTATAGAGATGTTTTATATTCCGAACACAGCTCATTGTGGCCGTGTTCGTAGTTAATATTATTAAATGTTGGCATGTAGTCGTGTGACTAATGTAATTATTAATGAATTCGGTTTGATCAGGAACATTGTTTCTTAAGGGGCATTTTAACTCATAGATAATGTCCGTTCGTTATATATATATATATAGGAACATATAGGAAGTCTGTAAAGTAAAAATAGAAGAGCCTTTATTTATTTTCGATAGTAAATATTTTCTTTCAGCATAATATTCCTATTCAGTAGATTTAACCAAATGTTACACCACTAAATCTATATAGTTCGTTATATACAGTGAAAATCTCTTATCTAAATTCAGCTTATAACTGCGTCGACTTCGGTTTTTTTTTAAATCTACCCAAGTATATTTATATCCGATTACATATATAATTTTTCTGTACACAGCGATCTCCACTCGAGTGTGAGTATGGACACATAACTATACGAATCGACATAACGTCCACTTAAGCAGCAATCCATCATTAATGACATTTTGATTAAAACCCAAACAGAGTGATTTGTTTTAGTATTTTTTTTTGTCTAAATTCTACACTTGCCGTATAAGTGAATATAGGACTGCAGTTTGTCTACGCAAAGTTTATCCAAGAAGCTTTTTATTTAATATTTTTGGTTGTTCGTTTAATCTTTAAAGAAATCCAAGTTGAGAACATAAACTAGAATTTGTCATTTTCAGTTTTAAATTTGTGTTGTATAGCATTTATATCAGTTATGTGCCATACATGATACACGCTTAGGCGATCATGTATCTTTCGATACGTGACTGACGAGGCAGATTTTTTCCCACAGTAGGTTACCATTTCTTTCTGTGGTAGATCAGTTGCCATCCAGGGCTATAGAACCCGGTCCGTCCTGCAATTTACCCATAGTTGTGAAGGAGGCACGGTGGAGTACTGGATAGCGGTTTGGATTGAGGACTCGGAGAGCCTAGTTCGAATTTAAGTCGAATCCATTACATTCACTTACGTGCTAATACCTTAGGAAAGGTATGAATCCTCGCCCCCCCCCCATTTGACTACTGAGCATTTGTACATGGTTCTTTGGTTCCGAAGTGATTTATTTTCATCATATAGTCTTCAAAATGATGATCAGTTTTAACTTCAGCATATTTGTTTCCATTAGCATTTTCAACAGAATATTCATACAAGACACATTTCAACTCCCACGGACACGAGATCATGCACATATTTATATACTGCGGTGTGAAAATTTCACTTTATCTCTTATTTTAGGCATGGCTATATATGATGGAACCAAACGTAACCAAATAAACTAAACTAAATGATAGTTACTTGATACAATCATCAGTAAATACATTGAATAACGTCCACTAACCGTGCTAATAGCTCGTCTTCATCTAACAAAAGTTAAATTTGAAAGGATACTTCTATTATATCTTTCTGCAAAAACAAAATTTTATTCCAACAGTGTTATATACCGTGCTAATAGGAATATATACTTGGAAAACACGGTGAATAAAATAAGTAAAGGTGAATAAAATAAGTAAAGGTTTATTGTAAAAACCAGTATAATAAGAAATAAGGTAACAGTTATGTGCACGATCGTCACAAGTCCAGTAGTGAGGGCTACTATTGGAAGGTCGGTAGTTCTCGAGTAAGTCTGAGTCGTACTCAACAGATCCCAGATAGACAATGCTTACCCGTCTCCCCACAAGGTAGGATGTGACACAAGGCTGAATCTAATGTTGGGCAATCCGAGCCCGTGTGCATAAACGGGTTCGGGTCTGTCTACCTCCTCGGACGAGACTCTGCCCTTCGGCATAGCCTCATCCGGGTTCCTCTCTGCCTGAATGCAGATACTTTGACAATCTGAGCTGAATAACAAATCCCAGCTAGACGATATATACCAGCCTCCCCACGAGGTAGGATGTGGCACAAGGCCGAGTTTAATGTGGGATAATCCGAGCTCGTAGGCTCGGCCAAACATTCTCCGTATTAAACGGGGTCGGGTAACAGCCATCACTGAATTTGTCTATTACGCTTGTTAGGTAACAACGGCGAAGCTTAGCCTGTGGCCTAAGATATCTCAAAATCGCTGACCGAGTTTGGTATACTGATCTTATCCACAAGCTCAATAACTACGCTATATCTGGGCGAATATTTGACCTATTCCAATCGTTTTTTTAAAGGTCGTGTCGCTTAGTTCATTTCTTACTAATGGAGTGGTTCGTCAGCGCTCTATCCTCGGACCTACGCTGTTTCTGATCTTCAACGCCCTTCCGGATGCCATCAGTTCCCAACTAGGTATCTCTGCATACCACACAACTATTTGTTCCTGTCTTACTAGAAAGTCCGACTGATCTGACAATTTAAAACTGGTAAATTTCCTTGAAAAGTACCTCCAGTCAGTGGTTAACTATGGCAAAGAAATGGCTTGTAAATTTCAACACCTCCAAAACAAACTGCTTTCGTTAAATCACCAGAGATAATCTTCTCTGCCTTTTCAAGCATTTTCTCGCCTGTAGAACTCCCTTCCAAGATGTTGATTCCATGCCACCGGTCATTTTCTCTCCTAATGAATAATGTTTATTTATTGTTCTTTTCCTCGCTTCTCACTAATTTCTTCTCGTTCTCCTTCACTCCATGTAACTTCTTTCACTTTTTAAAATCATTTCACTCCAAGCAAGCACCACCACTTGGAGTGAAATGATTTTAAAAAGTGAAAGAAAAATCTCCAAGATAAGCCTCAATTCTATGTTTCCCTGATGGCCAGGTTAAAAACATTTATAAATGGGCTGTTTTCACCTTCCACCATATTTTATTCATGCTTCGAATTAAAATTTTTCGGTTTTGAGAGATTTCTTGACAGATTTCCCTGAATGGAAAAGAAGTTTCAGTTCACTGGAAGACTATAAAAGACACATGGAGAATTTCTTTACCGGGGTAGATAGAAATTGTGGGAGAAGGCTTTTCATTGAGGAAGGTAATGGAACAAAATGCAAAATATGTTCTACAATGAAGTTAATCTCCAAAATAAAAGAAAATCATTCCGTTTCATAAAGACAATGAACATGTACACGTTGTCAATGTAAATTAAATTCAGTTTTAATAAAATATTCAAAAGTTATTGATGAATCGGTTTTTTTTTTTTTACATTTATTCCTAAAAGACGTTTCATAAAAAATAAATATTGGCTTTTACAGAGAGTGCATAGTTTTCCCATTCATTTTAATCCCTCGACCAATATGTTGATTCTTATGTGGCTTGTAGCACATCGATATTTATAAAATTGCTCAAAGATTTTCATCAGAATTTTCATTGCATCAGATTTTCCTTTTTTCATCGTCTTTATCTTAGACTTTCACTGTTTTATCTAACATTTTCATTGTTTTTAATCGGGAATTCTCATTGTTTTTAATGTAACATTTTCATCGTCTTTATCTAAAACTTTCACTGTTTTATATAGCATAGTCATTGTTTTTAAACTAACGTTTTCATTATTTCGATCTCAATGACTTTTCCTAGGATTTCCATTGTCCATATGTAAGATCTTCATTATTATAATGAATGTGATTTTATGACATCTGGACTCCCATCTAAGCGTTATATTAGTGTAACTATAGCTTTACGTCGTTCCTCGTTCTATAGTTAATTATCTATCTTCGTAATGTTTAGGCAGCCATTCAAGTTAATAAATTGGTAAAATGTGAGTGAAATGATGAAATGAGTCAGCGTTATTTAACGAGCAAATCGTACATGTAATGAGAATAGTCTTAACATCTGGAAGGATACAAACACAAAATACTCAGTAGTGGAACCAACTTTTATTAGATTGCCACTAATGAACTTGAAAAGATTAATTCTGCATCTTTATATGTAAATTTACAGTGAAATCTTTCAATAAATATACGATGTATGTAAAAAAAACAAGATAGAAACAAGTTAAAAGATGACGATATCTGCATATAGCAAAAGCTCAATATAATTATTCTGTTGCTTTTATTCTAGCGAAAGGCAATTTCACAAGACGACATATTTGGGTGAAAAGTATTTGGAAGAAGCGAAAATCTAAGATGAGTTTTCGTAATCCCGTCGAGTAAATAAAGCAGATTGTTGGAATTAAAGATTCCAGTTGGATTGCATCCCAAGTTAATAAACGAGAAAGAAAAGAAACCAAACTAACAAGAAATATGGCTTTCTAGAAGATTTCTATAAAGTAAATAGAAATATGAAAATGAAAAATAAATTAAGATGAACACAGAATGACAAGCGAATGAGAGGTTATTGACTAGAAACTCGAAAGTAAAGAAGAAACTGCCTAGCTGTAAAATATATTAGAATATCCTCTTAATAAGCCATATCTCTCCATCTCTCTCTCTCTCTCTCATATATATATATATATATATATATATATATATATATATATATATATATATAGTTAAATTCCCAATGAATTCTGGACAAGACAGATTGGTATCAAATGACAATTGGAAAAAAATCTTACATTTTGCCGACGCGTTTGTAAACTTTTCAAGGCAAAAATGAAATCGAAATGTTTATCTTTTTATTTTTTAATTTTAATGTAACTATAACAAAAAAACATTTCGATTTCATTTTTGCCTGAAAAAAATCGGAAGAAAAAATGACGATATATATATATATATATATCCATCTCTCTCAATATATATATATATATCTATCTCTCTCTCTCTCTCTCTATCTATATATATATATATATATATATATATATATATATATATATATATATACAGACGTTACCTAATATTTTTGAATGAAAATCTTTCTTGAAACTTTTAATTTCGTTTTAATTTCAAGCTCATAGATTAAATGTAATATTTCAGTAATACTTTTGCTGTACTTCTACTGTAGCATACCTACGGATGATAATGGGTTTGTCCCCATTCACATAAATACAGTAGTAAATACTGTATGTTCGTCTGCAGTTGAAGGTTCGTTTTCAACTGTGCTCGGCAAACTCTCTGACTCCGAGCAGAAAGAATCCACAGACGAAGCTATCTCGAAGGGCAGAATCTCGTCCCGGGAAACAACTACACGACTCCGTTCTATACGGGGAATTTTTGGCCGAGCCTATAGGCTAGGATATCCAACATTAAATTCGTCCTTGTGCCACATCTGACCTCGTGAAGTGGTTGGTAGATATCCTGCAGTTGAAGATTCATTGTGGAATTCCCTTGACTCACTTCTAGCAGTTGACTACTTATTCTACGCGCCTTTGTGTTGTTCTTGTCCTAAGTATTATCGTTCATTACCAACCTTCGTTTGATTATTCTATTCAGTAACCTTCCCTAAGTTACAACAACTTCAAAACTAATTTAAATTAACTGGAAAGAGATTTTTATTTGATAAAAATTTGATTTCAATGGCATTTTTAGCCCACGTTTGTCGCAATGTAATTCTCGCTTTTAAAAAAAATCTTCCAAAAATAAAATATACTTTTCTGAAACTTTATTTAAGAAATATTAGCTGATTTAAAGTATAATTAATCTGATTTGAAATAAATACTATTTACTTTAAGTTTAAAATACTTCAGAAATTCATTTTTAACAAGGTGATAGCTGCTTATTTAAGATGTTGATGTTTTGTCATCTTGATGACAGATGGAATTTATCTAATGTTGTTCTACGGGGAGGCTTTATATGTAAACAATAATTAAAGAATATAACATGAGCGCCTTTTTGTATAATCTTTAACTACTCAGTGGCCTTTAAAAAATTAGGAATATATTCTCCGTTTTTCTCTTGGCTTGGCTTCGCGAACAAAGATTTATGAAGTGGGCTGTTCACGACGACAGCAGGCACGCTGAATGACCAGGAACTGGGACAGTCCGCAGCGACTGCAATTAAATGTTTGGTCTGGTATTTTTCCTGAGGCTTTCGGTTCTTCCTCCCTCGGTGTTTCTCCTTCAGGTTGGCTCTGCGAGTATCCTCAAATGTGGAGACAGGCTTGACGGTCAGCATCAAGTGTCGACAACTGGCGATGGTCAATGTGGTAGGTACCGAGAGACTTCTTGAGGGAATACTTATAACGCTTCCTTGGTGCCCCTGTAACGGTGGCCAGTGAAGAGTACGCTATACAGGGCTAATTTGGGTAGACGATGGTCCCCCATTCTGGAGACAAGCCCTACCCAGCGTACCTGTGACTTCATTAACATGGCTGGTGATTTGCGCCTCTTCGAGGACCTCAACGTTGGTGACGTAGTTACTTCAGTGAATGTTGAGGATGGTACAGATACAGCGCTGATGGAAGCGATCAAGGAGTCGTAAGTGGTGACCGTAGGCTATCCATGACTCGAAGCCGTACAGAATCCAGAATCTTTAGCCAAAAGTGCTGTTTGCCTTGGCCAGTCTGTTGTCTACTTCCCTGTCGATCTTGGCATACGATGTGATGTACACCGCAGGTAAGTGTACTGGTGAACTGCTTTCAGCTCAGTCTCGCTGATGATGTGGGTAGGTCGGTACTCTTCTCGAGGTGCAGGCTGGCGGAGGACTTCCGTCTTCTTCGAACTGATCTCGAGTCCGAAGAGCTGGGCAGCCTCTGCGAAGCAGGATGTTATGCACTGCAGAGCTCTTTCGGTGTAGGCGACGAGGGCAGCGACGTCGTTGAAGAGGTCACGGAACAGCTGCCTGCATTTGCCTGAAGTTAAACTAACTGCCGTTAAAACGGTAGTGGATGCACACAACATCGTCATTGTCAATGGCTTCTGTGGCCTGTATAAGCATCATGCTGAAAAAGATGGTAAACAGGGTCAGTGCCAGAATACAACCCTGTCTCACGCCATTGACTATGAGGAAGGGTACAGATAGGTCGTTGTTCAACCTGACTTGGCTGCGCTGGTCTTTGTGCAGTTGGATAAAGCTGCCTGAGGTCGAACGCCATGTCTATGGTGACCCTGTTGGCTCTGAAGCCACACTGAGTTTCTGGTAGGTGGTCTTTAGCGATAGCGGGCACCAATCTAAAATTGAGTAAATGTGGGGGGTGGGGGTGCTAACAGATGTAAAAAATATTTTTATGAAGATTTTCTAAAAAATTTTGTAAAATAATTTATTTCAGTTGTGAATAAGTCCTGAAAGTTTCATTAAAGTCCGACAATTGATTTTTACAAGAACTTCCAAATCAATGTGTTTTTTCGGCAAAAATAGACGCTAAAATTTCCTAGACTAATCAATTACCAATCAATTCCCACCTCTTATCGTCGCTGACGCAAGAAAAAAAAATTAATTCAAATTTCGAACGTGTTAGGAAAGGGTTAATAAATTTAATAAAATAATTAAAAAATACTTTCGTCTTTCCTCTTAATAATAACATAAGCATTTTGACGATAAAACTTTCTTTTTATTAAATTTGGGGCACATATTTCATCATTGTATGGTCATTTTTAAGCGAATTAATTACACAATTTACACACACACACACACATGTATATATATATATATATATATATATATATATATATATAGCGGGTCAGTAGCTAAATGGTAAGTGGGAAAAGTTTTTGTGTAACGCGTTTAGGACTTCTTTAGTCCTACGAAAGCTTTTTCCATTTTACATAGTTTTTTTTGTTTGTTTTTTTACATAAAATATATAAAGCAATAAAATATCTAAGTAGCAGTAATTGATCCAAATAAGTTGCATTAAATTTCACTGAAAAGTTCTGTCTATTCAAATTTTATTATAACTTACCAGTTTCCGAATGAGTTATTGTACATCGGGATTGAAGTTATGAATAGTAAGTTCATGCTTTTTCTGTTATATTCAAGAACTTTCGACTATCATAGTCACTGTCAAGAACTGGGTGTTTTCAGTAGGTTAAGCAAGATTTTTCTTTTTTTGACTAAATTCTGTTTGTTTTAAGATTGCTGTCATTGAAATTGGAACCAGTTCAAAGTGGCGTCATATGTAAGTTTTAAACGGAAAAAATATATATATAGTTTTTTTTAGACATTTCCAATTTTTATCTTATATTTTGGGCTGTTCCTTCTGCTTCAATTAATTTTTAGGTATTTTCCTCTTCCTTTTTCTATCTTGTCAACAAGTTTCTGCAGTTTTTATAGATACCTTTATTAACTTTGTTGTTTCACCAATATAAATTGTATCTTGTTTACTACCTTATACCAGCAAATAAATTAATTTTATTTTTCTTATTTTTTACTTAAGTCTTTTATGACTGAATATGTTTTGGGGTGATTTTTAATTTAAAATTATCAGAAATTATCTGAGAAACTGAATTTGTGGGTGACGCAACACAGCCATTGTAAACGCAAAATCAATTCTAAAACGTCTTTGCCTAATAGAGATCTCTCTTTAACACAAACTTCATGCTATTGTATATATTCTGCGAGAGTTTATAGTGATCGTCTCAGTCAGAGAAATGTCTTCATTGTAATGTGTGTGTTTAGTAGCATGGATATGAGGCTGTATATTGCCTTTCTATTGTACGAAGGGCAACATGACATGTGGAATGATGTTCGGGCGCTATACGTTCCACTACAAAACAACATATTTGAATTAGAGTTATAACTTATGACACATCAAGGCAATGGCCCCAGCAAGTGTTCCACTGTATCCTCGAAGGTCATTTGGAGGATTCTTTGACCTTCAAGATGCTCGAGAACTTTATTTTTTTTTACATTTCCTAACACATTCTATATGCATATAACCTTGGTGTGCAAACCCCCAAAATTCATCCAATTCCCAATGTATTACTTTCCCTATAAAATCATATTTTTATAATCGTAGTAGTAGTAGTAAAGTTTTAAAATAAGATGGGCACATTAAGTTATCTGTCAATTCACAACACGGACCTCAGATAGACAACTTTTTCTTCAAAATATGCACAGTGCTGAAAAAAACTTATATTTGGATGACTTCAAGTGGTATCCCCACTGGTGAAGAAAGTCGCACAGTTGTAATTGATTGGGTTGATCCCAATACGCCAATTACCATTAATAATAATAATAATAATAATTATTATTATTATTATTATTATTTTTATTTTCTTTGATTTCTGGCGTTTACATTTCTTTCCGGGTCCCGCCCAGGACCTAAGGTTAGAAATGGCGTCATGACACTTTCCACTGAAAAAAAAAAAAAAAAAAAATTACATAGATAAAGCCCTTCATAAAGTGTGGGCTGTACTTGTCAGAACAATTTTTTGTATCTCCTTGTGGCATGGACTTCCAGGAATCCCTTCAATTATTATTATTATTATTATTATTATTATTATTCGCACTTAAGTTTTCATGCTAGCAGTAACATGTAGGCTAGACTGTAGATTGACAGCAAATCTTCGCTGAACTCCAGCATTCTCTTCCATAGTCCATCAACGAATAGTGCAACTGTCACCTTCCTGTTCTCATATTTCTTCATTCCGCTGGCATGGTCATGATAGTTAACTAGCTTTTTGCTTTCTTTAATTTTTACTCTATAGTTTACTGGAACCGACAAATCCAATTTTTTTTGCCTTTTATTTGTTTATAATAAAATACCAGACTGAATTAGATTCGCCATTTTTATTTCTAAGTTTTTAGATGCTTTTGTGTTTTTACTTTCTCTAATGCAGAATCTCTCCCGTACCTGTAGCATTGCTCAGTATGCTCGAATTGGGGTTATTATTATTATTATTATTGATGCTAAAAGCAAAACCCTATCGGCATTAGAGTGGCTTTAAGTGAAAGTAAAAATGTAACTCTACTGTGGTGGGAATGGTTGTTTTAGTTTCGGCAGTTATCTTGTAATCATTTGCAGTCTGTACAGATATTTTCTAGACTGTGTATTTGGAGAGAAAACCAAGAACGCAAGAAGAAAAGTAGAGCTTGTGAATTAAGTACAACGATATCCTCATCCATCAGATTTGACACTGATTGACAAAGGAAGCTGGAAAAAGATGCATATTGCTCTGAATGGTTCGTTTTAAATACATAGAATTTGTTTCGTTTTTTCATGTACATTGATATCTGCTTCTTTCAAACTACTGCCCATGTGTGCGCGCATATGCGCATGCGCGTGCGTTGTGCGTGCGCGCGCGCATGTGTGTGTGTGTGTGTGTGTGTGTGCGCGCAGTGGATATCAATCCCATTTTTCTGTTTTTTTCACCCAAAACTTATTGCCTATGATTAACGTTTCCAGGGTTATTTACATAATTATGAGCGATAAGATTCTCATACATATATTCACATGAAATACAAACTTGGTTATAGTTCTATCGAAAGCGTACTATAAATCATTCAAAAACCTGAAACAAAACGAACAAATTAACCTGGAGAATGAGAACAAAAGTATCAGCTTACAGGTCACAACAATATAACCGTAGCCTGGAGTGGGGATAGAAAGAATTACCTTCATAGAATAAGTTAAATTAGGATCTAAAAGTTACGAATTCATTTCAAAATGCAGACATGAAAAACATTTTCTACGTTACTTCCAACTCCATGATCAAAAGAACGAAATTAATCCTAAAACATAGAAACAAAGAAATTGCACGAAAGAAATATATATAAACAAATAAGTGAAGTATATACAAATAAAATTAATAATAAATGAACAAGTAATATATATATATATATATATATATATATATATATATGTGTGTGTGTGTGTGTGTGTGTGTGTGTGTGTGTGTGTGTGTGTGTGTAAATTTTACTTTAAATCAGCTAATATTCCTCAAATAAAGTTTCACGAAAGTATATTTTATTTTGGAAGATTTTTTTTTAAATATTATATTGCGATGAAAGACAAATAAAAAAGGGCGCCAATCAGCTATTTTAGGAAAAAATTAAAAATCGATTCCAATCAATATAATTTCTGTTTGAAATACACTACTACAATATTACTACACTACAATATTTTGCTTACGTAAATTTAATTTTTTAGTTTTGAATTAAAGCTAAACTGAAATCTTCAAGCAAGCTTTTTTTTTAAAAATTAATTTTAAACATAGGTATCGTTATTTTAGTGGTGGTACCTATATGTAGGCAATATAGACTGGTTTTATACATAAACCAAGACTATGTGCATTCACTCTTTCTCCAACTACCCAACCAGCATAAATACAGATTCTGGAGGTCATGACTATTGATAACAATTATCATTAGCGGTAAGTAAAAAGAGAAAAAAATGGTAAAGACGAATTTCCTCCATCCAATTTCAACTTTACTCCAAATAACCCTCATAACAAATTCGCTATGTATACAAGACGCTTGCATTGAAGATTGTGTTGAAACACGAAACTGACAGTCATTTGTAGTGTTGATGCCTATTTCCACACACTGTCTATGATTCGTATATCTATAGACGTTCTATCTTCAATAATCAGCTTTCTTCTCCCATAAATGTAAGAAATATATATATATATATATATATATATATATATATATATATATATATATATATATATATATAAACAAATTTAATTCAATTTGATTCAAATAATTATATTGAAATTTCTTTTTTTCTCTTATGTAGCGATGGAATCATACTTCTAAATAAATAATTATATTTAGGCTCTACTTTTGTATCGAGCACTGTTTTTTTTAAATAACAAAATACTAAAGAACTTTGGATTATTCACCTAACGAGTTCTTTCCTATTTTCTATATATTTTCACAACACACACACACACACACACACACACACACACACACACACACATATATATATATATATATATATATATATATATATATATATATATATATATATATCATAGGATATTAATGACAAAGTTCGACGATGTGTTAAAGGATGAAACGCATTTGACGAAAAATAGTTTTTCGCTTTGTCATTAATGTTTCTTATATAGGCATGATTATGAAAGAAAATATACATACGCACATATACTTGCACGTAAGTATAAATAAATTTTTACCTAAAGTGTTATAAATACACTGCTCAATGTTATGTGACAGCGCTATAAATATATATTAGTGAATATGCGTAATATCCAACGCCAATATCACGACTCGGGGTTTCATGCAATTGCATCTGAGTCGTGCCATTGATGTTAGATATTATGCATATTCAGTAATATATATATGTATATATATATATATATAGAGAGAGAGAGAGAGAGAAAGAGAGAGAGAGAGAAAGAGAAAGAGAAAGACAGAGAAAGAGAAAGAGAGACAGAGAAAGAGAGAGAGAGAGAAAGAGAAAGAGAGAGAGAGATCGACAGAGAGAGAGAGAGAAAGTGAGAGAGACAGAGAAAGAGAAAGAGAGAGAGAGAGATAGAGAGAGAGAGAGAGAAAGTGAGAGAGACAGAGAAAGAGAAAGAGAGAGAGGCAGACAGACAGACAGACAGAGAGGGAGAATGAATTGTATATATTTTGTTTATTTGCTGTAATAAATTTAATATTGGTAAGTAGGCCAGTAATTCTTCATTTATACACGTTTTGTTGAATACCAACGGTAGTACTTTGGTTAAATGCTTTAAAATCATTTCTTTTAGTTACATTTGGATCATTAGTCTGCTTTTCAGGAAGAATTTCAACATAAATTATCCAATAGTTGATGTTTGAAAGCCGAAAGTTATCCTAAGACGTCGGAAAATCTTTATTGAAATTAATCCGGCAAACCAGAAAAATATTCGAACGCATGAACACACACACACACACACACACACACACACACACACACACACACACACGCATATATTTTGTTTAGCCTTTATTTTTCTCATCTCTCTATATTTCTGAGATGAGGCATTGTAACTTTTTACTCTATTTACATTGTTCGGACGAAATAAAGTGACCGATTCGAAACCCCAAACGTATATCAACTGAAGATGGCCGGAGCGTAAAACGTCAGGGACTTTAGTTTTCGCTTTTTTATAACTCATGACAGCTTTTAGAAATTAGACATTTATCCAAAGTACGAAATGTGTACGTGCTTAGGCTGAGTACTAACTGAACCCTACAGTGTCTGCGAGTATATGAAAGCGGGTGCCTTTGTCTACCCGTTCCCCCTACCATTCTACTGCATTTTATTGCTAACTCTCTGATTCTATAAACTCAAAGATAATGGGAAATGGATTGGAGAGATAGTTCTGCTTACCTATGATCGATCAGCCCAAAGCGCTTTTACTCTTCTCACGGACAAAATGGGCAGACAACGTCCTGTAAGTTTAGATGTGCGGCTGGTGTAATAAAATGCGGCTCGTGATTGGAAATCGAAATGTCGAGTTCCGATTCCAGTTGGGTTTGTTATGCTCACATACGCGGAAATAGTCTTACGAGAGGCATGAATCCGCCTCTTATCTACTGAGTGTTGCCCTGACTGCATGAATTTAAGCATGCTACTCTATTGGCATCTAGATCCCGTTCTTTTACTGTTGAAATGCCTAAATCCAACCGCCCCTTCTACACCAACAGTTTCCTTTCTCACACTACCCGCCTGCGTAACTCTATTCCGTTTATTTACATTCTTCGGAGTGTTGTCTTCATTTTTGTCACCATATTCCCGACGTTTCGATCGTTGTACATTCCGGCATTCTTCGGGTAATTGGAATTTCGAACAGAAACTTTTATTTCGCCCACCGGGGTAGATTGTTCTAGTTCCACGTACCATGCCTCTTCTGGATGTTTTAGTTATCTCCCATATAACTCAACTCTCGGATATGTTTTGGTCTCTCTTGCTCCTACCAAAAGAACGCTGGAAAAACTAAAAATTTCCTTGACATTCATATTCAACGATATATATATATATATATATATATATATATATATATATATATATATATATGTCATGGGTCCTTACCTATAACTACAGAATGAACTCTTCCTAATACTATGAAGACTACGCCTCTCAAGAGAGAGGGACGAATCAAGCCGAGCTTGTCGGCTTGACGGTCGAACTCTCTGCCTCTGTTCAGAGAGGAACCCGGACGAGGCTCCACCGAAGGGCAGAATCTCGTTCGGGGAGGTTGACCAACCCGATTCCGTTTAAACGGGTTCTACGGGCATTTTTTGGCCGAGCCTACGGGCACGGGAAACCCACGTTAAACTCGGCCTTGTGCCACATGCAATCCTCGTAGGGGGTGACTAGATACCGAATCGAGCCGAGCTTCTCGGCTTGACGGTCGAACTCTCTGAGCAGAGAGGAACCCGGAGGAGTATAATTGTGAGTGTTACAGAAGAAACAGTGATTGAAGAAAGCTTTTCGACAGAAACCGGGGTTCAAGTAAGTTCAAGAGTTTCTGATATATATATATATATATATATATATATATATATATATATATATATATATATATATATATCAGAGACTGTGACAGAGAGAGAGAGAGAGAGAAATAGATAGAGATAGAGAGATTTTTCTGTTTATATGTTTTTTTATACATACAAATATTTAAATAGATGCTCCCTTTATAATAAACAGTATTAAATGTAAATGTCGTTAATACTGTTTATTATAAACAAAGCATTTACATAAATATTTGTATCTATAAAAGATGAGGTATAAACAGAAAATATATTAAAATAATTGTCGGAATTAGTCCATTTGATTTTATATATATATATATATATATATGTGTGTGTGTGTGTGTGTGTGTGTGTGTGTGTGCTCATTTACATGCCGGAATGAAAGTAGCACTACTTCCACAGATCCTAATATTTCTAACAAATTCAAAATAACTCGAATCTTTCTTGTTGAAATCCACATTCAACCTGAATATTTTAACCCATTGCCTAAGGAAGGTGCAGTTCAGTTACCATTTACGATTATTCAGTGCAAATAGTGAAATATTTTTAAAAAATACCTTCTTTTTTTACTCTTAATTCTTCATATTTGACTATAATTTTAAATTGCATGAATTAAAAAAAAATGCAAACGAAAATGGTTTTGCTGGAAACCAAAGAATAGAAAACTCCACGTTCGCGGTTCAGATTTCAAAGTATGCTACAATGCCTGTCCAAAATCAGTTTTTATACATATGACATGTCCTTTCTTTTTCTTTTAAGAACTTTTATTACTATTTTACACGCAGGAATCACACAAGACTTACTGAATAGAGTTGTTTTATGGGCGTAGATTTAAGACTGGCATAAGGATATGTAGGATAGATAACGTTTATCCCTAAACATAAACAGGTTAAGCTTGTAGCATTTGGGTAAACATTCTTTCAGGAGGCTGAGGTTTTAAAACTAGGAATATTTTCATTTTTGGAGTAGTAATATGCTTTGGGAAATGAGAAAAAAATGATATTGACTTCTTGAAGGAAATAAGGAGTACTTATTGGCTGGAAGAAATATCTATTTGATGCCATCATTCCCAACAAGCAAGTTTTAAGGAAAACCGGAACAAAAAGGACCTTTATATTTAAAATCAGAAAAAAATAGAAGAAATTTCTTGGATACATCATGAGGAAAGACGGCTTGGAGAATTGAAAGCAAGAAGGACAGAGGAAGTCATCAAGTAACTCCCCTAATGAGCTTTTGCAAGTGGTTGGTAGAGACTGGGGCG
Source organism: Acanthosepion pharaonis (assembly GCA_903632075.3). NCBI lineage: Eukaryota > Metazoa > Mollusca > Cephalopoda > Sepiida > Sepiidae > Acanthosepion > Acanthosepion pharaonis. The sequence goes on from CAHIKZ030000056.1 coordinate 803,369, forward strand.
GGACAGGACTACAAAGGATGGAATGTTTGACCAGCGATAGCAAAATGAGATCCAATCATTCCAATAACAAGTTTAATTAGATCCGATAATATTAATTGAATTAGATTACACCGTCTATGATGGTACGCGATCCCCTCAATTCGGAAGTTTGATCATTTTGTCAGATTTGGGGAAGTAGCGAAACCTTTCAGCACCATCTTAGGCTTATATGCAAGTATATACGGCATATGTGTACCATATAGACACGTGCATAAGCCTAATTCATGTATAGTGCGACCACTGAATGTTCTTGTGAAAAGCTTGGTTTTTCTTACGTCTTGCGTATAATGCGGCCCAAGCTCCTGATTAGTAGGCCTACGTAGTCAAATATTGCAGTACTGGGCATCACCATGGATATATTTTATAGTAAACTAGCAGCATGGCCCGGCGTTGCCCGTGCTTGATTCAAAAATCGTACGACTCATACAGCAATCGCTATCACTTGACTTACTTCTTGCCTATCTCACACTGCGAATTTTTTCTAAGCTCTATACTAAACATTAAATCTGTTACGAAAAAAGAACTAAACAAAATGAACACAAAACGATCAGCTTTAAAAAAAGGACTCGTAACTGGAAAAACCGAATGAAAAAAGAATGTTAACAACAAATACTTTTTCATACCCAACCCAGTTCTGCAGAATCAGAATCAACGTTGAGTTTAAGCAAGAGAATGAGCCAAATGGAGTAAAGTGCCATGCAGGTTTAAATTTTTCCAACTTGTGATGAATGCAGCTATCGATTTTTTTTTTTTTTGCATGGTAGCATGCTAGTTAACATTCATGTCAGTCAGCTGTTGGCTCTTACCTTAGCCAATAGAATCTTCCTGCCTATTCGTGGCGTCCAGCTATAGGCTCTCACTCTAGCCAGTAGAAAATGGCCGCAAACTACATGAAAACTGCTGTAGAAGCATGAAAAACCGATTATTTCCACTATCAAGGGGAGTTGGGAAATGCGATGTCGGTCTTGGCCTTTCCGCTAACTTGGAGCATGTGCATGTAAATTTTGGTGCAAATCCGTCGAAAATTGCGGCCGTGCATTCGTTACACACACACACACACACACACACACACACACACACACACACACACACACACACACACATCCTGCCTTTTATAGATCGAGATCAATGGTGTTTTCTGGACAAAGCTACTCCAAAATAGTGAGAAAAAACACTTACTCTAAAATAGATATTTTAGAGTAAATGTTAAATATGATATTTTTGTTTTCGTTCATGCCTGACTACGGTAGCTCCTTTATCCTGAGCCAGTTTCTTTCATTTTGCAACCATCTTTTGCCTTATATTTGCGGTACATCAAAATATTTTAAGAATATGTAACGGAAAATTATAAGATGAAATAATATTGGTAAATATAAAGAATATAGTAAATAAAAGTAATTACAAACAGAGAAACACAACTGGAACATGTACAGTATAGATACGTATCAGACAAAGGAGGCGCCATTGGAAAAGCAATACCTTAATGATGAAAAAATGTGCGAACAAAGATGAAAGCACGCTGGAAAAAAGACAAAATAAAACATTGCTAATTATTTATTTATAGAAGGTTTTTGTAGATTTTAATCGACACACTATCTGCTGTAGTACCAGAAAGAAATAATCTAGGTTCCGGGAGGCAGGCTAAAGATGCTTACCTGTACATTTTTGGTTAGCCGTGAGAATGTAGGCCTACCAGGTTGGTTATGGACACCAGATATGCATGAATTTTAACACCTGAAAAAAAGTAACCTGGGTATACTGTTGAAAATGCATGCTTTTTAACCTCTTCAAAAAATTACCTGTTTCTATTGCGACACCCTATTTCTTTCGTAAAACACAAATTAAAAATACCCGCCCTATAATCGTATATATACGATAGCCGTGTTTTCGTGTTTTGCATGTCAGCACGCATATCGGGTATGATTCAAGATGTGACGTTTTGACTGTATTATTCGTTATTTCACGTCTTATAATTCCAAAGGTAGTGTCCTCTGGTCATTCTTTCATTGCATACCGGTCTGTAAAATTAGGTGTAGGTTCTTCTGCGTAGAGGTCGTTCGCCACCACACACCTATTTCATACGAAAACGACGCAAACAGAAATATATTCATCATGCTTTTCTGGACTACTATCTTCATGTTACACTAAAGGAATCGGAAGCCCTAACACCCGGGGAAACGATGATGAACTGGGTTTTCAAAAATACCTAAAATATCGAGCTACTATTAAATCTTGTCCTCATAGGGAACCAATCAAATAGTAATTTTCTAGAGCAGGGTTTTTCAAACTTTTTGACTTGCGGATCCCTTTATATTTCAGGCTTTACCTTAGGGACCCCCTTATAAACGCTTATGAAATTTATACATAAATATTTGCTGAATATAACATAATTTTGCATTAATGCAATAAAAGCTGATTTGAAGCTTACTTTAGACATAAGTGTTCAAATAAATTAATGCTGCATGTCAAATTCAAATCATTTGGTTCCTTCTCTGCATAAATAGAATCCATTATCTTTATCGATATAAGATACAAATTATATTAGTATATCAAATCTATGAAATAGTTTATTGAATCAATTTATTTCATGATCGGCCTAGAAGTTACTTATAAACGCTTATAAGTTGCACGTCACCCATAAAAAAGTCTTTGCTGTCCACAGACCCCCTATCTTGTCCTTGCGGACCCCCTGTGGTCCGCGGACCGCTGTTTGAAAACCCCTGTTCTAGAGTACGCCAGAATTCTGTAAGAACATTCTGTTTAGAGTAACCGGTGACTTCTTGATAATGTATTTTAAAAAGGCTAGATTTCGTATCTACCATTACGCTTTTCGTATCTGTATTAAAGATCATTGTAACAGGATAGTTTGTGTTTGTCCGCCTCATCCGGTTAGTTTTTTAAGTTCCAGTTAATTCTGCAGCTAATTTCTCTTCGGTGATTCTCCAAAGAGAATACCATGTCTGATTGCCGATTGGATATTCCAATATGCGTTGTAAATGATCATTACAGCCCGGATATATCCGAATGTGGACTTAGACATTCAAACTTTAATCAGACGACCTGCGCGGCTTCATATTCGCGTTCGTTACGTCAGCAACTCCCAAAATTCTCTTTCCAATTAAATCCTTTTAGAGGGCAGTTTTGCTTTGGTGCTACCCATCTCCAAAAAGGTTGCTGGTATCGAATTTTAGGATTCCTTGAGTTTTGATGTATACAGGGTGACGTAAATGTAGTACTTCGTTTCTGTTTTCACGTTTATCAGTTTGCTTGCCGTCTGTATTATAATATGCAAGAAGACATGTTTATCAAAACATTTAAACAGGGAAATTATTAACATTTATCACTCTGTATATGACTTCATTTTCTGTACAAAAAGTTTATCCTGCCACTGAATGTGACATAATAGTGTGTTTGAATTTCATAGTTGTGTTGTCATATCCTGCTATGGCAACAAAAACAACTTTGAGTGAAATTAGCAGTAAGCATACTGCAATGGAGAATTCTTGAAAAAGAAGGCAGTGGAAAGGGAAGTAATATTAGTAATACAGTGTGCTGAAGGTTAAGCAACTATAAGCTGTTTTCCTTTCAATATTCAGAGTACACTCTCTAACAACACGATTCCACATAATATAGGCATTACTTTTGACTTAGCCTGTATACGAGCTGGTTCGCTTCCTGAAGGAATCTTCCGGTTCAAGTTGGTTCCAATATCAACAGAAAAATCCCTGGTCGTTGACCACTAAACTAATTTCCATGTCGTCAGTGCTGTTTGCTTCAGTGATTGTTCTTTCTGCTTAACTTTCTCAGTGATCATTTTGCATGTCACGTAAATCAATGGCCGTAAATCAATGACCGATAATCACTGCTTTTGCATTTTCTACAAAAGCTGAAAAGCCTTCGCAATTTCCTGTATCTGCACATTGTTGGCACCTATTCTTTCGATGGCCGTCCTGTTGATGCATCCCAGGAACACGCTCGATTAAGTTACCACGCTTAATAGGAGATAAAACCGGTCTTTTTTCAAACGATTTTCTATTGATAAATCTCGATAATGTAACACTATTTTGCTTTAAATACTCACATTGGTTTGTTCGCTCGTCTGGTTGAACATTACAATTGAATTGTGAGCTCGATCCTAACTGGGTGCCCCATACAAAATTAGATATTAAATAACTCCAGAAGGGTTGACATGTCGTAAAATCAACGAACCAAGAATCGACATAGGTTAGTTATTCGCAAGACTAGTCTTGTTGGCTGATACAGCTGAGTTGTGGGTTCGATCCTCACTGAGTGCCCCATACAAAATTCAATATTTAATAACCCCAAAAAGCTTGGCATGTCGTAAAATCAACAAAACAAGAATCGGCATAGTTTAGTTGTTAGCGAGACTAATTTTGTTGGTCCTACAGATGAGTTGTGGGTTCGATCCTCACTGGGTACCCCATACAAAATTCGTCATTAAATAACTCAAGAAGCCAACCAACCAACAGCAGATTGGAGTAAGTCTTAGAGTGATTGGCTTTGTTGACTATTATCGCTGAAAAGTGAGTTTTATCTTCGCTGGTTGCCCCTTGTGAAATTCCACATTAAATGAATCGACGTCATATCACGTGACGAGCATCATAACAGATTAAGTACCATTACTTGCTTATTGTGCTTTTAAAGTTTTATCCTTCCTAGAGTGGTTGCCATATAAAGAAAAGAGAGTCAATGATCGAATTCATACGGCATTTCAGTGTCAGAATTTTTAATCAAATGTTATCTAAATAAATTCTATCTGTCTGTCCGTTTGTCTGAAACTCCTCCAACTCGGGCTACACTTGCTCTACATAGACATGTTATACATTTTTGGAATAAGGATGATCCCTGGATTGAAAATCTACCCTTCATCAGGTGCTTGAACATACAGCATTGGGATTTGTGTCCAGATGAGGAGGAAACAGTTAAAAATTCAAATTTTAAAATAACTGAAAAAAATGGTGATTTTAAAAGTTTTTAATTGATATTAAGTTTCACGTAAAACAAATACATTGTGAATTTAATTTTTTTTTGAATTCAGTTTAAAATATGTTCCAGACTTTATGAATTAAGGGAATCAATTTTATTTCTTCAAAACGCCAAGGAATCAGAGTTAAAGTCAGAGATTTCGTGACGTGAGGTTTTGTGATTTTAAAAAACTTCATTTTAGGCCTGAATTGAAATTTCAGCCCTGATCGGTTTTTCGGCCCAAATCGGTCTTTAAAGTGAGGTTTTGAAGTTCCATGGAGTGAATTGAGGAATTCAAAGTTATTTCTTCAAAATTATCATTGCTGTTTTCTAAGCTGGACCAGAGGTCCATTTAGTTTTAGGCTAGAGACTCAATTAGCCCTACACAGGAGCTAGCTTAAAAGTCCGGAAGGAGTGCGTTTTTTAAGCTGGTTTTATATAGTTTCATTTTAAGCTAGTTTCATATAAAAAAGAAATAAAATAAAGCAAATAATTTGACGGCAAATTCGGTATTTATTTATTTATTTTTTGTCTACAAACATATAATCATTCCAGGAAGCTTTGTTGATCTAAATCAAAATGTAGCATTGCTTATTACATTTGTCTGGATAGCAGGAAGCAACATCTGAGAGAAAATCTCTCCACTGCGATTATAAAAAAAAAGACAAGGCATACACTGATTTTATCAGTTTATATCATGAGTCCAGATATTGAAAATAATCAAAGCAAAAAATCGAATGATACGTTTCCTATCAAATGAGTGCATCGATAAATATTTATGTTCGAAGAAGAACAACATTTCAAATCTGCACGAGAGAGAAATCAACAGAATGAAACAAAAAAAAAAAAGCCAAGTTGTAAGGAAGAAGATAATCATTGGAGGAATTCAGCCGTAAAATAGAAGTTTATAGCGCGCATAAATCACCGCATGACGGACAGAAAGGGGTCAGTTTCTCCAATAGGAGATCATATAATCTGTAATATAGAAACACTTTCACTCAAGTCTGGAGATGATCTTAATAACATTTTCAATAAAGGGAAACTGTGACGTGTGTAACAAAAATATATGATATGCAATTTCGTTCAGATTTTAATTAAAAAGAAATGCTTTTCAACTTCATATTGAACATAGTCAATCTCAGATTTGACGAATCAATTTCAAAATGAGAAAAATTTCACTCGAAGGAAATTTGATTAAGAACCAAGAATTACATTTTATTCTCATAAATATGAGATATTTTATAAAATACAATAAAATAATTATTCTTGGCAGAATAATCTCCTCGTCCAGGTTATCATATTGTAATTAATATATAAATAACTCCAACATGTTATAAGCAACATACATAGAGATATCTTTAAGGGAATTTCAACCACCGCGCCTATGCACATTAGTGCGCCGCGTGATCCTCTTAAGTGTGCCGCGGCATACATATAAAGGGTGATTAAAAAGTAACTCCCTATTTTGTGTATAATGAACACTCCCATCTTGTAAAAACTATAGTTAGACGGGAGAGTCCATCATACATAAAATAGAGAGTTACTTTTCAGTCATCCTGTAAATGTGTGTGTAGAAGTAGTAATGCTACAGCATTAGTATTTGAATAAATGAATAAGTATTAACCTTTTTTTTCAAATAATTCTTTTCACTATTCTTCGATCATGTTCTTTTAAATACCTTGTTTTAGTATTCATTTTTAAAAAGTATTTTACTTTTTTTAATTTAACTTTTTAAATTTTCCTTTATTTGAATAAATGAATATTAACCTTTATTCATGTAACTGTATTCAATATTCTTTACTTAATTCAACATTTTTACAAAGTTATATTTAATTATGAATCGATATTGTAGGTTTCACACTAAATAAGATGCACAAGTAGCTGTATAGAAAGAGTGAAATAAAATAAGTTCATATTTGTGTGTGTATTTTTTAATTTGATATTTTCATTTCCTCCTAGGTGTGCCGTTGCGTAAATAGGTTGAGAAATAGTGCTCCGGGACCTGATTACAGCGGTTTACTAAGTAGATGGCAATTCGAGAGACTTGTACGATTCCCTAGGTGTTAAACAAAAACGTCTATGAATGGGTAAAGAAAGGTACTAAAAGAACATTCGGGGTTATCACAAATTTGCGAAAGTAACGAAAATTTATTAGGAATGCTTTACCAGCTCACTCGATGCCAAACATTTTCTAACAATTCAAAATTTAGTGGATAAGACAGTCACACCAGCTATTACACAACTACAGTGTACCCATTTGTTAACATCATTTTAATATAAAATGTCTTTCCTAGCCCGTGGGTTTGGTGCCTCTTTCTTCGTTTCTGCAAGGGCCTCATTGATGATCTCAGGTCAGTTTGCCTCAAATGTCTATGTTGCTTCGGCACGTCATACAGTTCAATGTTGTGCACAAACTGCAAGCTGCTTGGGGGCAATGTTGGCTTTGGTGCAATCTTTGAAACATTTCAATGGGTTAGCATTCTTTCACTTTTCCTTTGAGAGAAATTTATTTGGGATTCTGTCATTTTACATCAGGATAACATGCCCCATCCAAAAGAGTGGGACTTTCAGGATCATGGCTTCGGTGTTAGTCAAGCACTAACAATACGTCATACCCATCAGGCATAGAAATTCTACAAAATGACCACCCACACGCAATGCATTAATCTGACAATGCTACCCCACCGCAAACGGATGGAAGAGTAACATGTTTTTTGAGTTCTTTGGCTTGCCACCTAGTGGCATTGGATTCTGTCATTATTATAAATCTCATCACAGCATGCTTCATCATCGGAAGATCAAACACAGACGAAGCATCTGGTGTGGAGATAACTATGTTACTCGATGCCGGACGAATCCGCCATGTTTTGAAAATGTTTAATATCCGCTGAAATCAGTTCAAAATCGACAGCATCAGGGCAACGCAATTTTGATATTTGGTCTGTGAAATGATATTAACCGATTCGCTAAAAAGGGAAAAGAAATGTTTGTGGAGTTTTAACCTTACAGTTTTGACAGACATTTTTTTTAAATGACGTCAGTTAACGACTTTCAATTGAACTATAACTCTTATATTTAAAATTCTCTGAATGAGAACCACAGCTATAAATGTCAATGTTTTATATGTTGGAACTGCTAGTTGAGGTCTTCAGAAATCTTAACAAAAAAATATTCAACTGGCATATTAGTCTCTAACTTTTATTAGTGACAAAGTTATTGTCAGCGTCCCATAACAAGTTAGCACTAGTTCCTTAATAGTCCACGTTACGTAGAACGGTAAGATTGTGGTGCCTTTTGACATTTGTGACAGATAGGTAATAACTCACCAAATTTTCTGTCTTTATTGATTGAAGTTTAGTGATAGAGTGTCAGAAGCTATTAACCAAGCTGTCTTCGATTTATTGATTTGCCGTGAAGTTTTGAGTGTCGATGAGCTTGAAGATAAGAGACGGGTATACAAGAAAAAATGCCTAAACGAGGGTCGGTTGAATAACTGAATGCATTTTTAAACTCGATCGCTCAAGGTTTTGTTTAATTCCGCAACATTAATTTTTGCTTTTGAATCGAAGTCATTGATAAGCGCTCAGAAAAAAAAAACGTTATAATCTTGATACTAATGTTACTTTTATAGGCGTAACTTGCAAAGGCTAAATAAATCTCATCTGTAATCGAAAACCCAAGGAAGCAAGTGATATTTTCTGAAAAATATTTGCAAATAATATTCATTTAATATATAAAAGAGTAGTACTAGATTGGCAGTTAGGTTTCATGAATTTTTTGTCGAAATTGCTAGATGTAACCGTAAGTTCTATTCAAATAGTTTCTTCTCTCCCACTTCTCGGCAGTGGAACTCTCTTTAGGCTCATTGCTTTCCTGTCAACTACGATCTTCAAAAATTTAAATACAACATTAATAGTCGTCATCTTGTGTCTTTTTGGATGCTGTTCTTTTATTGACTTTTTTACTCAATAAAGTGTTTTTTTTATTTTTAGTTACATTCACTTTAATTAACCCCCTGTGTCCTCGTGATTTTAACGCCTAACTTGGAGTTAAATGATAAAAACAAGACATCTTTATATATATATATATATATATATATATATATATATATATATAATTATTATTTATAAAAAATTATAACATAAGTATACTTATACTTATGTTATAATTTTTAATAAATAATAATTATATCTGCTCTACTTTGTATTGAGCACTCTTTTAAGAATAGTAATTGTTGGTTATTGGAATTCATTCCGTATATACCAATTATATACTTGGATATATATATATATATATATATATATATATATATATATATATATATATAAAAAGAGAGAGTGGGAGAGAGAGAAAGAAAGAGAGAGAGAGAGAGCTTTCTTTTCTGCGTGATTAAACTGACTCATGTATATAATCTGGCCTATATTATCATGTATATAATCTGGCCTGTGTCTATAAAGCATCATAAGCAACATGAACCGATGTATATTTTGATGTGACATATTACTTCATCGTGTTTAAAACTATATTCGGTTTAGTTTAGAGAATCCGTTGTTAGCTTGTAGATAGCAGAAAATTTCCTTTCATTTCCGGCATTGATAATTATTGGTTAGTAGTCTTTCTCTGCCCAGGCTCCACTTGATAGGTAGACACCACAACTGAATATGAAACCCCATAAAAGGTGCCGTTTCATATACATATACACTAGTGTCTCAACTAAGCAAGTGACAAATATGTACATTGGTCAAACAAACACTATCATTTCTAGGTGATTAACCTGACTAATATATATATATTTTATATGGGCGCCTCTTTACTATGATTATTTTAACAATACACAGTTTGGAACATTTGCCAATTACGAGTATCTTTATATGTATGCGTATGTGTATGTCAATTCGGAAAAAAACACGCATAATACGAGTTATTTTGTTGTTGCCCTCTCATTATAAAAATACTGAACAGGGAAATTTAAATTTTTTAATCGGTACGAATTTTAGATATAAAATCGCTGTTTAATATTTCTGCTTACTTTACAAAAAAATCCTTGCTTGTTACCTTAAAAAAATTCCCTTCACTCTCTGTACGTATGTTTGTTTGTTTCTTTGTTTCTTTGTTTCTTTGTTTCTTTCTTTTTATATATGCACACACGCGCGCATACAAAAACAACAAAACATACACACACATTTGCACCGGAAGACTGCAGCACCTGCATAAAACACTGAGTTGTGCTATCGAAGTTGAATATTATGTATATTCAGTAATATATATATATATATATATATATATATATATATATATATATATATATACTTTAAAAATTAGGGCATCTGTTGATTTCATTACCTTAGGCAATTTTTATCACTTGACCTCCTGACACTTCGTTAAAAAATAATGAACGCAAGATTATTGTGTGTGATAGAAAGGGAGGAAGAGGATGTGAAGAAGAAGCGGGGTGAAGAGGAGAAAAGTAAGGGTGTTATAAATGTATCGGTGTGGGTGGATTAATTGAAATCTACCTACATTTTTTAACCAGCTTTATATGCGCATGAGAGGAATTTTTTGTATGAATGCATCAGCTCATGACTTCGGAGCTCTGTTTCAAAATTTTTTTGATACATATATCTGTGTGTTTTATGTGCATAGTTTTATATATATAGATATACATACATACATATATATATATATATATATATATATATATATATATATATATATATATACAAGTTTTGTTATATATGTCTGAAATGAGTTATTGTAATTATTCAGAAGAAGGCTGGAGTGGACAACGGCCGAAACGTCGCGAATATTGCTTCGAATATGAAGCCAACAATGCGAATATTATAAATGGCGTAAATAAGTATTATTATATTCATCCTCCAGGATCAGTTTTTTAGATTTTTATTATATATATATCAATCTAGAGCAATGGAGATATCGGGATATTAGACTCGTGGATTTCAGCGCTAATTTGGGTATTTGGTGGCAAAGCATAGTTTGAAGTTCAATCTATTGCCTGCTTAGTAGACTACCAGGAGAAATCTAATAATTTTTATCCCTCTATAACACTGAAAACATTTATATTTCTGAGATACTTTGGACAGCGTCGCCATATATTTGATTCTGATGTACGACAATTTATTAGTAAATTGGAAAACATTTAAACTTAAATCTAACAGTTGAATTTAATAAAAAATGTTTGATTTATATATATATATATATATATATATATATATATATTATGAATAAAAATGACAATAGGAAAACTGGTAATTGCTGACGCGTTTCGTCCAATGTGGACTTTATCAAAAGCAAAATACGAAAATACGTATTTTTGCTTTGATAAACATCGATGAACTGCGTAAAATACCAGTTTTCCTGAACATTTTTATTCATAATTCTTCTCTACCGATTAAATCGGAGAAATTTTCATATATATATATATATATATATATATATATATATATATATATATATTTGTGTGAGTATCCGAGTGTGTGGTGGGGAGGTCGACAGTTGCACAGAAATTAACAGTGCATATTGACTGTCAGTTTCATGTCTTTTAGCGATCGTCAGACCCCGACGCGTGAACCTAACATTCGACTCGCAGTGTTGATTCCTCTCTATAGACAATGTTCTATCTCCGGTATAGACCAATTTTCCCTCATAGCTGTAGCAAATGTAAACAATGCATACATTCATACACACACATGTGCACATACGCGCGTGCGCACACCCACATACACATATAGCTTGTCAGTATGCAAATTTTAATTATTAGCTACGAGATGTGTCATATGAATTAAGTGAAATATTGAATACATACGGAGTATTAAATGATTGATTTTTTTTATTTTATACCATTCCAGATTTTACAAATGTTTCCTGATTTCTATGAGGGTAAGAAGACTGTGTTTCGCCAGCATTCCAAGTTAAATGGGTTTATGCTTAATCAGTCAGGACTTGATCAGCGTATGCATGTAAGTAGTAACAAACCCTATGCAGAAAAACAAGAAAGGCTTAAAATGATTGATAGATCAGTACCAAAGAATAGACTCAGATCGATCAGATCAGCGATAGATGTACCAGACAAGGGGATAAAATGAAAAAAAAAACAAAGAATATTCTGAGAAAATACGTTAACATAAACTAACAAGCATCCGTAAGTAGTTAAGCTGGTCCAACAACGACATATGAACGAAGCAACAGACAAGAACCGGGTCGCCAAGCTATGACCTAAGTTCTTTATTATATACTTCAAGTAGCTAACCTTAAGCCGTAACAAGATGATATCTGCCTAATCCAAAGACTGCATAGCAGTATTGTGGTTTACTATTTGTTAACCAATACATGTGAAAGGATAGTCTTTTCCTAGTATACACAGATAAGAATATGCATTTACATAGCGATTAACGGAGTGGTCACTGGAATTGGTGCGACGTTTTCAAACTCAAGCAAAGGTCATTTTCAGTCGATGCGACAGTTACAATAATTCGGAGACAGGTGGCACGCAACAAATTATTTCCTACATGAGGAATAGAATACATTGTCATACATCAGAACATTTTTAAAACAATCACACTACTTCTGCCAGTTTGCTTTTCCACAGTGTATCGTATCTCCAAGATAACTACGGAAAGTTACCTTACCGCTGATCTTATTTAAATAAAATCAACTCTTTATAACAGGTGACTTTCTTCTATTGATACAAAAAACACTTCTGAATACTGAGTAGCCATTGAAGGCACTTTAGGTAATGGATTCGATCATATTCTGACTGGCCTGAGCCTAAACAAGCCCAAACTCCTAAATGTAGCCGTCTCTTCTACTCCAATAGCTTCATATCTCGCACCTCTCGCCTGTGGAACTCCCTTCCCTTCTCCTGTTTCCCTGTGAGCTATAATCTCCAGCTATTCAAATGTAATGTCAATCGACATCTGCAGTTGCCTTGATCTATCCACTATCCTTCTCCGCATCCTTTACTCTATCACTCCTATCTGATCTTGCTCCAAATCTTCTGTAACCCCTTGCGTCCTAGTGGCTTCCCGCCTGGCTTGGGGTGAAACTCTTAAAAAAAAAAAATTAAAAAAAAAAATGTGTGCCAACTATCGATATATTTTGTGCTCTGTCATATTCCTTTACCATGTTTAAAACTATATTTAGTTTGAACGAGAGAAGCCGTTGCTTGCTCGTAGCTGGTGGTAAACCTCTTTCGTTTTCTCGCATCGATAAGTATTGGACGTCTAATGTTACAATTCCAGCTGATAGGAAGTCACCAGAACCAAACATGGACACCCAACAAGACGTGACGTTTCAAAAATGCTCTGATATAGCCTCCTGGGAATAGCAATGTTCTCTTTGCGAAAATATCGCTTTGCTTTTTTTCCATATATGCGCCATTCAAAACATCAAAAGAAAATATCGGAAAATGGATTACGTCCTTGGCATATTTTTATCCTGACATGCTCAGTTGTTACAAAACACTATCATTTTTGCCACATATTGCTTTTCATGATGTTTCGACCCATCCGTGTATATAGAAATACTAATGTAGTAGGTTAAAAAAAAAAAAACTTCGTAGTCTTTTTCTACGTGTGGCGTTTGAACACGTGATTTTGTATCAGAAGTAACTGACATTTAGTAAATACTTGAGCCCGCATAAATAAATTTGTTGGGTTCCTTTTAAAATCAGTTATACAAAATGATGAAATAACAATATTATCAATTTTATTATTAATTAAACATATTTGTATTTGCAATAGAATATTTGTAATATTGATTATTACTCACATTATACAACATCAAACGCAATAATAATTACATTTTTATTATACGTATTTTGTTTTTTACTCACATTTATTTCAGAATACATAACGGCGACAAAACAACGTACATCTATTTATTTATTTACGTTATGTAATACAATTTTCAAGTCGTACAGATTTACGTTTTACAATGAGACACCGACATAGTTCTCACCTATCAAGTATTTGTTAAACTTCTGAGATATTTGTTTATAAAAAAAAGTTCCAATGTAGTTTAGCGAATTGTATAAATATATGCTGTGTTATTTATATTTAAATGCCTTTAATGATGTTATTGTAATGTATTATGCAAGTTTTTTTATTTATACATATATAATTGTGTATTTAGGTAAAAATCCCTCTATTATACAGGTTTCATTAAAGACGACTGATAATGTACAGCGATTAAGCTTTTTATTTATTTTTCTTGTGTTTGTATATGTGTTTTCTTTACTGGTCATAAAATGTATAAAAGTTGTTCAAATGTTCTACATATCCGTGCGCTTTCGGCTATTCTTTTAGCCATTAAAAGCTTAATCCCAGTACCTTGTCAGTCATCTCTAATGAAACATACATACACAGATACGTGGTTAAAAGTTTAGTATTATATAGTTTTACATATTCTGGTGATGTCTCTACGCGTCTTTCTACAAAATTCGTCTGTGGAGTGTAAATTTGAAATGTTTGTATATGTATGTTTTTTTTTATTTCCAGAAAGGAAGAAAATGTATCAACACCGAAAATATGTGCCGTTTATGGAGATGGTGTCATAGCGGAAAGTAACGCTTCCAGGTGATTTGCATAGATCAGAACATTTTTCAACTGGAAAACTCCAGGCCTGCAATCGTTGATGATGACCAAATCGAAACACTGATCAAAATCAGGTCACACGACAAGAGATACAAGAGGTACTCTAGTTATAATCGTTGTAAGGCGTTTGATGACTTTGGATTATTGTATCTCTACGATGTTTCGGTACCTCATGGTCTACCGAAAAAGATTAATGAACCAAATTTCTAGCTATCATTGTCAGCTAAAACATAACAAAACTACTCTTATTTACACTATTTAAATGCGGACTATTGCCCTTAACTTTGTTGTTGTTATTACCAACAACAACAAATATGAGGAAAATAGTCCACGTGTAAATAATGTAATTAATGATAGCTCTCCATCCCAGAAATTCAGATAGAAAACGACTCTTTTTTTAAAAGAACGCTCACAGTCGATGAATAAAGGATTGATAACAAAAATGTGTCTCGAAAAAGACCCCGAGGAAAACGAAAATTGACCGCTATTAACCAATCCAAAAGTCAATCTGCATCCGAAGGGTGATACTGCGTACCTGGGAAGATTGAAAGGTCATTGGGCATTACGATCTCCATCCATAAAATCATTTGTTGGATTCAGACAAGTGATGCTCCCAACTGAACCGATACAAAGCCAGAAATCGATGAAAAGTGCCCTTAATTGACCAAACTAAATGATGTCAACTTCCATCAGGTTAAAACAATGTCTCACATCTTTTTGCAGATCCGATTGAAATCGATACATTTTGGCTGGGATATCCTCCTACACATGCTGTATTCACCTGACCTTATAACGTTAGATTACCAATTATTTTGATCCTCACAAAATTTGCTTAATGTGAAGAACTTCAATTCCCAGGAAGCCTTAAACCTAGGACTGGTTCAAGGTACTGGCAACTCGGGAAGTTACCCGGTGCGCCATCAAGGTCGAGGGCGCCATCATGCCGCTATCTCATGTGTTTGGGATCGTCCAAAACTAATACTTATAAAAACATACTTATGGTCAACCATGACCCAAGAAATATTAAATTCTTTGGCTATTTTGTCAATAGTAAATGATCTTGTAAATAAAATAGGAGTAGAAAGTGATATGAAAATATCTGCAGATCTAAAGACTAGAAATTATTTAAGTAACATAATCAATGTTTTTGCTTTTCTTCAGCTTCTATTAAGTTGGATGTAGTAATAAACTCGTTATTCAACATTTTCAGTGTTTATCCTTGTCAAAATTTTAAAAGAATATATATTTGTAAGGTCACCGAAGTTCAACTTGCCCGGGTTGCCTGCAACTCTAGGGCTTAAACCAAAAGATACCAAATTCTGGGAGGATAGCATCATGAAGTGGAAAGTGGTGGAATAAAATGGTATGTATAAGGTTAAATAAATATATGTATATATATCAACATATTGTTTTTGAAATTTACTTAAAAACGCTTCCAACTTTTGTTCCAACCCTGTATATCTTTATATCATTCTTCGATTAATTCAGCCAATGAAATTGAATACATTTGGCTTAATTTTGAATACCGTCTTTGAGTTTAACTTTGGTTTTTCACACAAGCTGCTTTTTTGTCTATTTTGTTTTTTGTTGGATGTTATCTTTATTTCTCTTCTTTTGCTTCTCTTGTATGATTTCAAATATGATTCTCCATGTTTGCTAAAGTGCGTGCAAGTGCTCATTAAATAGGTAGCAGTTATTCAAAAATCCTTTTTCTTTTTGACAATAGGTTTTATCTTAATCTCACTTGACCTCTAGAAAATATTATTTCAGCACGCAAATATTGCTTTTTTACTTTGTGCAATATGATTTACTTTATTTACTTTATTCAGATTACAGTTTCTGTCAAATAAATTAATGTTCCTCTAAAAGCAGAGAATCTACAATAAGGTGTTTCCTATCGACAAATATTTAGAAAACGATCAATTACTGACTACTTTGGTTGTCTAAATATAATGTAATGATTATCTATGTTATTCTTGTACGTTACTTATTGGCAGAGCTGCTTTTGCATTCATTATTATTATTAGTCACTGATTGTGTACACACATCAGTATTAAATTGTAGCCTACAATGGATGTTAAGCGACAGCAAATCTCCCCAATACCCAGGCACTCGATATTCTGTTTCCAATTATACTTAAACTGCGTGATTTATTTGTTCGGTAGTGTAATGCATAGCGATTCAAAACGAGAAATCGGAGAACCGAGTTCAAATTCTACTCGGGTTCGTTAAGTCACTTATATGAAAATACCCTCCCCCACTGGCAATGGGTTAAATAGTAAGATTAATAAAAGAAAATCTTTGTTATACACAAAAATTAATGGTTGATACAATATTCACTCGTAAAAAAAAGAATTATTCTTATAATCCCAAAAATATGTTTCGTATTTAATTAATCCACAAAGGGTTAATAGACTGTAAAATCAAATCAATAAATTAATCCTTGAATTTCCAGATTCTGACTTTTTGCCAGTTCTTCAGGACAATTCCAAACGTTTTGATATTATCTGGCATGATACAAGGTCTCCCTAACGATGAAATATAGCGAATATGTGACCGTAGCAATTTTAGAAAACGTTTTACGACTTAATCTGTCTTCATATACGATCTCCGTGGTTTGATTTTATGTTTTAGCGCAAACTTTAAAAAAACACCCTTCTAAAGGTTTTCTTCATTTACAGTCGGGTCTTATGGGATATTAGGACTCTCTATCTATGAAATACATCGAATATGTAACTGCAGCATTGTTAGAAAACTATTTTTTAAAAGGTTGGGTCGATTTACAATGAATTTCTATAACAAACAGAGCGGACCCATAAACTCGTGAAGTACCCGACAGAAATAAATCTTTCATGTACATATATAAGTGCTCCTCTTTGTAAATGTTATTGAAAGCATACCTCCCAAGCCCACCAGTTGGTGTGGGCCGAGGATTGGCCGTTGATTCCTCCCCCCCCACCCAACCTGGTTGACGCTTGGACATAAGGTAAGCCGAATTGAATATTATTAATGATGTCTCAATTTGACATCAAAATCTGAATTAAAAGTTCCTTGAATTTTCAATTTATTTATTAGACTGAGATTTTGTACACTTTTGGGATAAGAGGCTGTTTTTTTTTTTTGTTTTTTGTTTTTTTTTTGTCCGCTTAGTTTTTGTTCACTGGACACATCCGGTACGTCCTTTCCTTGTTTATTGCTACAATATCCTGTATTCAGATATGGATTGTTTAAGACTGAATCTAAACATTCAAGAGTATTTTATATGGTTAACTCTCTAGGACAGGTTCAGGTCCCTGAATATATGTACATGGCCGATTCCTTTTACAGCTCCAGAATGTATCTGAATCCTTCTCCTCGATGTTTACAAGCGACAGATCATAGCAAAAATGGGTCAGGGTTAATACAAGTTTCTGACAGTTTCCTTCTCATAAAAGTGGCATATTTTCCAGTGCAGATATTGGCCCACTATAACCCTACCAAGTTTTATATTTAGTATGTTCAAACACCGTGCTGCCTCTTACAAGATGGTCAATTGTTTCTGGATATTTAGCATATAATCTGCATTTCAGGTTAATACAGTTTTTCAGTATATGTGAGTGGTAATTTGTAGTTAGCAAGCATTATATTATACATACATACATACATACATACATACATATATATATATATATATATATATATATATATATATATATATATATATATATATATATATATACACACACACACACACATATATATATATATATATATATATATATATATATATATATATATATATATATATTACTGTATATCGATATATATATATATATATTAATTTTTCATTAAGTTTTGAAGACAGTAGACTGAAGCACCGTGATCACCTTCGTCAAACTCTGAAGCAGAGACTATTAAAATCCTGCTTTAACAAATTTCATCTGTCAGTACGGCTTTGTCGTCTGTAGCAAGGCTGGGCTAGTATTGCACAAATGGAAATATGTCTTTCCCTTACCTGATTTTCTCTGCAATAGCCTCTGCTAGCATGCATACGTGTAAAACGAATAGCACCATCATATATAGCTGACTCTCATTTATCGTTTACGATAGGGGAGTGCACAATATATTAATATGCTTGACACGCTTGCGAAAGAGGCAAAGAGAAAGAGAGATAGAGAGGAAAACAGAAAGAGAGAGAGAGAGAGAGAGACGTAGAGAGACAAAAAGATAATGCGACACAGCGAGTGATTGGAGGGCGGCCATTTTAGATGAAGGCCGTTGTTTGTCATGTTTCCTGACCTAAAAAATTGTTGAGGGCGAATTCGCCATTGTGACTTTTGAAATTAAAATTAAATTTCTTTATCTTCTCTTCGTGAATTCATTTTCATTTTACTCATTTTTACAGTATATTTTGTCCGTTCTGTCAAATTAAGCTTTCCTGCTCGGACGTTTATGATTGATTTTAATTTACTGTGTGCTTTCTATTTTTTTTTTATTTTAATTAAACTTCATTTTAAATCTGCTTAGAATATTAATGTCACATATAGTGCGGTGGCTTTGCTGTTTACCTTAAAATCCTCCATAAAATCCAAAGATGAATCAGCAATATTATTGAACCTGATCTGGCGTCTCGACTTTAGTCAATTTCCCATCGCCGTAAGATTACCTCTCTGTGTCTTTTCTATAAATACTTTCATGGAAATTTTTCGGAGGAGCTTTTCGCTGTGGTAAATATTGTAAATATGGGGACTAGTTAGTATTTTTCATAGTCAAAGAGGTATTATGGTGGTTGTAGTAAGAAAGGTACGTATGAATGTGTTGTTTTGGTGTACGGAATATTGTTCGTACGATTGGGTCAGTGCTTGCGGATAGCTAAGTTATAGTTAAGACAGAAGAAGACCGTCCTTTCCCCAATCCCCCTTTCGGCCTTGTGCCACATTTCTGTATTGTACAGAATAAATATTGCTCTTCGCTGTGGTACTTAGACTCATTGAATTTAAGCGCAGTACTAGACTGGCGTCGAGATCTCACCAATTTACTGTTGAGCTAACAATTTCTTTTTCGCACTTCTCACTTCTGGTACTTTCTTCCGGATCAATGATTTCCAGCCAACTTTAATCTGCAAAAATTTAAATGCAATGTCAAACACTATTATCCTTTTGATTACTCTTTCCTCTTCCTGCTCATTATTAATATTTCGTTAAAAATCCTCTTTCGTGACCTGACGATCTGTTGAAGACATTTCGGTATTGCTAAAAGAATGTCTAAGTGTCAGTTTTCTGTTAACTATCTTGGAATAGACAAAGGTTGAAAAGTTCGAAGTGCAGCATTAAAAGATTTATTACTAAATCCGTCTAATTTACATGGGTCCTGCTATGGTTGAGTGAGAGAACAGCAGCCCCATATTGTGATGCTAATATAAGAAATTGAAGTTACTTGAGCGTGTATCGTCTGAGAAAAAGCAGACGCTGCGTTGGGCTCTTGTGTAATTTTTTAATTTCAAAAATATTTTGGGTACATTTCGAATTGTAGGAAAACGGCTGCGTTTGTTTTTCATCCAGAACCAATAAAAAGGTTTCCCTCCAAATTCAGAGAAGGGAATTCGGAGCCTACCTTTAGGTTATAAACGGGGTCCTTGGAGTTAATTGAAGGAGTCGATGAACATCTGCTGCTGGGACCCAGGTCGCCCCGGTTAAGAAAGAAAAACAATACAGAATATATTTAACAACCAACAAACGAGAATTAAAAAGAAACACCAAAGTCGTTTCCACATCAAGTCGTTCCTACATCAAGGAAAAGTCTTCGGCTGGTGTAATTGTTCTATTCTTCGCTGTTATCACGAACTTTGCTCCGAAAATTTTACCAATTCTTTGAAAACTGTTCAGAGAAGTATTTTCCTTTTTTCTACATTTTATATATAATTATCTTTTCTGGGGACCTGAAGCTGCATTATAATTTTTATTATAAAAAAAAGGTATATTTTATTTGCATTGATTATTTTTACATACATGTTATTGGCCATCACTTGGCCATCACTTGGCACATGATATACTTAATTTGTGCAATTCATTCAATATTTTGTGTGATAACAAGAAACTTATAGTTTGTTCTTAAATTCGGCTCATGTCGTATGTCTTTGTTATGTGCTCATATTAAATGTTACATCAAATATTTGTTTGAACTATTTTTTTTTTTTACCAAATAAAACATTCCTTTGCTGAGGTACAAATATATGAAGCTCAACATACTCATTATGACATCAGTCTGAATAGGATATACTAGACAAGTGGATCACAGTTAAATATGCGCTATATTTATTTTCTTTAATCAATTCACCATAAGCACGACGATAATGTCACTAAGACGAAGGGATTACTGAGAGTGAAAGAGAACGAGAAAAGAACTGGAAACAAAATCTTAAACGGGAAACAAAGTATAAACCTCTACTCCTGCTCAAAAGACCGGGGAGGATTGTGAACCGAACGATAGGCAAACCTATCTCCTCCTACAGCAGGTTAAGTCAATAAAAGCAGGGCAAGAACTTGCAGACGAGTCCCAGTTAAAAATAACAGACCAGTTAACTCATTCCAGTTGAGGATGTTCCCAAGTATCTAGATGTGACTCCTAAGTCGAATTGGATGTTTTTTCCTTCCAACCTTAAAAAAAGGTGTTATTCCGCCACTACTCCCGCTCATGAATAGAGATGCACAGTGAACCAGCCTCTAGGGCCATTTTGTTCGTTTGGAAATCCAACTGTTATGGTCAGACAACTAACACGCAAATCTCTGGAATCTAGCGTGGTCTTTGTTTTAACCCATTGTAATTCATCAAAACAAAACGTGTACATGATAACACTTCAGATCAGATCAGGGAATTCCATGTCAAAAGGAAGGCACATTCTGTTTTCTCTTATCACGATGTCTGGGAGATTAGTTTTGATTGTTCTCTCTGTGTGAATTGTAAAGTCCCATTAAGTTTTTACAGGTCATATATCTGTAACCGGGTCTTGGAGGTGTT
>CAHIKZ030000056.1:827500-1152641 GCA_903632075.3 Acanthosepion pharaonis
GGTTCTCGCAAGGCCACACAACTGGTTCTCTGGATATTAAAACTGGAACTGGCGTCGTACAATCCTGTATGCACACGTAAATAGGCAAATAACACGCATAGATTTTGCTCCATAAATTAGATATGACATACATGGGAATTTGTTTTTAAATCCAAACCACGATAATATCTTTATTTTCGCGCGAAACTAATAACAACGGAGAAAGATTTAATGAAAACTGCTAATGGAAATATGAAAATTACTTCAAAGAGCTAAACAATTTATTATGAAAGAAGAAAATCTCGTTAGAAACAAAAAAAAAATGTGCTGAGCTTACTATGCATTGTATTTTGTTTAAAGATACAATGTAAACACCTTTACTGAACATAGCGTTGTAAAAGATACCCGACCAAGACCTCATTGGCCGGGAGTGATCACGTGACGCACGAAGAAGGCTGCCAATGCCCCATCCAGAGTATAAGTATGAGAAGCTGCTACGAAGAAGTGGGGAGGGTAGTTCACGCCCCTCAGAGGTATAGTCTTTTCCTTTTATTTGAGGAGGGTTACCAAAATGGAAAAAGAGTGGAAAATCCTAACCAGAAATAAAAAAGAGGTGGATATGTATTTAGAATTATCGAGAAACCCCCCGACGCCAACAGACCCAACCCGGTTTTTGTCGGCGTCAATAAAAACGAGACCCTAACAGGCAGAAAACAGTTCGAACTCCAGCGGAGAGTTGAGTTTCCAGAGTTGAAGCCGCCTCGAGATAGCTGACCAAGATTCACGCAAAATTCCGGACTCCTCTTCAACCCAAAAACAATTATTTTGAAGAGCGACTTAGAACCAGACCACCGAAATAAGTTTTTTTCGACTTTCGTCCGAAGACACACCGAAAAACCAATTTCTTAGAGAGCAAACAACTTGAAGCGTTAAAAACTTGCCTAACGGAAATCGACGTGTCACAATCCACAGAACGGGTCGGGAGATAGATGCAGTCCTATGTATCGAACAACTAGACATAAAGTTTTGATTTTTTCTTTGATACTTTGAATTTTTTTGAGTTTTCATTTTCTTTTCTTTTTATGCATATTTTGTGTTATCACCCCGTTGAACTTTGCATTACGGCCCCAACCACTGTTTGATCTCGTCTGTCTAAGATCAATTCACAACGTGGGTAGGCAGACTGGAGATCAATGCAGTTACCTTGGTAACCAGGCGTTGGAAGCGAGTTGGGAACGACGAGGCTGATGTCAACTCTAACCAGATTCCCACCCGAATCACCAAAAGGTTAGAACGTCACATTTGGGTGCCGCGACCGATACCAAGCCAGTTGGTCGTCACAGGACGAGATAACACGACTGACGCGACAGGCGGACGTCACGTTGGGAGCAGCGACACCCGGACGGAGCAGCGAGGAGCGAATAGCTGGCGCCGCGGATGGACGGTCTGGTGGTGCTGTTTGGGGACGTCAAAACTGGCGCCGTGGTAGATCAGGATAGAACGTCACAGTTGGCACTGCGACCGGGGGACGACGTCACAGTGTGTTAGTTTGTGTTTGCTGCCGCGTGTATATATATATGTATCTGTGGGTTTCTTTATCCTGTTTTTCTTTGCCTAATATATAATGAAACTATTATCAACTTATATGATTAAAATATATTTTTATTGATATTTATGGTTTGGAATTTTCGTTTTAATATGTTAAATAATATTATTTTTAACCATTTTTATCTTTGTATATTTGCTCCCTTAAGTTATAATTTAATAAGTGGTTAGCATTTATTTAATGATACTTTAAGTCTTAAATATTTATTGGTTGTGGTATCTGATTGTCTAGGCCATTGTCTGTGGATGTGTGTACGTGTATCTGTGGGTGTGTGTACGTATATCTATCGGTGTCTATGTGTATCTAGAGTGTATTCACATTTAATTGTATGTGTGTATAGGTGTTGGTTTCCCCGTTTCCTTTTTTCATAAAGGGTTGTAGTGATATTCCTGTCTCGACGCCTTTTCTTTTCTTTCCCCTTTTTTTTTTTTTTGTATATATATATATATATATATATATATATATATATATATGGGTGTTTATGTATTATAATCTGATTGTGTTTTTGTTGTTTTGCGCGTGAGTTTAAGACCACATTCACACACTTTAGAATAAAAAATATATATACATGTATTGTCAAATGACCGGATATATTGTAGCGTCTTGTCGAACGTAATTTCAACGAAGAAATAAATTGAATAAACATATATATTTTTTCTTTTCTCAATAATTTTGTAGTTTTTAAACTTAATAGTGATTAAATTTGGATTTTAAAATTGCCAGTTTTTAATTTTAATATTACATTTTATCATATAATTTTATAATTATTGGTTAGTATAAATTATTTTTAATATTACACGTATTTTAAAGATCTTATAGCTATTATAACATGATTTCGTTGTCAAGCTTTGGAATCTTTATATATACTTATTTTTGATTGGTTATTCAGCTTTTGTAACAATGTTTCCCCCTAGTGTAGGATCGTTAATTAATCTGAAATTTTTAAAACCATTTATTTTATTTTCAACATCATCACTTGATAAGAAACCGAGTGTGTTGAAACAAAATGGCTATTTTGTAGTGATTTTATAACATACTTATGTTATAATTTTTTTATAAATAATAATTATATATATATATATATATATATATATATATATATATATATATATATATATATTGAACAATAAAAAAATAAAAAATTAAAATCTTTAGACACACTGGGTTGTAGATTAATATTCTTTCGTTTTTATTTTATTATTATTCCATTTAGATTCCTCGACTAGTTTCGACCGAAATGGCCATCACCGGGAGGAGAAATATTTCTGCTTGCTGGTAGCACTAAACTACAGAAATGAATATCTTTTGCTGGAGAAAATCAACTTTTGTCTGTAGTTTTCATTTGTTTTTTTATTTTTTTATCTTTTTAACATGAATCTTTTAACAATCCTTGTGTTGGTCAAATAGTCTCTTTTAAGTTGTTATTTGAGATAAGAGCTGGATAGATACATGTTATTCTGAATTCTCTGGTCAGTTTGACAGTTTTATTGGACCTGGTGAGGGATGTGTCTCTGTTTAGTGTTTGTGTGTGTGTTATTTGGTTCTTAGGGGTGAGTGAGTATGATGTGTGTAAGCGTGTGTATTGCTGTAGGTGTGTGTTATCATTTGGCTCATTAGGGGTGAGTGAGTATGATGTGTGTAAGTGTGTATATTCGTGTGGGTGTGAGTGTATAAGTGTGAGGCCTCCACACCTCCGTAAGCATGTCTGTCTTGTGTGGGTGAGAAATGTGGGTAGGTTTTGATTTGTTGAGTTATATATTGTTACTATCTATATATTGTTAAATTTATGATTTAGCCTGGCTGGGTATTTTGTTTTTAGACGTTGTATCCACTTATTTTCATGGGACTCTAAAATCTTTCTAATGTTATCTGCTCTGAACTTTTCTATTCTCTCAATTATAGTGAATTTGGCATGAGTTTTGAAATCATGTTTTTCCAGGCGGAAATGTTGTTCTACAGGTAATAATTTTTCATGGGGAGTCGATTTAATTCGCTTACGATAATTATTAATTCTGTAGTGAAAGGGCCATTCAGATTTTCCTACATATTGTTTCTGGCATAGTGTGCATTCTAGGAGGTAAATTATGTTATGACTTCTCCAGTTAGAATCGTGGTAGATTTTGAAAGTAGATTTAGTGATTGAGCTAATGAATGAATTCGTGTTTTTAATATGGTTGCAACATAAACTTCTTTTGTTGTTACATGGTTGGGAAAATCCTGTTGTTTTTGTTATTAGTTCATTACGGATTACCTTGTCCCCTGAAATGTGGTTACTACCTATGATTTCTTTTAGGTTCTTAGGTCTACGATATGCAAGAAGGCCGGGTTCCTTAAGCAGTTTTTTAGGTCTGGTTTGAGATGTAGTATTTCCCAGCGACGTTTGATTATTTGGGATAGTGGAGGCAGAGTGGGATTGAAAGTGGTTACTAGAGGGATGCGGCTAGATTTATTTTTAATCTTGTACATTAGGGTGTCTTCTCTCGGTGTGAAAATTGCTTTATTTATTTGTTCCCTGAGTAGGTGTTGTTTATAGCCACGTGTTGTGAATTGATACTCAAGATTTTCAATGTGTTTATTTAATTCTTCATTGTTGGAACATATCCTTCTGAGTCGAAGTGCTTGTGAATAGGGAAGGTTCTCTTTGAGGTATTTAGGGTGGGAAGACTTAAAGTGTAGATAGTTGTGGGTGTCGGTTATTTTAATGTGTAGTGTCGTTTGTAGTTTCCTGTTTTCATCTATGTAAATGCGGGTGTCTAAAAATGTTACTGATGTTGTGGATTTTTCATAGTCAAACTTAATTGAGTCGTGCACTGTGTTTAGGGTCATAAGGAATTGGGTAAGTTTGTCATCACTACCCGTGTATACAAAGAATATATCATCGATATATCTTGCATAGAATACGCAGTCGCTACCAATGATTGGATAGATATGGGTCTTCTCAAATTTTCCATGAATATTGTAGCCTATGATGGAGCTGCAATGGTGCCGATAGCACAACCTCTTATTTGAAGGTAGTGTGCTTCATTGAAGTTGAAAGTATTCAATGTAAGGACATGCTCCATGAGTTTTATGATGACTTCTGTGGGGGGTCCTGTTTTCTTCTTTTAGTAAGTGCTTCCTGAAGGGCGGCCAGCCCTTCGATGTTTTTAATGTTTGAATAGAGTGACCTAACGCATATATATATATATATATATATATATATATATATATATATATATATATATATATATATATATATATATATATATATATATGATAGAAAAAGTCAGTTGCCTGTATGTATGTTGTGCGAGTCCGGTTGAAACTAAAAACTACAATAATTAACGACAGAATAAATTAAAAATTATTATCATATGATTTCTATTTACGAAGATAATTTAAAATTCAAAATACGTAATAATTGCATTAGAAATTCTCAGAATTAAATATTAAAAACGAACGGAAGGAATAATTCTTATTCCTTCCGTTCGTTTTTACTTTTTAATTCTGCTGATAATTTCGAAACGCTATATGTATTTTTAAAATCTCTATTTTCTTGAATTTATTTATATATCTATAGTAAATTAAAGATTAACTTTAAAAATGAATATTAAAACACAAGGTAAATTTAAAAGAAGAATATTCAATAGGTAGCTTGAATAATTTGCCCCCCAAAACAGCAAAGCCTGATGAAAAAGGCCCCAAACTTAATAAAAACTAAGCTTTATCGTGAAAAAGTTTGTTATTAATAAGATGTTTTTAAGGTGTTTTTAAATTATGTTTTTTTTTTAATTTTTTATTCCTTTCAAGCACGTTTCAAATTTTGATTGAAAATCTTCTTTTACGTCAGCTGTCGCGTAATATTTAACATTAGTTTTTTTTTAGCGCCTTTTCAGGTGAAAAACAGATTAAAATTTGAAATTCTTGCAAAGACCAAATAATTGTCGGATTTTGATTAAACTTTCAGAACTTATTAAAAAAATGAATTCAATTATTTTAGAAAAGTAAAAATATTTTTTTACATCTGTTACCCCTCCCCTTAATTTTATGAAACCTCAAAAAACACGAATATGTGCACTTTCGTAATTTTTATTTAATTAAATACAGACTTTGAAGAATATAAATCATCGAGGTTTTTGTAAATTGAGAAGCGTTTCTACCCAAACTTTAGCTTTGAATTGTAAAATACAAAACCCAATAAAACAAAGACAATATTTAATTAAAAAATCTTTTAATGTCTTTTATATCTTATGGACATTGTTGTCTAAAGCTAAAATATTGTTTCAATGAAAAATGAATTTTCACTAGAATTGTTTTATTTCTTTAATTTTAAATACAAAATGTTATAAAATTGTTAAATATTTTAAAACTAAATTTGAAAATGTGTATCTCTGGAAATACTTTTATTAAAAGATCTATTTTTACAGATCTTAAACTTGATAGTTTATGTCAATCTCTAAAGGGTTTCAATTTTTACAATAATTTTTTGATATGCCAAAAATGTATTTAAAATGTTTCCGGCACAATTCAGTGTCCCGTGTTTAAAGAGTTGTTTCTCCTGATAGCGAGGATCCGGCCTCATAAATTGCGTTGATTTCGTGCCAAATTCTCTGACTGACCGACTATCATCATCACATTATCAAAATTTCAATTTTTTTTTTATATATATGTATATATTTCACTAAATAATTTCATTTCATTTTTTTTTTTAAATATAATCATTTATTCTTTTTCGGTGAGAGATATAGTAAAATAATTTTTTTTTTCTTTTTTAGGTTCAAATCTATGGTCGGAAACAGTGCAGGCTTTGGACAAATTTTCGTTAACAGAAGTACCTAAAAAAATCAATAAAATATTATACTTTTGAAATGTTTAATTTTTAAGAATTACTTTCTAGTTAAATAAGCTGATTTACTTAAAATTCGAAAATACTGTCAATTCTGCCTGTCCGTCCGATAAATTACCCGGACGTTAGTTGTCGATACATTGACGTAAACCTCAATTCACACCTCCAAAATCAATCACCACGGATAGACATTATTCTCATATTTCCATCCAACTAATTTTTCTGCTAAAAAGTTAAGTAATGTTTGTTTCAAATTACATTAAGTATACTTTAAAGTTTTTTTTTGTTTTCCTAAAGTAACTTTTGAAGAAAGTATAATTGAATTTTACAAGATTTTTAAACGGAGAATTTCACTTTTGCTTACAAAGTTATCAAAACAGCTGACATGATCGATTTCATGTAAATTTTGCTTACACGAAAATACAAGATTTTTAACTAAAATTTCGGTTGTACTAGAATGGATTAATTTTTTTTTAAATATCCATAAAATACTTTTGTCTTTTCTCTTAATAATAACATAAACATTTAGACGATAAAAATGTTTAATCAAGTTTGCTGTCTTATTCAAAACAAAAATTGTACAAACACAACAGAATAAATTCCCGTAGATATTTTTGGGGGGAAATTTCTGTAGCTTTAATAGAATCAGATATTACACGAACATGTATGTTATATTTTTCGATATTTTTTAATAGGGAATTTTTTAATCACCTATTTTTAATAATAGGTTTAATTTAAATACACGCATTTGTTTTCATGTGCAGGGATATAATTATCTACCTATCTATACATATATAAAGAGCAGTTATCTGTTTGTGTGTGGGGGGTGTATTATTGACTTATTAATATTTTTCGGACATCTTATGGAAAATAATTTTTCGTTCAATCTTTAAAACAAACTTCATTGCTGATTTGTAACTAACATAAAAACGTAAATAATTTTAAATTAAGTTTTATGAACTCAAAAACCTATAATATATATATATACACAGATGTGTTAAGTCATGCAAGCAGTATATAGAGTTAATGGTAGAAGATATTGTACACTAACGTCATATCAATGCCCACACCTATCATTTGTGCTCTGATATCTGGTAAGTCAGTGGTGAGGTGGCTCAAGGCATTGTGACATGGATAATTGATTCTCGAATGGTACATGATAGTAGATGGTAAATGAATGGGATTTCCATTTCTGCAATTATTGATACATTTGACATCCCCGTGTACAGTGCTGATCAGGTGTTCTTCATGCACGTGTCCAGCGCTGTCTGTTTAGAATTGTCCGTGGTAATAGATAAGCCGTACAACCTCAAATCCCATCCATAGTCAATGCCCCTGTTAGCAGTTAATGAGTTTTAATGTTTTTAATTTATCCGTCTTTTTATTATTTAAATGGTTTAATTAAAAACTTATTATTTAAAATGTAAAATACATAACTTACTTCCTGAAATTGAAATAATATAAATAATAATTACATTATTAAAAAAATATTTAAAAAACAATAACAACATTTATTCACGTTCGTTGATTAGATATTAAATTACATCCGGTTTGCATCCCCCTCCATAAGTGACCTTGATTTTCAGTTCGCCTGATTTATATTTATTGAGCGTTCTTAAATTTAAAAATTCTGAAGAACTAACGACATTTTTACATTTGTGTATAAATATTTGTTACAAAATAAAATTCTTATATTTGCTTTGGAAAAGTCCATCAGAGGAAGAAACACGTCGGCTAAAATAAGTTTTCTTTTTGTTTTTATTCATATTGTTGTTTTACATATATATATATATATATATATATATATATATATATATATATATATATATATATATATATATATATATATTTGTGTGTGTGTGTGTGTGTGTATATTTAGTTATATATGAATTTTTACACACACACACACAGGCACACTCACACACATTTTTTCAAGCTTTCGTCTGTTCCTACAGACATCCTCAGGTATGGAAATAGATTTTGTTCTTGTTTTTACTTCTCGGTAATAAGAGGACAACGAAAATAGAGATGTAATCCGAAAAAATGCTATGAGAAATGTGTTATTGTTTTGGAACGTGCGGTCGCAACGCTGAGTTTGAATTTAAATTTTAAGTTTGTGCGTTTTTGTACAAAAGAGAATTCTTTTTTACTGGTAGATTTTCCGTCTATGTGGCATGAACTATATTATTCAATAATTACAGTAATGTCACACTTATTATCCGGATAATAAGTGTGACATTACTGTAATTCGGTTTATCTAGAAGATCCGCTTTTTAATTTTTAAATATTTTAAGAGTAAACATCACTTTTGTAGGATGAAATCGAAAGACGAATCTCCTTACACGTAAACCTTTTCCAGTTTTTCATAGTTTTTCTTTATCTATCTATCTATCTATCTATCTATCTATCTATCTATCTATATATATATATATATATATATATATATACATGCACACAAACTAGGTATATATTATTATGTGTGTGAAATAAGCATGCATAATACATTATAACAACATTATTAAATAAATATAAATATGCGTTAACACAATGTATATTTATACAATTCACTACACTGCATTAAAATTCTTTATAAGCAAATATCTCGTATTTTTGGCAAGTACTTTATAAGTGAAGACGCTATGTGGTTGTGTCATTTTAAAGCGTAATCTGTATAGCTGGAAACTTTACATGACTTGGTGGTAAGTAAATAAAAAAATGCACGCTGGTTTGCTGCCGTTACGTATTTTGAAATAAACGAAACCCGTATATATACCAGTATGTACAACGAGAAAAATGAATCGCAATGCACAAAATATTATTTCAATAAATATGAAATTCCGTAAACTGAATTTTTTTTTATTGTTTTTCGTTGTTGGTTTTTGGAATGCCTGTAACACGCACCGGTGGTCGCGGTCACAGTCCAGCGCCAATATGTGACGTCCACTGGTCGCGACGTCAATATATGACACTGCGCCGTCGGCCCGTGGTCAACTCCCAGTTGCGGCGCGAAGCTGTAAGGTTTCTTCCACCAGCAATTTGGGGGTGACTCGTTGTCGCTGCCACCAGCCTATGTCCCGGTCGATCTGGTCGTTTCCGGTTCGATACCAGCTTTGTCGTTTCCGGCTCGCCTCCAATGCTTGGTCACCGAAGTAACTGCTTTGATCTCAAGTCTAACCTACCCACGTTGTGACAGTGATCTTAGGTAGACGAAATCAATCAGGCATTGGGCCGTAGTTCTTTGTTCTTAGGCCAGGAAAATTAGTTACTTCCCATTTTTGGAAGATTAATCCCTTTCCACTTTGGGGTTCCTCCCTCGTCCGTGAGGGAAGGTCGGAGGATAGTTATCCTCCTAGACTCTTCCTCTCTCACATTGGTATCTCATACCAATCCCCTCAATGGGTGTTGACAACGTATCCGTCTTTCTCAAACATTCACCTCCGCCTATCACCCATGCTACCAGTTAGCCAATGATATCTCGGCAGTGTAGGGCGTGGCTAGACTGGCCCTCTTAGAATTGTTATCGAAAATTATGTTTACAAAATCCTTTTTTTTCTTTTCTTTTTCCTTTTCCTTCGGCCAATACATTTACAATTCCCAGATTGCCAATTAATTCTTTATCACACCCCAAATCCACTTTAGCTCAGACCTCTACTGACTCATTAATCATTGTCGACACTCGACATTTGGCTTCTCCGCTGGTCAACTTTCAACCGGGTGGCCGTACCCACCCGACAAGTAAATTCTTTATTTTTCTCATGTCTTAAAATTCTCTTATCACCAGATAATCATTTTCAAGTCAACAGTTTGAATAAGCAATAATAATGATCCCCTTTTCGACTCTCTTTTTCTTCATGTCAAGATTCTTACATAGACCAAATGGCTTCCCCCGCTGGAATCAGGAATTAAAGTTAAATGATATCTCTGAAAGATAATAAATGGCCAAATTTCCTCCTCGGTCGCATGCGTCGGACGACTTTGTTTATCTTTCAGAATTCTGTTTCGTTTGACGCATCACTCCATTATCGTGACAGTAATTAATTTGATAGAATCACAGTCTCTCTTTTTCTTACTGATTTTCTGTCCTTTTGCGAAAAGTATCTTTCTTTTGTAAATAAAATAAATTCTTCTTTTTAATGTCGCTCAGTCTGTCTTTCGGTATAGCTCTTTCTCACCTTAAGTATTTCCCGTTTTTAATTTCTACGGTTAATTAGTTAGCTAATTGCCATAGATAAATAGTGTCACATGCCTTCACCATTGAAAATTATATGGTAAATACTAACGTTGTGTCTACTGTTACTTGAATGGAACGCCTTTAATTTGATATTGGTTTTCAATTCAATTCTAAAAGGTGTAAGACCGATGTTTGCATTCAAATGAAAGCCAATCTATAGTCCTGGAACAAGGATAGGCCTAGTATGTCATACTGATATTGTTAAATTAGTGTTCGTTCTGGAAGTCTACTCTTTTATAATTTAAAGTTTATTATTGAATTTCCGGCTGAATCACCATTTCGAAAATGATGTAAAGCAGCAAACACATCATTGTTTGTCTAATTATAAAATACATCCATTCGAATATGATAAAATATTATGGACAGTTTCAAATTAAAATGACAATTTTATAAAGAAAAAAAGCAAATATTTGCTTTTGGTAAATATTTCTTTAGTGCACTCTGATTTGATCATGCACAAATATTCAATTCTTTTCATTCCAGAACATTAGCTATGTTTTTATTTGACATGGATTTTACATAACAACGGTATTGATTAATTTCGCAGACAATAATATGAGTTACTGTGTATAGTCCAAAATATTATTCACTTTCACATAAGATCATTGGGGTGTCGTGGTAGAGATCAGGACTGTAAGCTTCATTGTAGCGGGATCAATTATATATTTAGGCTTGACCCTGAGGAACGTTTTATATAGTACATTTCAAACTTGATAAAAAATAATGTTTAAGATACTGAAAATATAAACGGTACAGTTGCGATATATTCACGCTGGATTTATTAACTTGTATTGCAAAGAAAAAATTAAAATATATGTAATTAATGATAATATTGTTACTCATCATATTGTATCATGAACTGCTTTTAAATGGAAGCCAAGAGCTTTATAAGGGAGTTCTAGCTAGAATATATATATATATATATATATATATATATAATAGAATAATCTACCTGGATGCTATCCTCTTGGAATTATTTTTTATATAAATATATATGTACGTGTATGTATGTATGTATGTATGTATGTATGTATGTATGTATGTATATACATTTATATATTTTAGATATATGATTGCATATGTATGTGTATATTTACCACTAATATTATCTATCTATCTATCTATCTGTCTATATATATATATATATATATATATATATATATATATATATATATATATATATGCATAATAATGATATTGTGTTGCTATATGAATTGGTTAAAGCGTAAATGTCAGGAATAGAGCGTATGTAAATATAAATGTGAACACTGAAGTCAACACCCAGCAGCGACAGTTTGTCTCATGCTTAAACGCAATTTTTACGCCATATATATATATATATATATATATATATATATATATATATATATATATATATATTATTATTATTATTATTATTATTTATTAAATAAAGAATATCAAACACTTAAAATCTCATAGGCAATAATTTTTATTTCACGAGAGCTTTTGAAAAAACAGCTCACAATCTTCATTGCTATTTAATTACAGAGTGGGGAAAGGCAGAGAGTGTTGGCCTATTCTGACATACTGACCTCAGTATGTCATTTGATGATGGTGGAAGGGATTAAAGTGTAGTTAGTTCGGTGTGATTTTTTTTTAAATTAAATTTAAATTAGTATAAGCTTTTTGTATAATTAACCAAGAATTTTAAGTTAAAAACCTAAGAGATTTGAATTAAAGGATTATTAATTATATTCAGAGAGACATATTTACTTCAGCAATAGGTCACTCAAAAACCAAACAGCTTAATGCAGATATTACTGGGATCTTATTGACAAAGATCTCACACCGCAATTGTAGTGGAAATTCATATCCAGAGCTCAAACTCATAAGAACTTCAGGGACGGTTGTAACCTTTGTCTGCTGGAGAAAATACTTATAATTAAATGTAAAAACCTTGCAATTTTACTTAACCTTCGAAGTGGCCTTATATGAAAATGCAGACACAAACACCTCCTTATAAACTTCATCAATGTATCTTGTGGGTCAATAATCCTACCTGTGCATGTATGTGTAAATGCTAACCGAAGACATTTTGAATATTTATTATGAGGTGCTGTATTGATGTACAACCATGGCATTTTGGACATATATTCATATGGAAATTTGACCTTGTTTTGGTGCCAGGAAATCTCCCTGAAATTTTAGAAAAGTATTTTTGGATTTTATCTTGCGCTGTAGATTTAAGAACTCAAAAGCGAAGGATTTGCAGACATATGTTTATATGGACTTTTGTCCTTATTATGGTGTGAGGAACCAGCAACCAATGTTTCCAAAGTATTTTTGAAACACCCTGTATATATGGACAGAGAGAGAAAGTCAAAGGCCCTTTACAATTATGTTTAGTAGAATGATCGATAGTAAGAGGTAGAGTATCTTGCGCCAGAACTAATCAATAATTTGGCTTTTATGACGACAGAAAGCTTTTATTAACTGTTTCTGCTAAAATACGCTATTGAAGAACTCAAAAGTCAAACGTGATAAATTTCCCGGATGCTCAAAGGAGATTGTCGGGACATTTGCTTGATTATCGGATAAAAGTCACGCAGGCGCGTACCTTCAGACATACTGCTCATTCATTCCCCGCTATTTTGAAGATATGGTTTACCTGTTTCCACATATCAAACGGAAATGAGCGAACTCTTATTTTATTGTGTATTCCAGTACTTCGTTTAATCAATAGCTTTAATATAAACCTCAGGTGTCTCCTCGGCGTTTCTAAATATGAGGCTAATCAAGTGAACAAGAAGATAAATACATAACTTCGTAAAACTGCTCCCTCGTAATTTAACTCAGCCATTTGCAGCGAAGCTTGTTAAACATATTGCCTATTCAGTCTTATTGAGGTGTATTGTATAAGATCAAATATTTTCTTAAATAGCTTCCTCAGGTCAAATTTCTCATGTGGACGTCATATCGATAACATATATGATATCAAACTCCTTCAGAAATATCTAAATAATCGTTTTCTCATATCAATGGTTTAAAATGGCTTCAAGTGAATGTATTCTTTAGGTTTCAAAGACAACCCTCATCTGACTTTGTAATCTGGGGATACATAATCACAAAAAGCTTCACTAAATAACAAAACAGCATCACTTGAAGACTTCCAACAACAAGAAATTAAATGGGTCGTACCCGTAACTGAAAGGAAATAATGATATAGTTAAGATTCTATCTTTCTGCATTGTCTTAAGCTAATGATTAGGAAATGTTACATTTTTCAAAAATCATATCTTCTGATTCACGCTACACTAACTTCCACCATTATCTGGATGTGAACGCTCCGAACGCCCAAATCCAATCCAGTATTTCCACCCAATATCACCCACTCCTGCCTAATGAAACAAAATGAAAACTGGAGCCGATTTGAAACTGAAAAATACATGAAATCCCATCAAAGCGACATTCGGCAGTTGGACGACATCTTTGTCTGAGTTCACACGCTAGTCAAAAAACAACCTCCCAAAGACATCAGACTTAACCTGCTCGTCAAAGTTGTCACCCCAGTAAGTCACAATTTATCCTCTCTATCCTTCTGTACGCCTTTAGAACCCAACTTATCTCTTTTTTTTTCATACGAAAGTCATCTACACTGATTTTTCAATTATTGTATTTTATGTAAATACAATGTTTTATTCCTTTAAATTTTCGTTGTTTCTTCTTTGTTCTGTCACCATACGCTTAGTAAGGCGAAAATACGCGTCCATATCGTAACAGAAAGAAATTTTCAACATTACTTGAGAGAGCGTTAATAGCTAATAAACTTCAGAAGACTATTTTCCTGAAAAAATTTTAATAAATTTCCACCGCCAATAATGCTGTTAGGTCAATGAATGTTAAATGTCACGTGTATGGAAACGTCTGTTCTCTTCATTAATTGATCGAAATCCTAACTTGTAAATCAGAATTGTAAATCCTGATCTTTTACCGGGGATCGAACGCTGATGCAAATATTTCATCCATAGGACAAGCCACATGTGGGCACGAATATCGACTAGATCTTGGGTATATCTTTGGCATAACCAAATCATAAAAATTGATACATGATTTATGTAAACTTGAAATTTGTGAATTTGAGGGAGTAAAAAGGAATATGCTTAAGTGTAGAACATGTGCATTTATGAGAAATGGCTTTTTGGAGGATACACACACACACACACACACACACACACAGACACACTCGTACGCACGCACACGTACATACATATGATAAAATATAGTTGTAATTGTATGTAGTATTTATGGATAAAAGTACTAAATATCAGAGCTAGAGTATATGTAAATATAAAAGAGGACATTGAAGTCAATACCCAGAATCAACAGGTCTGGTGATTGTATTCAAGCATAAAATATAAATCTGGGTGTTGGCTTCAATGTACACTTATTTATATATAGGCATTTTTATGTTTATACATTCTTTTTATAGATACAAATATTTAAGTAAATGCTCTGTTTATGATAAACAGTATTACACAACATTTACCGGCCTGACAATGTCCGAGAAATTGTCATAGAAAATATTCGTCCTCCGACAGGAATCGAACCTGTATCCTATACGGAACCGTCATATAGCCTGACGAGTCTTTAACCGATTGGGGCCACAGAGAAGCATTCTATTAGCCATGTCGATTTTACTGTCTTTAAACTACAATCTTCCATGATTCTCTCACGTACATTCACATCTGCTCATGGCGTGTCCAAATGTAAACAAATGACGTCACACATTATGAAATGGACAAAGTCCGGCAATTATTTTAAGATATATATATATATATATATATATATATATATATATTGAGAGAGAAGAGTGCGTGTGTGAGAGAGAGTATGTATGTGTGCGCGGGAGTGTAAGAGAGAGAGAGAGAGAGAGAGAGAATGAGAGAGAATGAGCTGAATAGAAAGAATTAATGAAATTCTCGAAAACACTCTTTCCAATATTATATCTATCTACATATGTGTGTGGGAGGTGGGTAGTTGTGTATCTCCTAAATAAACATCTATTCTTCCTGCCTTTGTCGGTCTTTTTCTTTTTCTCTCCCTCTCGCACGCACACAAACACGCACACATAACATATATACTCGTGTTTGTATGTAAGAAAGAGAGAAAAAGAGAGAGAATTAGATGGAGCAAATGAATTCATTTTTGGAGCCAACGAATTAGCGTTTGTTTGCGAGGGAGAGAAATTGAGGGGATGAATTATTTTTTAGTTGGTGCCAAAACCAAATATAGTCTTATACATATGTATATGTGTGCGGGAGAGTGTTGTAATACGTCTATTACTTAATTCTGTTCAGACACTCTTAGAGTAAGTCTTGTTGTAGATTGCTATTGTATATGACACTTTGTTGATGGCTGACTCAGAACGGAAACTGCAGAAGCTCCTAAACAGAATGGTAGAAGATAACAAACAAACAAAAAAAGGACTATCGATAAAACTGCAAGAAAGTATGGTCATCAGCAGGGGAAAAAGCCCAAGATGCAAGTTACAAATTTCTGACGTCAACATCAAACAGGTGCAGAAGTTCAAATATCTGGGAAACGTTTTAACAGAGGATGGAAAATACGACACGAAGATCCGAACAGACATTGGTCTTGCGAAAGAAGCATTCCAAAAGCTAAGCAACGTGTTTAAAAATGGATAAACGTCGTTAAAAACAAAGGCTGATGAATTGATATGTGTTGTCCATCCTCTTATATGACACTGGATATTGGGCAATTTCCCCAAAGAAACAAGAGAAAGCAGAAATGTAGTTCTACAGAAGGATACTGAAAATTCCATGGACGGAGCGAGTAAGCAACAAGAAAGTTTTAAAATAGCAACTAGAATACTTCTACTCAGCATCAGTAAAAGACAGCTGAAATTCTTGGAGACATAATTAGGAAGGAGTGCTTGGAAAGCGTAATCTTTTTTTTATTTTATTTTTGTAATTTTATAACCATTTAATGAATTTACCTCTTATTTTTTTAAAAAAAAGACACATGGAAAAATAGAATGAACATTTAGAATAATCAGTTTGTTATAATGTATCTATTACTTAGTTGAGTTCTGTAACTCTAAAAGTCCAGCTGCATATTACTACTGGATTGTCTGAGACGACCGCTAAATACGGCTTTTGCTGCCTCGGTATTTACCAATGGGGTCCCCACTTTATAGACAGAAGTACACAAATGCATGCTGGGATTTTTTCCTAACTAACAAAATAGACCAGTTCTTTATTTCATCTGCCTGTCTTCTCTTAGAACGCTACAATTGCTTTCCCGAGTTTGCTTTTGTGTATCAACCCCAATTCTTAATTTGTGAACTTTTTGCTATATTACTGTTGCTTTGCCTTATTATTGTTAATTTGTCTTGCATATATTGTTTGCTTGCTTTATATTATTTTCCCCTGTTCTTTTCTTTTTCTTGTTATTGCTGATTGAAAACTTTGTCAATTCTGTTTGTTTGATAATTCTCTTATTTTGCATTTGATTGTGGCTACGCACTCCACATTAATGTTATTTTTCGCTCCTGTTTTACTTTAACTACTTCCTCAAAAATATATTTTGACAATTTTAAGGACCCTCAAATTTCTGTATCCCATTTTCATTTATAAGAATGCCAAGATGGCTGAAATTCGATAATTAATTAATTTTGACGTTCACACAACGTAAACTGTCATTTTTGTTCAAAGCCATACACTACGTCATTTTACAATTAAATGTTAGTCTTCTCTTCTTATTTTCAGTGGCTACATTGTCTAATAAGTCTTTCTATTTATTCTAAATATGCCACAAACATAATGCCTACAATCTGTGTAGCGTATGCTGTTAAGTTTATGTCTGATTAAGATAAATCATTGTAGATTCTCAAATTTTATGAGACTGTTGCAGTTGTACAGGATAAATAAACATTCGTTTTCAGATTTCTTTCCATTTTAATGTACACATTTAATCTGTTGTCAAGTCATATAAAATCTGTTTGTTCACAATACAGATAATTGCATGTTTTGGTTAGGTTCTGTTTGCCATTTAATTCTAGGCTTTTTTCTTGGACTCGAACACTGAACAGTTAATGAGCGTAATGGAGATTAATAATATTATGTCAAATCAGGCTGAGCCAGATAATGGCTGAGCTATGGAAGAAAGGTTTATTCTCCTATTTTCAGTTCCTCTATTATGGGCTTTATTATATCCATGCTATAATAACACCTTATTTAAGAGACGGAATGGAATAGTTGAAAGAAATGACAAACATGATTGGTTCTCTGAGTTTTATGCCGCTAAACCATACACAAAATTATATATACATAGGGTCTCACGCAGAGAAACTATGACATGTATGCAACAACAATAAGCAGAAAGAAAAGAGTCTTACGCATAATACTACTCAACGGGAACTGAAGCTGCCGTAGATTCTTTGGTGTTTCTGGAGAAGCCATATTTAGGATAACAGATTCGAGTGGGTCAGATTTATCTGCTATGTCGTTAATGAGGATATATCCCGTAAACAGAGAGTTCTTCCAAATTTGAGGACTTCGAGCCTGAAATATTCTCTATATTTGGCTGAAGATATATTTCCATAGGAAAACGGCGCCATGGGCTTGTTATCTGCACACCGTGACTGGAGGAGGCATATTTAGGCCCTTGGTCCAGGCTGAAAAAGTAACTGTTCGGTTTGAATCCTGGAATTTGACTGACTGACCATTTTTGTCACACATATATGACTTCCTTTCGATCAAAGCGAGATTATTATCTTTTGTATCCTTACAAGGGAAATGCTTTACTATCTAACTAAACTGGTTATATTATTCCCAGAGTTGTTTTCAGGGTATACAGACTCTGGCATGAACCGTGCATAGGGCTTTTTCAGGCGCAGCAGAAATTGATTGGGATCTATATTATTATTTTGAAAACTAGAAATTATTTCCTTAAGTAGCTTTCTTCAAATCTGGTTCATTGTATGGCATACATTAATAAATACTTCAGATACTTAATCATAGATAAGCTATCCTGGAGAGATGTATGACAAGGCTTACAAACTGCTCTCAATGAAAGTAGCTTTATAACAAGGGTCGGCAACCTACGGCCCGCGAAGACATTTTGACCGACCCGCGAGCCTGATTACCAATGACTCTGTTTTTAACATGAGAGACGACCTTCAAATGAAATTTGTTATATGTCATTTTCCATAGAATATCTACACACATCTCAGTGCACTAAAAATATTAGACCAGTTATCTTTCATGAGACTTATTTTTACCAAGTTGCGTTGCCTACGTTTAATGTCAAATAATGGATACATATTTGTTATGACCCTTGGCTACATTAAAAGATAACAGAAGCGAAAGGAACGATAAAATGAAAGAGGCCAGGGAGGGACTGACATGCGAGGTAGCAGAAATCTAAAGACAGTTAAACATACGCGCATTATACATACATGCCTCATGAATGTGTGGATGATACCGCATGTGTACGTACGTAAGTGTATATGTTTGCAACTATTTGTACTCGTATGTATGGGTATATGTGCTTCGTTTTTTTTTGATGTGTGTGTGTGTCTGGTTCGTTTGTGGAACAATTTTCAATAACAGTTTCAAATCTACACGTCATAATTTCATCCATTTCACTTCGGTTTTTTTTCCCTTTGAAGTATTTTGACGTTCCTTGAGGAAAAGTAATTTTTGTTAGGTGTTTTTTTAATTTTAGATTTTCTTTTGTTTTTCTGATTTCTCAATGTTTATTTTCATTATGGTTTTAAATATTTAGGTTGACAGGGTTCTGCAAATATAATTTTCCTTAATTTTTCATTAATGGCCTTCGTCCGGCCCGTGACCCGTCATTATAACACAATCCGGCCCGCGGGGTCGAATAAGTTGCCGACCCCTGCTTTATACTAAGATTAACGCATCCTAACTAATGCATCGATTGAGAAAAGTTCTTACGGTCAAAACTCAAAATATAATTTATTTAGAAGGTATTAATTTAACAAGTACTGATTTATAGTTTGTCAAAATACTTCTGGAATGCAATTAAAAGTAAACACAGCTTCTGTGTCTAAAATGGGACATCAAAATGAAAATGAATGAGCCGAATTGCAATTCTGGTCTACGACGACGATTTACGCTATGTGTCTTTTCAAAAGTACTTGAGACAAATGTCCACTGCTTTCTCTTAGTCAAAATAATTTTTCTGCAAACACTCTTAAAATCCGCAATACCTCCTTTATTTAATCAGTTTGAGGTGCTGACTTCCTCAGCTAATAATGCTGAATGCTTTGCGCGGAAATTATCATCCAATTCAACGCTCGACTCGGTTTTCCCCTAGAACTGAGGCTCTACTGAGGGAATTGCACATAACACTATCGATGATATTGGGCATGGTCTCTAAATTAGACTCCCATAAGGGTAGCGGTGGGGACGGGATACCAGCCGTTGTTCTGAATAAATGTGCTCCTGAATCGGTTCCTCTCTCTAAACTATATAACTACAGCCTCAACGACTCTTGTTTTCCAGCTTGTTGGAAGTCTTCATCTGTTGTACCTATCTTTAAAATCTCTGGAGACCCCTCTGACTCATTTAACTATCGTCTTAACAGTCTCCTACCACTTTTCGGCAAAGTATTCTAAGCTTTAATCAACGCTGAAGTGGTTAAGCACCTTATATCTGCTCTCTGACAAGCAATATGATTCCCGCTTTGCCCGATCTACTGCTGATGTGCTCACGGCCATAACTGAATTTGTTTACCAAGCACTTCACAATAACGGAGAAGCCCGAGATGTGGCTTTAGATATCTCTAAATCGGTTGAGAGGGTTTAGTATGCCGACCTTCTTCGTAAGCTTCAGGAATGTGGAATTTCATGACAATTATTTGACTTAATACAATCATTTCTGTCAAACCGTATAATGAAGCTTGTCCTAAACATTCGTCTCCAGTTCCTTTCTCACGAACGCAGGTGTTCCCCAAAGCTCTATCCTGGATCCTACACTGATTCTGATCTTCATTAATGATCTCCCCGATGTCATCAATTATCAAGTAGGTATCTGAGTAGACTACACTACTATTTACTCCTGCCTCAATAGCAAATCTGGTATCGCTGACAAAACTAACCTGGTCGTTGATCTCGAAAAGGACCTCCAATCCGTGTTTGAGTGGGGCAACAAACTGGTTGGTAAACTTTAATGCCTCAAAAACAAAACTGCTCTCTTTTACCCGCCACAGAGAACCCTCCATGTCTCTCATTAAAATGCCTGATATCCAACTCTACATGAGCGCCTTTCTGCGCCTACATGTTCTCACATTGTCCGCTGACCTGAGATGGAACAAATATATTGAATTAATAGCTTAATCTACCGCAAAGAAAGTTGGTTCTGGGTGTCGCACCAGAAAGTCTTTCTCTCCCGAGTTCATCCTTCAAATCTATAAATCAACCATTCGCCCTTGGTCTGGTGCCCCGCTGTTTGTCTCAAGGTCCTCGACAAAATACAGAGACGGATATGCACTGTGATTGATCATGATCTGGCATCTCGTCTACAGTCACTTTGTCACAGACTTGCCGTCACTTCCCTCTGTCTTTTCTACAAATATTTTTACGGTAACTGCTCCAACGAGCTACTTTTGCTAGTTCCCAAACTCCATGAATTTAAGC
Organism: Acanthosepion pharaonis; assembly: GCA_903632075.3. NCBI lineage: Eukaryota > Metazoa > Mollusca > Cephalopoda > Sepiida > Sepiidae > Acanthosepion > Acanthosepion pharaonis. Next base: position 848,790 of record CAHIKZ030000056.1, read on the forward strand.
GTGCTATTAGGTTGGCATTTCAGTTCTACCTTTTCACTGTCGATACTATTAAATGTAGCCGTCTCTTCTACTCCCATATCTTCATGTCTCGTACTTGTGGAACTCCCTTCTTCTTACTTTGCTTCCCTGATAGCTATAATCTTCAATTAATGAAATGCAATGACAATCGACATCTTCAGATGCCTTGATCTAATTCCCCGTCCTTCTCTCCATCCTTTTTCTTTACTCTTGCTTCCACTCTCTGTTATCCCTTGCGTGCTAGTGGCACTTCCGCCTTGCTTGGGGTGAAATGCTTAAAAAAAAGGCACGAGAAAAAAGAAACTGATAATGGTCACTGGTATTCCACTGGTATTGTCACGTGCGGATTTAGCAGTAAGAACATCACGTGACACTTCCTAACCAATGAAAACACGACCAAAAATATTTTGGATTTCGTTTGGAGTCTATCTCCGGGCTACATAAGAACGCAGTCAAAGCCACTCGGGAGACTCACAGCGAACTCACAGAAGTAATCACAAACATTACAAGCAGGTACGACACATACGAGTATCAACAGCAGTGACCACTCATGCAGAGCAACCCAAATAAGGTGAAAGTTTAGCCCCAAACAACAACTACGTCGACCGCAGAAAAAGAAACCTCCTAAATGAGTTACTTCTATCCTTAAATACTCATACACGCAATATATATATATATATATATATATATATATATATATTCAGGTACAGTATATCTGTAAATGAATGATGTCAAGAGGAAAAACTATGATAAAGTCCCTTAGAGGACGAAAAGTGTCACGTAAGAATAGTTTTACCTCTTCTCTTTATATATATATATATATATATATATATATATATATATATATATATATATATACCTACAAATATTACGGACACACTCACATGTCAACAGATACACTGATATTTGTTTTCTCAAATTTTATTTCAATAGACCTTTTAAGAACTCTCTTTAACCCTTCTAAGAACAGCTTTTTTCTTACACCTAATTATTACTATTTTTTTAAAATTGTATTCAAATTGCTGGACGTTATTGTTGCTGTTGTTTACTTTTTCGTTTTGATACAAGAGCGTAATTTCATTCGCCTTTTCTTTCTCTCATTTGACATCACCTTGTAACATCACCTCCCGCTTAATCTAAATGGGATCAGCAGTAAACGCGTCACTGTCAAAACAAGGCCAGCAACAATCAGCAGAAATTGCCGAAACAACAGATTTAGCGTAAACTTAACTAAGTGATCAAGAACAATTATGTTACATGTTAGGAGAAGAAAAATTGATTTTTCTAAATCTTTTCTGGAATGAAGTCAGAATTGTTGACACAAGTGAATATCATGAAAATTAGAAATGGCGTCAGATTTGGTATTATAAAAAAAACACTTCGGAAGGTTCAACAATGATGCTAATATGAATTGAGATCGAATGCAACTACACAGCAAAGACACGTGCTTTCAAAACAGTATGATACTCAATTTGGGAATTTACAGTCGTGAACAATTTAAACAATAAGAATAGAAAGAAAACAAGTAAAAGCGTAAAACTTGAAGTCAACACTTAAAGTAGGAGTCAATAAAAAAGTATCGATGATAATGGAACGTGAGCGAGAAAATGGATTACAAAAGATCAGTGAAATTGTGCATTAGACACATTCACTTGAATGAGAATTGACCGGCTGAAACCTTTTGAGTAAAATAACAAATAGGAAGACAGTTAAAAAGGTTATTGGATACTAACAACTCATCTTCAATTCTCTGACAGAACAATCAGTTTTTAATCAAAGAAAAATTGCTTTCTTAGAAAAGAAACAACAGACAATATTTTTCTGAAGGGAATCGGGAAAAAATAAAACGTCTGAATAAAAAAATTGTTGTCATTGACTGAAAGTTGGTATTGTGTAGAACACGGGATTTAGACACTATAACAATTTCTCTTGTGATCGGACGGGAAACAATTAGAGATTTGGAATTCTTCAGAATCTTTTGTATTTTAGGAACTTCTCTCTCTTTCTCTCCCCTCTCTCTTTCTCTCCCCCCTCACTTTCTCCCTCCCTCTCTCTCTCTTTCTCTCTTCCCTCACTCTCTGACAGAATGTGAAGATTCTTTCTGCAGAGAATTACTTAACGTCGTTTATCTTCATATTGGATGAAAACTCGATATTTCAGAAAGCTTTAAATTTGAAGTTTCGACTCACCAAAGCTTTCACACAAGGGCAAACTATGTCTAATTGTTTGAAGAACATCATAAAAAGACCTTAACTTACAAAGCAAATAAACTCTTACACTTTTACTTATTACCCACAGACCCATCATTCATCATTCTAATTTTGAACATTTTAATTATTCAAAGAAAATATTATCCATAAGCTACATATAATTCGAAATCCAATTACAAATTTGTTTTTATTTTAATATCGATTCATATTTTAACGAAAGCAAACTTATATATGATACAATATGCAATTTTAGATAAATCTGAAATATCCTGTTACCATAACCAGTATTTAGCCACATACATTTTACCACAGCCATAGCAGAAAACATGTAAGGATTAAATGAGGAGTCTAGGAGAAATTATGAGCCTTGTGTTGATAAGGAATATTTCCTTCACAAAGTTATTGAAAATCAAAAGTACTTTTTGTTTGTCGTGAATTCATAAATGGACGTCACAGTTTAATTACTTAAAAGACATAACGTTCTTAATGAAATTTTTAATATGCATTTATAATCTGCATATAAATTAGAAAAGATAGTGTATTGCATTTTGCTGAGTCATTCAAATACCACTACTTCTAATAATAATAATAATGATAATAATAATAATGATAATAATAATGTGATTGTTTCTTTGGTATCGTTTATGAATTTATGTTTATTGTTCAATTTGTTTTTGTTTCATTTTCATACATAAAATCATCCTTCTTTTGTGTTCCTACTAACATCAATGCTTTAATAAAAAATAAGTCTCTTTTCCTTTACTGTGGATTGTTTTCGTCTACCAAGTTAGTTTGCATTTTCTCTCACTTTTCTCAAATAATTTTTTTCCCAATTGTATTTTAATGTTTTCCAAAATATATATTACAATATTGTTTATCAAACTGGTTTCCTTTCTTTTATTTCCAGATAAATGTTAATGTTATACTTTCTTTTGGTGGTTTCCTTTTCAGTCATCTTAAAAGACCCTCTTTGAAGATCAGTTGCATAAATACGCTCTTAAGTGTTTTGATAAAAGTTGAACTTCGCTTTATGTCATTAAAAAGTCATTCAGATTTTTTAGAAAATATTTTGATTTAGATGACGTACTTTCCTTTTTATTATAATTATTATTTTCAACTCAATTTACATTCTTTCATGTCTCACAAATGGAAGATCTCATCGCAAAACAGCCATTTAATTTTCATGATGTTCTTTTTGTCATGGTAAACGTCAGGAAGACATTTGCTTTTTTTCTGTCTCATTGGAAAAGAAACGACAAACATTTCAAATGTCAAAAACTCATCCAGGAAGTAAATTATCCAAAATCAACAAAATGTAATGAAATAGAAAATTCAAAACTATTTTGATTGTTTCTAACATTTAAAGGTCTTGCGTTATTTCAATGAAATAAATGAGAGAAACTATATATTTATATATATGAACAAAAAAGTACAGCTAAAATCTATCTATCTATCTATCTATCTATCTATCTATCTATCTATCTATCTATCTATCTATCTATCCCTTTAGTTAGATATAAGGTAACCAAAATATCATTGCCGTTTTTTTACGTCTTGCGGGAAAGAAGTGATCACTGATACGCAAATGAGTATGCCACGTACCAGAAATGCAGTGAGGTTTAAGGGTGGATGTGGTGGCATTGTCTTTGAATAATGCAGTTGTGTTGCGCACACACATCATACTTCAAACGGCGGCGAGGAAACATGGCGGTGTCGAAGCAGCTCGTTCGGGGTTGTCTGCTTTATGACTTTAAGGTGGCTTTGTCCGCAGCCGCATCAAGCCGCCGAATACGTCAAGCCTTTGCGGATAATGTTGAGTGAACGCACAGCTGGGAATTGGTTCTAGAAATTCAGGTCGAGTGATCTGCCCCTTTCTAATGAACCCCGCTATAGCCAGCCACACGTCATGGATAATGAAGCCCTGAAGGCGGTCATAGATGAAGACAACCAGCCAAACCTTTGGTGAACTTACTAAACGCTTCCAGATTTCTGATGAAAGAGCCAGATCTTCTCTTGCACAGCATAGAGGAGGCATAGAGGCATAGGAGGCATAGAGGAGGCATAGTAGTTGAGCAACTGGGTACCCAAATAGGTAACAATGAGTGACAGCCTGTTTCTGCTTGCTTTCTCGGCATTGCAACGTAGCCATAGTTGATCGTATGCTCACCAGTGACGAAAAGTGTATCAGATATTGGTTGTCACACGGGGTACTGTGCCTCACACCACAAGACCACCACTACACCCACACAAGATCATGCTTTGTACCTGGTTGACGAGTCGACAAGTGATGCACTTTGAAGTTCTACCCTCGAGGCAAGCTATCAATGAGGATCTGCACACGAAGCAGAAAGAGCCAGCATTGGTTAATCTCAAGGGTGTACTCTTCCTCCATGACAATACCAGGCGCAGGATAGAAGCATTATATATATATATATATATATATATATATATATATATATATATATAGGCATGGTGGAGTAATGGTTTGCGGCTTGGATTTAGGAATCGGAGTTTGAATTCCAGTCGAATCTATTACATTCACTTACGTGCTAATACCCTTGGGAAAGGTGTGAATCCTCTTCTTGTCCCTCCATCTATGGGTAAATAGCAGGATAGATTGGCTTCTATATCCCTGGGTGGCAACTGATCGAGGAGAAGGACAACTTTGAATTCAAAACCTGCGGAGGGTCGTTTGGGAACCTTGTGGCACGTAGTGCACCAGGTCTCTGTATTCGGCTCTTCAAAAAGTGTGGCTGGTCCTGCACGAAACTTTCACCGCTATAATCAAATCTCATGTGCTGTTGTCGGGCTGTCGGTTTCCTGGGAACTGATCTGCTTGACCCTCATACGTCGAATTCGACAGGTCGACTATATATATATATATATATATATATATATATATATATGAGAAACTTGAGATAGCTAAATATAAATTCATAAATTATAAATTCATATCTAGATCGGTAGAGAAAATAAGTAAAATAATCCAGTTATGCATGAGGATTGGATATGGAAGATTTTACAAGTATCCATATCTCCTGAGATTCAGGCGTTAAAATGTTGCAAATAACGAAGTGATTGCATTGAAATATTACCCTGTTTATCTTTCTTTTTGAACCGATCACCAATAATGAAAATCTTAACCGTTTGTCACCAATTAAACGGATTCTGAATTCCCTGTCTTTTCCTTATTTTCATACTTTTTTCCTCGTTACTCGGAGGTTCGCTGGTTTTGCTCTGGCTAAAATCTTTTTTTTTTTTTTTTTTTTGCGACTTCCCCCTGTGGCCGGTGTTCTAGCTGAGGTGAACTTTCCACATGTGTTTTAGTCGGGTTTGATCAAAATCAACATTTAATATGGACATTAGTTTCAACTATTTTGAAAATAGAGCTTCAAAAACAAATTTTACGCTACCACACGTATTTTTCTTCTTTTTTCTTTATTTGATTCTGTTTAACAGCTACTCTCAGAATATAATTTAGCCTGATCTAGTATACACCTGAGTATGGTTAAGCATAAAATACTTCATACACAAGGCTATGTAGTATCAACAGCTGATTTTCTTGACTCTACTGGTAGTCATGGCTGAGATGTATTCATTCAAGTGAAGCAAAGTCAATGAGCATCCTGAAGTTAGGCCTACAAATGTGCAAATCAAGGAATTGGAATAAAATTGAAGCCTTCTAGGAATATATATATATATATATATATATATATATATATATATATATATATATATATAATATAATATAATATAAAAGGCTCACACACTAATATTCCATGGTTATAATTTATTACATTGGAATCGCAATCACGGTCTGATGAATTGGATCGATTGATTGCAATGTAATAAATTATAACCATGGAATATTAGTGTTTGATCTTTATATATATATATATATATATATATATATATATATATATGTGTGTGTGTGTGTGTGTGTGTGTGTAAAAGTTTTGTTGGATAAACATTAATTACAAGGGCAAATATCCAAAATACTTGCGGGCGTAGTTGTAGACCTACCGTGTGTTATCTTTGGACCATTTAGAAAATACGGTAATAACTCCCTTCACCATTCCCGCAAATTTGAGAAATAATTTTTGCGAGCTGGTGTGAAATTATTTTCCTTGTATTCAAAAAGTTCGCGCCTCTATGCGTAATTAGATTTTGAATCTCCTGACGAATATAAAAATAGATGCCTACTGATTCTTGGGGGCTCAAATCAGAAGCCAGTTTGATCTATACTTGCGTACAAACACACGCAACCAACCACGCACACACGCAGTCAATGGAAGATATGACAGCCAGCAGTCATCGAATAAGGCCTTGTTCACGCAGACAACAAAAGGGATTAACCAGTAATTACCTACTAAGCCTTTGTCTACGAAATCACAAACACATTAAGCTGACCATCATAAAGTAAGTTTGTTCACATATTTCACACCGTACTAAGAATACTTAATTACTTTATAAAACAAACTTGTCTGCAAGGAAAATTGAACATTTTATTGTTATTGTATATTTTTGAAATGAATATTTAAATGTTATTTCAACTGACGTTCTGTTTCTATTCTTCACCCAGAAAATAATCTTTTATTTGTTTCTTTTAAAATATGTGTTACTGTTGTTAAATGTTTGGAGTCCTGACGCAGACATAAAAACAAAATCCTGGGTAGACGGATCCCAACAGTCTGTAGAATACACACAAGAAATAGTATTCATAATATTCTCGACTATCATATACTGATACATTAATACACATCTTTTTACATGAGAAAAGGTGAGGGTCTATTCTGACCAAGGTGAATATATTCTAGTCCAGTCCATTTTATAACGGGTGGTATAATCTCTCTCAGCCTAACTTTTATTCAGGGATTGATTGATTTGCATTTTTTACGACGTATCCTTCTTTTGCAGGCTGTTTTAAGACAGAATTTATTTTTAGAGTGTAAATATTTTAGGAAATAATAATGAATAGTGATACTATTCCTACTAATTAACCTATAGCTGAAGGGAAGAAGAGAGTGATTCATACCTTTTCCCAAGGGCATTTTCGGGTTAACGAACCCGACTGGAATTAGAACTCGATACATCGATGGCCAATTCCGAGTCGTTATCCATTACACCACACGTACATGCAAGTTTACAGCATTGGTATTCCCAAGCGGTCACCCTTGTAGGCACTAACCAATTTCAACGTTGCTTAACTTCAGTGATCGTATAGAAACCGGTTCAACGTAGTATGACCGTAAACCTCCCCGGACTGGAGGTATACACTGGACTGTTAAATCGATGCATATCAGCCAACTTTTATCAAATATGTTATCTCTATTTCACCATAACTCTTATTCTATTGCAGTATTTTTTTTATTTGTTTCTTTTTCTCCTATGTCTTTTCTTGTGACTTTATTCCGTGCTTTTTCCCACAACTTTTTTGAGCTCTGACTTTTTTACTTGGATTCGATGAAAGAGAGAGTGACCTTCATAGAATCAATGGCTGAATAGAAGAAGAGATATTAAAAGGCAAAACAAAATACTCAGAACAACAAAAGACAGGAATTCGTGGAGAGACATAATCCTAATTTAATATCTGTATTTTCCAAAATGGTCTTTTTTTTCTTATTGTTCCTTCTCAGTAAAAACAAAGACAGGAAGTTGTAGAGAGCTTAAAGAACTAAAAGAAGGTGGTATAGTTAAAATAATACAAAGATTAAAATGAAGAATAAAAGAGAAATAAAGCAACGTAGAGCATTATTGTTTGCAACTCGGATAGATTTACTATTTCGGAATTATTATTATTATTATTAGTAGTAGTAGTAGTAGTAGTAGCAGCAGTAGCGGTAATAGTAGTAGTATTTCATTTGATTGCTGTTGTACCAACATTTTTTCCGGGTCCCAATCAGAGACCTAAGATCAGAAATGGTTTCATGAGATGTTCTACTGAAACAAAATTCACACACATTTTACATCGATAAAGCCCTTCGTTAGGTGTGGACTGCACTCGTGAGAGCATTTTTTTTTTCTTTAAGGCATAAGCTTCTAGGAATCGCTTCAGTGAGTCTATTGGAATCGTTTCCAATCAATCCTAAGACTCCAACTACAACTGGAATTGTTAATGTTCTCATGTGCCACATTTTTGAAAATCTTGTATTTTGATATTTTTTGGAAGATCTTCAAAGATATATTAAAGTCTGCAAGGACTTCCATATCAATAAAGATATATTTTTGTCTTTGTAGTCTCTAATCACGATATCTGGACGATTAAATTTAATTGTTGTGCCTGTCTGTATTGTAAAATCCCATAAAATTGCGATTAAATTTAATTGTTGTGCCTGTCTGTATTGTAAAATCCCATAAAATTGTGATTAAATTTAATTGTTCTGTTTGTGTGTATTGTAAAATCCCATAAAATTGTTACTGGTTCTGTCTCTGTAATCAGGTCTGGGTAGAGTTCATACCAATTTCTTGTAGTTTCCTTTCCGTAAAAGTTGCAGATTTTCCATTGCAGATATTGGCACACTCTGTCAGGCTGGGTTTTATATTCAGTGGGCGCCAGTACCGAGCAATCTGATTCAATATGGTCTAATGTTTCTGAATATTTATCACAGAATCTACATTTTTGGCTAACACAATTTTTCAGTATGTGTGCTTGATAATTTCTAATTATCAAGCATTGGTCCTGTGCAGCAAGAATAACACCTTTGGTTTCAGCATTTAACCCTGCACTACATAGCATCTGATAAATACGAGGTTTGTCTACATTAGCTTGTTTGGTATGGGCAGAATTATTATTATTACTATTATTATTAATACTACTGATACTACTAAATTGGTACCGGTTGCTTCGTTGACTGAAAGATGATCGATTTTCAAATGCAGATTTTTTGTTTCTAAAATCATATATTTATTTAAAAATATGTTCAGTTTAAATTATAGATGTCATAAAAATCCACACATTTCGACTAATACTCTTTTACTGTTACTCAGCGAGAAATTAACACTCACGACACTGATGTCTATTTCAATTTCATTCAAATTGTATGGGCGTGTACGCTTCAGTGTGTACTTGTATATTTTAATTCAGTGACAAGCCTTTAAAATTATTCTTTAGAATTAAAAAAAATAACTCTTCAAATAATTCTGTTAATTACCGAATAATTTCAGAAAAGTTCAATGAAATAATTCAAATTATATGATATTAAAAATCGTATAATTTAAAAAAAAAATGTTTCCTTGTCTCCAATTTAATAATTTTATTGCTCAGTCCAGGTTTTTCAGACTTAGTGGGAGGGGAATATATTCTCAGTGTCTATTTCAAACGCAGTAAAATTGTGTGTTTGAATATGTGCGTGAGTGAACTTGTGTATACAATGAATGGCACAAGTACACATGAGTCACTCACACACAAACATATATATTACATACGTGCAAGCAAAGACACACATAAACGGTGTTTGGTGAAGAGAGAATTATCACTTATTTAATATAGATTATCGTAAATGAATGAAAGATTCAGTTACATTAATAGAGATAAAGATGGCTTCTTACTTCCCATTTATTATAATTATTAACTGTTTCCGTTACTGTTACAGTGCCATTATTAATAATAGTAAATAATTACTACGCAACTCATTTACCTGAAGTGAAACGGACGTAAAAAAAAAAAAAAAAAAAACAGTCCCTGCATTACGATAGAGCGTAAAAATAAAAAGGAAGAGGCTTAATTTTCTCCTGATGTCAGGTGTAACTGGATCCTTAAAAAAAAAACAATTTAAAAGATTAAAAATTACCCACAACACGCCTATATCTTTAGTAAACAATTATTTTTTTCTTCAAAGTCATGACCAATTCGGATACAACTTCCGTTAATTTAGAATTTATTACTAAATAGCGCATTGAATCTAATATTCTAATGTGTAATCAAGACGCTGAGGAATAAAGTTCCCCAACCCCACACTACGCATACGTGGTCGTGCGCATGCGCATACAGAAACGACACGCATAATTCTGCCTTTTTGTAGTTTGCATTTATTGGGCTCAATTGAGCATCGGTTTATTTATTTATTTATTTATTTCTCTCTCTCTCTCTCTCTCTCTCTCTCTCTCTCTCTCTCTCTCTCTCTTTATATATATATATATATATATATATATATATATATATATATATAGGCATAAATTATTCTAGGAATTTTTAGCGTCTTTTTGCTTTAGATATTCTTGAATAAATTAGGTAATTGTCGGATTTTAGATACTTTCTGGCCTTATTCACAAATAAATGAACATATTTTTTATAATGTTTCTATTTAGAAAAACCTGGTGAAACTATTTTTTACATATTAATCCCTACTTATTTGATTTTATGAAATTTCAAGAAATTCTTTTTTGTATAGCTTTATATTAGTTATATTAATTAGTCCTCAGTCTTAGGCAAACGGGAACACCAGTTTCAGAAAATTTTCTCTGTATCGTAAGATAAAAAATGCAATAAAACTAAGACATTATTAATAAGAAAAGCTTTTAATTTTGTGTATAAAATATATTATGAATACTATTGCTTAAAGAAAATACTTTCGAGGAATAATGAATTTTTCAGGAATTGTTTTCCTGACATTGTGATTAAATTAAGACTGTATTTACTAATCATAAATGGAAAAGCTCACTACAATGCAACGATTTAAAAAAAAATGAATTTAGCTTATGTGTGTATACACGTGTTTATTTTTTTAAATACGGATGTCCAAACGCGACTATCAGAAAATAAGAGCGGTAAGTTTAAATTTATTGGTAATTATCTAACATGTCTTCGTTAAGCTTCTTCGTAAGACTATAAAATCAATGTACTTAAAATTCCAAAAAATATTAGATTGTTTAGAATATTTTTTTAAGTCTTTACATTATTGAATACTTAAAAAGTTTAATTGCTAGTTTTAAAGGGGGGCATAACTGTAATTGTTACCGAATGTCCCTTTAGAAATAATGCTCAAACATAAGTCCTGGGAAAAAATTGTAAACATCTCCTTGTTAAAAGATGCTTCTCTGCGATATTTTGTTTCAAATCAGATTAGTTAAACTTTAAATGATTAATGTTCCTCAAATAAAGTTTGAGAAAAATATATTTTATTTTTAAAAGTTTTTTAATAAAGAGAATTATATTGTGTTGACAGATTTTTCAATATGGACGATTAAATTTAGCATTAGCTTCAAATTAAAACTAAAATAAAAGCCTCAAGAAAGAATTTTCATTTTTAAAAATTCCTTTTAAACATTAGTGGTTGCTTTTCTTTGGAAGTATATATATATATATATATATATATATATATATATATATATATATAGCTGCATATCTCGAAAGTGGATATGAGCCACTGCTAACAATTACTACTCTGTTAGCTGTCTCGTTTCCTTTATCGCTCCTCCAGATCTACGGTATATTGAACATAATTGCTAACAGTATAGAAAAGTCACCTTCTCTCCATCCATCTGCGAACAACTTTGTCTTCAGTGACTTTAATGTTTACTACGACACGTAACTTGAACATTATAAAGGTACTGATGTTGCCGGTATTCAAACTCAAGTTTTTCCATTGCCCAATCTCTTACTCAAATCGCATACTTCCACACTCGTTTCCCTAGCTAAACCAAGCAACAATATACTCTACCTGATTTATTTCTTACCTACCCTCCTCGTTCTTGTCGAGCTTGGCAACACTGCCCTCTTGGTAACTCGGATCACTCTGTGGTAGCTATTAATATTTCATTGCAATCATCTATTAAACAGGAACCTCCTATTCATAAGACCACTTTTCGTTACCAGCATGCTGATTGACTCCGGGATTTCTTTCGTGACCTTTCTTGGACTTATATCTTTAACTTCTTAATTGAAAAGTACGCCACCTAGGTTTCTTCTTGCGTCAAAGCCGACATGAACGCTTTCATCCCTTCTCTTAAATACCAGGTGAAATCTCAATCTTTTTCATGGTGCATACCAGAATGTCAGAGCTACTATAACACAAAGGAACCACAATTTTCGGCTATATGAGCTCTCGTCACAGCAGCCGCCTATTCGTTGTTGCTTGTAATAAACGTAAGCGAGTCCTCGAAGGAGTTAAGTCCCTGTTTGCCGAGAGAATGAGTCACAGCATAGCCTCTAACAACTTTGGCTCTTATGATTACTGACGGCTGTGTAATAGTGTATTAAATAAGAGTAAGTTTTCCATTCCTTATCTTTTCAATCAATTTGAGGTGTTAACATCCTCTGCTAATAAAGCTGAATGCTTTGCCCGTAAATTCTCCTTAAACTTTACTCTTGATTCATCCGGAATATCCCATTTTGTTGAGTGATATGCACATAGCCCCTGACATAGTCTCTGCTACTATCCCTAACCTTGATCCACACAAATCATGTGGACCCGATCGTATCCTGGTAATAGTCATTAAGGATGTGCTCCTGAATTTGTTCCTGTTTTCTCTAAACTGTATAATAAATGCCTCGCTGTCTCCTGCTTTCATACCTGCTAGAAGTCATTATCTTTTGTTCCAGTTTTTAGTAAATCTGGTGAGCCGACCGAACCTTCCTACTTATCGGCCTATTAGCCTTCTACCTTTTTTTGAGAAATTCCTAAAGATCCTAATCAATGCTGAATTGGTTCATCATCTCTCATCGCAGGGACTTTTCTCAGACAAGTAATATAACTTTTGTTTCTTTTTCTTGTGTCAACTGCTAATGTACTGATGATAATTTCGAAAAAGAGTCTATCATATTCAACATAAAAACGGTGAAGCCCAGACTGTATGTAGCATTAAACATCTCAAAAGCCTTTGACAGGGTCTGGCATTCAGGTATTCTCCACAAGCTGAAAAGTTACGGTGTCTCCAGACACTTTTTTTGAACTGATCCAGTCTTTCCTATCAAATTGGGAAATGAAACTTATCCTGAACTGTCCCCCGTTTCATTTCGTACTAACGTGGGTGTCCCCCAGGGCTCTATCTTTGGTTCTATTTTTAATTCTCATCAATGACATTTCCGATGACATCAGCTCTCAACTTGGCATCTACGCTGATGACACAACGATTTGCTCCTGCCTCATTAGTAACGCTGATCAATTCGGCAAGGTCAAAATTGCATCCGATGTCCAAAACGACATCAATTCCGTTGTTAACTGAAACAAAAATGGCTTGTTAATTTTAACACCCCCAAAACTAAAATTCTCTCCATTAATAATCTGACAGACCACTCTGTGCTTTCCATCAGCATGGCTGACGCTACCCTCCAGTAAAATGATTCGTTCCTTCTTCTCGTGCTTACGTTTTCAGCAGACATGAAGTGGAAAGACAATATTGAATCCATTGCGAAGCCAACTGTTATGAAAGCCGGTTCACTGTGTCGTGTGAAACAATTTTTATCTCCAGAATCTACTTTACATATATATAAGTCCACCATTCGCCGATATTTAGAATGTTTCTGTCATATATGGTCTGGCGACTTGGCTATTTACCTTGAGCTCCTTGATAAGATCTATTGAAACATCAACCATATTATTGATTCTGATCTGGCGGCTGGGCTTCAGTCACTTTCCCACTGACGCATGGTTAACTCTCTGTGTCTTTTCTATAAATAATTTTATGGTAGTTGTCCGAAGGAGCGCTTCATTATAGTTCCTAGACTTTTTGAATTTAACCGCAGCACTAAACTGGCGTCAAGTTCTCATCATTTGACAGTTGAAGATGTAGCCGTAAATTCTATGCTAACAGTTTCTTTTCTCGCACTTCTCATTTGTCGAACTCCCTTACGGCTCCATGCTTTTCAGCCAACTTTAATCTACAAAAATTTAAATGCAATGTCAATCGCTATCTACTGCCCTCCAGTTTACGCTTTCTGTTTCTGCTCATTATTACGTTTCTACTTCTTCCCCATCCTGTATCCCCTTGTGTCTTAGTGGCTTTACTGACTTGCATGGGGTGATGTGGTCGCAGAAATTGTGACTAGGTTTTTCTGCTTTTGTAACATGGTACAGAGACCTGCTGTCAGACATATGGTATTTCAGCAGCCACCATCTTGACCGAGGGTAGCACTGCCTTCTCAAGGCACGATATAGGTCTCCGTATAGAGTCTGAGGTTCTGTGGGAAGATGAATGAAGGCATAATGTTTCCATCACTCGTGATCACTTCAAACACCTTTGTAATCACAATTAGACTTATCCAAACCTTTCTGAATTCTCTGCTCTGTTTTCAGATTGACACACAAATCTTTGAAATGTTCGCATTGGAGCTTACGGTACGACTTTCAAGCAGCACAGCATGTCATTTCCAAATTTCTGGTCGAGTGAATTCTGTCTTTTGGCTCTTTTTCTCACAGACAGTGCCCAACTGAGCTTACAATATTGTGCAGTCAATAAAATAAAAAAGACAACAAAACAATATGTAGGCTCGAAAATAAAAATATAAAAATGGTGGCAATTTATCCATCATCACACACACACACACACACACACACACACACACACACACACACACACACACACACATATATATATATATATATATATATATATATATATATATATATATATATATATATATATATATATATATATACACGCAGGAGCTGATGATAGCTGCGTACAGACCAGCTTGAAATAGACTATTCCCATATTTAGGTATTTTTTTTTTTGTAAAAAATACGTATGCTCTTTTTATAATAAATACATAGAGCTCTCTGTGGATCAGTTTTAATAATTAATATTACGAGGATCCATCCGGATTATACCAACGGATCTATTACCTGCACTATATATATATATATATATATATATATATATATATATATATATATATATGAAAATTTCTCCGATTTAACCGGTAGAAGACAATATTTATGAATAAAAATGACAATAGGAAAACTGATAATTGCTGTGGACTTTAAAAGTCCACATTGGACAAAAACGCGTCAGCAATTACCAGTTTTTCCTGTATTTTTTTATTCATATATATATATATATATATATATATATATATATATATATATATATTCAAAAGTAAGCATACAATAAGTATTATACCAGTATTATATTTGAAGTGTTTGCATAATCTATACAATAGTTTTTTATCCTCACTGTCTTTTCCATTATTGTATACCGACTTTTTCTCTCTCCGTTTAATGATGCGCACATACGGCAAGAATAACATCTCATAAAGCCTTCATATATCTACGCCTGTGGCTTATATGCGGGTAAACCTAGCCTCAACTATTTCATTTCGATATGGTAAATGCCCCTCCCCCGTTATAGATAACAAGTTTAAGTAACTTTCATAAAGACAAAATTATTAGGGCGAATCAGCTAGGGATGATCAGCGCCAAAATGCCCCGATAAATAGTTTTCTCCCATTCAAGTGCGATTAATATAAGTCGCCTGTTGTCTGTGGTAGAAAAATAACCAATTATCGACGTGAAAGATTTATCAGTGCGAGAAATGAACTAAGGCTGTCGGCCTAAATCCGTGACGAAACCTATAGAAAGTTTTAATAATAGCGAACGAAGAAATATTTCACTAAACACCGTATACTGCTAAGTGAAATACCAAAATATATGTACATAATATGAATTGAAATTAGTTAAAATCTGAAATCTATAACGACGCAGTTAAAGTAACAAGCAACCTTCCATATGCTTAAAACTGAATGCAGAACATTTTTCTGTGAAATATCCGTCTAAGGAACATTTGTCTAAGGAATAGTGGTCTAAGGAATAGTGGTCTAAGGAAAATTGGCTTAAGAATATTGGTCTATGGAACACTCGGCTAAACAATGTACGTCTAAGAAATATTCATCTAGAGAATTATAGTCTAATGTGGGTTCTATTAATATACAAACAATGCATGTCAATAAATGCTTATAAACCACGTGTATCATCGGCAATTAATGTTGCTATGTCTTAAATATTATTCTGTAATATAATGAATATCAAGAAAATTGTGTATTTCCTACATGAATAAAATATTAATTTATTAAAAAATATTATTATATTAACCAATACTCCTTAAACGGATATTCCATAGACCAATTTGTCAGGTTTCCCTTAAATCAATATATTTCGACCAATGTTCCTAAATCTGCTTAAAACGAATCACGTTTTTATCGTTAATGTATATTTTGTTGAAATAAAATTCGTTTTCCTGATGACGCCTATTTGTCAAATGACAAAATTGAAGTTTAACAAATTGCATTGCGCGCACACGCACGCACGCACGCACACACACACACACACACACACACACACACACACATATATATATATATATATATATATAGTTAATATGAGTAAAAGTTTTTTACTTAGCTGATTGATGTTACCTTATCTTTAAATAATATATATATATATATATATATATATATATTGAGTCAATTAAAATGTAGCCAAGTGACAATAAAAAAGGAAAATCGACTATAATTCCATGTTTACTCAAATAAAACAGTTTGTAGGTAGTTATAATTCTGGGTAAATAATCATAACCGCCCCCTTAAATTTATATATGCAAAAATACTCGTAAAAATGAGAAACTATGCACTGTTTTGAGGTTTAGAACAACGAAAGCCATTGGAAGAAAGGCGTGACGCATCCGAGGACTTCAAGTCCCGCAATAGATTCAATAAACAATGACTTGTTTATGATAATCTGTATATAAGCAAACAGTTCTGATAGTTGCGGATACAGAAAAGAATGGAAATGGTTGATGAACTGTTACTGATATAACTGGTGATTAGAAACGACAGAAAGAGCTGGTAGACAGCATATCCCATGTAAGAGTTTAGTTAATAGTTGCCTACGTCAAATAAGGTTACATTTTTACCATTTAGGGGCTCCATATTCTTTGTACTAACCAGTTACAATAGATCTACTACCTTACTTACTTGACCCCGATGAAGCGGAAATCGATTTCTCTCCATTCATGAAAATAAAATAATTTGACATTTCCTATTCTTATTTGCTTTATATTTCTTGACAGAGATACAAGAATATTTTCACTGGATAGCAGACCCCTAGAAGCGTTATTATTCGTTGGTTTCATGCATCATATTGATATTGGCTATAAAGAATCAGTCTAATCCTGACAAAATTTTAGAAACAAAGGTTGGTGACTTTGATGTGCGTGATTCAACTAACATGTTGTCAATATGAACTTTACACCCACTGCTACAACAGAACTTCGAAGAATCAGGTATATCGGCGATTCGACTTGAGAGATAACCTTCTAGAAGCCAACTGTACATCCATGCCTTTACCAGAAGTGGCTACCTCGAAAATGTAAGTCCCTGCTTCATCTAGAAACGCCAGGAAAGAGAAAGATAGTCTCTTACATCCAAGCAAGAATGTAGAATCTACGTTCGAAAAAAAGCCCAGAGCCACAGACATAATAACCGACAGTAATTTACAAAGTTCGGGGTTAAGTAAAAAATAATCTTACGTATGAGATGAGAGACCCATTTCCTTATTAGTCTACATACGATGACCATACAACTTTAGCAAGAAAGCTACCTATACCTGTAAACGAACAAAAAATAAGTCTTTTTTTTATAAGCATTGCCTGTATTTATTATTTCCATTTTGCAGAAAGAAGTTCTACGACATAAGGTCAAAATTATGAATAACTTTGATTACGGTTTATGAAGAGCCTCCTTCATGTAATTTTTTCCTAAAGAAAATAGTAATAAAATCATATTAAACACGAAATCAGTAACAATTTAATAGAATCTACTTTCTGAACCAATTCCAGCCTGCGGTCATTTAGCAGTTTCAGAAAAGAACGGGAAGAAAACAAAGGTAAAAATGGAAATAAACAGGAAGTGATAATCGGGAAAATTGATTGCTTTTTGGCACCAATTTCCTTTACTGAACCAGTCTTCTTTGGCCCACCAATAATGACACGTTCGCAAACAATGTCACTACTAATGCAAAATGAGTCATTTTCGCATACGAAGCCAGATTTCATGGCTAATTGAACGTACAATACCTCAATTGTATATTTAATCTATTCGACTGTTCCTCCAAGGCCTTCTCTCCTACTAATTTTATAGTAGGCGGAAGAGTACAATTTAGACTTTTAGAGGGAGAACACCACAGCAATATGATTGGACAGTGACATTCTACCAACACAATTAGATTGGGGTGATTTCATTTTCGACTTTAAAACTAACAAAAAATACAAGAGACAAAATCTTCACAAATTAACTCATCGGTTTGCGATACTGATTGTATGATGCGTATATTGTTTGATTGAAACAAACATATTGAAAATCTGAAAACAAAAACAATTAAGTAAACGTTGTAAAGTGGATTACATATTCTTTCTTTGAAAAGTATTAAGGCATATACAATTGAGGTATTGTACGTTCAATTGGCCATGAAATCTGGCTTCGTATGCGAAAATGACTCATTTTGCATTAGTAATAGGTCAACCGACACACACTCACTAGTCGAGTAATACTCTTCTGTTGTAATTACTGTTTAATATTTTTGAAGTTTCTTGATAATATTTCCTAAAAGCAGACCGAAGGCAGCGGAGTCATCCAACCTTTGCTGTTGTTTATCCTCGCGTTGCTGAGACCGAATCAGTAGCACCACAAACTATGGATCGAGGAAGACCGAGATCCGCTGGTACACCTGACCATGAAGAACACATTCTACAAGCTGTCAGGGACGATCTAGGTATAAGTACATATCAAGTAGCCCTAGCATGTATTACATCTCATAGCATGGAGGGTACTTCAAAAGCAGCTCTTGTATCTATATCTTTTGCAACGTGTGCAGGTTTTTCGACCTCTGTCACTGACCACGAACTCAATCCTGTAGGACTACCTAAAACTATTGGTTTATGCAGAAGATATTAACAATGCCGACACGCTTCATCAACGTGTCATGGGCGCCTGCGAAAACATTCGACACAATGTGGGAGTATTTGATAGGCTCATCCGATGGGTGCATGCGTGTGCAGAAGCAAGCGGAAGACATTTTGAATATTTGTTATAATTTGCTATGTTGAGGTAGAACGATGGTCTTTTGGACATTTGTTTATATACGCCTTTTGCATTGTCTTTTGTAAAAGTATTTGTGGTTTGTAGATTTAGCAGTATCGACTATAAATTTGAGTATATTGAACATAATTGCTAACAGTATAGAAAAGTCACCTTCTCTCCATCCATCTGCGAACAACTTTGTCTTCAGTGACTTTAATGTTTACTACGACACGTAACTTGAACATTATAAAGGTACTGATGTTGCCGGTATTCAAACTCAAGTTTTTTCCATTACCCAATCTCTTACTCAAATCGCAGACTTCCACACTCGTTTCCCTAGCTAAACTAAGCAACAGGTTTCTCTATGTGATTTATTTCATACCTACCTGTAATTCGCCCTAGCTGTTACCATGGAAATTTTGATTTCAATTATTAAAACACGTAAATTTCGGAAATAAATTATTCCAAAAAAAATTCCGCTTGAAGATGGAACAGAGCTTTTTTTTAACTCAATTTAATTCAAATAATTATAGTTTTGCTCTTTTTTGAAACATCTTGTTTATGTCGCGAGTTGGAATCATATTTTTAAATAAATAATTATATATATATATATATATATATATATATGTGTGTGTGTGTGTGTGTGTGTGCGTGTACAGATGGAAGCTCTTAAATTAATGTATCCAATTTATTTCTGCATAAACTACAATAGGCATATCAAACACGATAAAACACATTTATACCTACAAATTCTGTGTGTGTGGATGTGTTTGCGTGCTTTCGGTTTTTCCTTCAATCAAAATCTTCTGCTCAATGTCATTTTTTTCAAAGTCATTCATGTTTTTCTTCATTGAAAAACAAGCGGGCGTATAAATCGGAATAAGTAAAATTGATTATATAAATAAATATTGTACATCATATAAAAACCCGCTTTATCTCAAAACGAAAACGTAAACTTAGTTTTTACATCAAATGAATTTATGCTCAAAATAATCAGGTAAAAAATGTTTTAAGTTTAATACGCTTGGAGGTACCTTCATGAGATCGCTAAAAACAAAGCATAGCTTGACGAAAAAGACACCAAACTTGACGAAAACAAAATTTTAACGTCTAAATGTGTATGTTATTATTAAGAGGAAAGATCAAAGTATTTTTTTAATTATTTTTAAAAAATTTTCCTTCTTTTTAGAACATTCTAAATTTTGTATCACCGGAACTAGTAAAATAACATAAAATTTTTGCGCGTTTTTTTCTGTATGACAGACATTAATTTTGAAAATCTTTTAAAAATAAAAATAATTGTCGGATTTTAAAGAAACTTTCAGAAACTATTCACAAATGATGGAACTTATTATAAATATGTTTTCCTTTTTTAAAGTCATGGCAATTTTTTCTTCATATGTATCCCCCCCCCCTAACTAATTGTACGAAAGCTCTATAATTTCAATTTTGGGAAGATTAGTCATTATATTAGTTAAAAGCACAGTGCTTTGAGGAACCCAAATCATGTTTGTTTGTTTTTTTTTAGTTGGACCACCTCTACCTGAAAATTATCTCTGAATTGTAACATACAAAACTCAATAAAACAAAAATATTATTTAATTTCAAAAGCTTTTAATTGATTTTATTTATTTTAATGAACATGGACAATATTGTCTGAAAGCAAAAACATATTTCGAATTAAAAATGAATCTTTAAAACAATTATTTGTTATTTCTTAAATATTTTATTATTTTTACATTATGTTGTTAATTCTTCTAAAATTAGGGAAAAGTTTGTAGAATTTAACGAATGTTATTAAGTAGATACATATTTATAGATTATAATTTCCAAAGCTTCTTACAAACTAACGAACACCAGAATATATGTATAAAAAAATATTTTGTGTCAATAATAAAACTGTAGATCAAATCTACGGAAGACCGGAAGTATCAAGCGTCACGTGGATTGAGTTTCTGTCTAGTATTTAACTTAAATACTGAATTTTTAATACAATTATTTGTTATTTCTTTAATTATAATAGATTTTTACATTTAAGTTGTTAAAATATTATAAAATTAGTTAAAAGCCGCATTCATTTTCGTAAATGTCCTTTTGAGATAGATTTATTTTTGCGAAACACGTGTGGAGAAGTTAATTTGATTTTTCGATTTCAACTGAGAAGTGTACCTACAAGTATCAGTATCATCTTATGAAATTTAAATTTGTATTTTATGTACACTTCTGATAAAATTTCATAAGAAAGATACCTATAAATTAATTAGATACCTTTCTTATGAAATTTAATCTCACTCTCAACAGTCTTATTTTAATTTCTTTATAATATATTTTCCATAAAGCATCGTAAACGTAAAAGTGAAAGCTAAGTACAAAAAAATTAAAAAAGCTGAAAGTTTTCCTTAAAAATAACGAGGTAAATAATTTGTTCAGTTAAATGTAAATAACTTTACTTCTCTCCTTCCGTAGAAGGAATTATCCTCACGTAAGCTATCAAAACATCATGAATGTCTTTCGTCACCTGTCAAGTGACGCGAAAGGTTATGACCTGCTTTGTTTTATTTTCAACCTACGTCTTTGCGGCGCAGAAACTTAAATTAAGTTAAATTTAGTTCAAAATAATTTAGTTCATTATAATTTCTGATTTTTTAAAAATAAGTTTTGAAAAAATTATAATTGATTTTTAAAAGAATTTGAAACTGAGATTTTCATTTTCTTTATAAATTGGAAGAAAATGGCTGACATGATTGATTATCAGTAGATTGATTATCTGTCAGTTTTTCTCACTAAAAAACGAGATTTTTAATGAAAATTTTGGAGGTGCTAGAAACGATTAAAAAATGTAAAAAAAAATGCCCCCAAAATACTTTGATCTTTCCTCTTAATAATAACATAAGTATTTAGATGATAAAATTTTTTTTTCGTCAAGTTTGGCGTCCTTTTCGTCATGCTATACTCTTTTTAGCGATCTCATGAAGGTACCTACGTATATATGAGTATTTAGCAGGAAAGCATTAATGCCGCAGGCCATGTTATCGACAAGGATGTTTTCTAGCGAAAAAAATAAACGGTTTCCACTGGCCGTTGATTTTTTACGCAAGTAGAAAAAGTGTCAGATAATATGAGACAATTTAACTACATCGGACAATATTACCTATCTCCAATAATTCACAGCAAAATACCTTACCACAATGAAAAAACTGTACCAAACTTGATAAAAACAAAGTTTTATGGTCAAAATTGTTGTGTTATTGTGAAGAGAAATTATATTTTTAATCCGTTTTAGTACGTTCGAAATTTTAGTTATTTTTTTAAAAAGATTAGTATAGGAAATTTTAGAGTATTTCTTTTTTTTGCGGTGAAAAACAATGGTTTGCAAATTCTTGCAAAAATCAAATGATTATCGAATTTTAATTAAATGTTCAGGACTTAATTACAAATGAATGAGATTATTTTAGAATTTGTTTTTTTTTGAGAAAATCTTCGTAAAATGTTTTTTTTTTTTTTTACATCTGTTACGTTCCACATACTTATTTAATTAAAAAAAATACATTTTGACCCCCTGTAATGTTTATATTAGTTAAAAGCAGAATTCCTTGGAGAATTTAAATCAATTTTTTGAAAAACAGAAACATCAGTTACCGAAAATCTGTTGTGAATAGTAAAATAAAAAAATGCAATAAAACTAAGACATTATTTAATTAGAAAAGCTTTTAATTATTTATACAAATAAGATATATTATGGACACTATAATAAAAAAAGAAATTGATGAATAATGTATTTTTATAAAAATTGTTTTCACCTTTTAAAAATTTTAATTAGAATGATTTAATAAGTTTTAAATCTTAAATTTATGAATTATTTTGACCCCGATAGGTGATACTGTTATTAAGTAACAACTATATTTACTAATCATAAATGGAGAAACTTAGTACAAATCATCAAAGACCAATATTTTTAGAAGAATTTTGATTTTTTTTGTATGTGTATAAAGGTGCTGATTTTTTCAAATACTGGTGTTCCTACACGACATTATAAGAAAATAAAGGCGATAACTATAGTAAATTTAAAGCCTATAATTATCTAAAATTGAATAAAGCATTAGATTACTGAGAATATTTTTCTAATCTTTTAAGATTAGTGAGTACTTAAAAATGATATAAAAAGGTGCTTACTTTATCTTTAATTATTTTTACAGATACAGATACCGTAGGAAAACAATAGATAAAAGTCTGTCAAAAAGGTGTTAACATGTCAACGCCTTAAATAACCAGCTACCGCTGTGTTAGAAAATGCATTTCTCCAATGTTTTAAACTTAAATTAAAAAAGATTTGTTTCAAATTAGATTAATTATACTTTAAGTCAGCTAATATTCCTCAAATAAAGTTTCAAAAAAGTATATTTTATTTTTAGAAGATTTTTTTTAATAAAGAGAACGAGGGCTAAAAATGGCGTTGTAATCAGTTATGTAGAAAAAAGTAAAAGTAAAAAAAACTCCTTCAAGTCAATTTAAATTAGTTTTGCAATACAACAAAGTATTTTTCTTAATTGAAATATTAAATTTAATTTTTTAGTTTGAAATTAAAATTAAAAAATGTTTAAAGGGAAATTTTTAGTTTTTTAAAAATTATTTTAAACCTTAGGTATCGTGAATCTGTGGAGGTACCTAGATTATATTGATTTAATTTTTTTAAAATGCTGCCATGGGAGAATTCTGCCCACACATGAAGGTTTAATTAGATATCCTGCTTTATCACTGAAAGAAAAAAAAGCCCGAGGGAACAATAAAATACATTGTGAGGACCATGTGAATACACATGAGAAAAAAGAGTCAATTGCTTCTTCCACCGCGAGGAAAGTTGGCTCTCTGTGCCGTGCCAGGAAATTTTTCTCCCCTGAATCGATACTTCAAATATACAAAACAACCATTCACCCTTGCATGGAGTATTGCTGCCATATATGGGCTGGAGCACCTTCTGCTTACCTCGGACTTCTTGACAAGATCCAGAGACGGATATGTAATCTAATTGGCCCTGATCTGGCGTCTCGTCTGCAGTCACTCTCTCACAGACGCGACGTCGCCTCTCTCTGTTTTTTCTATAAATACTTTCATGGTAATTGCTCCGATGAGCTGCTCTCTATGGTTCCCAGACTCCATGAATTCAAGCGCCCTACGAGGCTGGCATTCCGCTCCCACCCTTACACTATAGAAATTTTTAAATGTAGCCGTCTCTTCTACTCAAATAGCTTCATACCTCGCACCTCTCGCCTGTGGAACACCCTTCCCAATTACTGTTTCCCTGAAAGCTATAATCTCCAACTATTCAAATGTAATGTCAATCGACACCTCCAGTTACCTTGATCTACCCACTATCCTTCTCCTCATCCTTTTTTCTATCACTCCTATCCGCTCTCGCTCCAAATCTTCCGCAACCCCCTGCATCCTAGTGGCTTCACGCCTTGCTTGGGGCGTAATGCTTAAAAAAAAAAAAATTACGCCTGTCTACTGCTACTAATTTGTTATTCCAGCTGGACTGAAAAGTCGAGGTTTACTACCACGTGTTACACGTTACGGCGTAAAGAGCAGATATACTATTGGAATAGGGGGAAACATGGTCGTATTTGAAGCTTGCCAAAATCAAATCTTGGAGGTGAAGAAGAAGGCTGCCATATTGAAGAAGAACCAACACCATAAAAATATAAAAACAGTTTGTTGTCGTTAAATATTTGTACAACAGTGTAAATACTATTAACACCCGGCATTCATGTAACTACAAAAATATGTATTGCTTAAATTCGTCATTACCACGCCAAATAGCAGCTCATAAAAAGGTGTACATGATACACTTAACTTTAATAATAGAAAGTGTACGCTTGGCGAAAAAAATACCCACGTGGCTCTTAAAATATGAGAAATGTGACAAAAAGATATGCTATTAAAAGAGTGAACAAAAAAAAAAAAAAAAAAAAACAGCCCTTAACACCCGTTAGTCAATTAGGAAAAGTCTTCTTTTTTAACTCTGCTATAATTATCTCAAAATTAAAATAGAGGTAAAAAGAAATCAGCAGTGGAGAACGAGTTTTTCGTTCTATACGATCTCTGATGAAGAAAAAAAAAAAATGAAAGTACAAGCACCACTACATAGAAATTACTTAACATGAAAAGCAAATGCGAAGTTTTTGAGTCTCTGAACCTTTTTGTGGCAATAATATGGTCCTTTCAATTCTGACATTTACCGCTATAAGAAATACGTGTTAAAACTGTATTTTGTTACTTGATACTTCAGGGAAGTTGCTAGTTAATACTTCGTTACTTTTCACGTTGAGTACACCAGTTAATAGGTGAACTAGGGAAGTAATGATTATTTCTTATTTGCTATTTGTTCATATCACGTCGAAATGACCAGTTAATGTGGTTTGTATGCAAAAAATGAAAAAAAAAAAATGGAAGAAACAATATTCCTAACGAGAAAACTGAATCATGAGTATTTCTTGACATAAAGACTGCGAGCCGAAAATAGTTTCTAAATGTTTCTGGTGGGGACATATTTTTTTCCAACGGGAAAATGGCACTATGGGATTGTGAGCTGCCAACATGGCGGCGTCCCCTTGCGAGCCTAGTTTAGCCTTAGTCAGTGCTAAAAAAAAAAAAAAAAAATAGTAAACGCTCGATTTGACTCTATAAGACTGAGTGATGAATTGATAACTTTCGTCACTCTATGAACTGACGTCGTTAAGGGGCCGTCACGTGACCAATGTGACTTCATCTCAATCAAAGGGAGATGATTGCTTTTTGCATCTCTACACTTTTTTATATCTTATCTTCGCGAATTTGTTACAGATTAAGGGGAGTAAATTTGTAAATGCCATCTCGTGGAATCGATTTACAATGATTTTCGATTGCAAACAGAGCACCTCTTTTAACTCGTGAACTCCTTAAAGGCTTTCTTCATATAAAGTCGGATTCTATAGGATACTCGGAAATCCAAGCCTTGAAATATACCGAATAGCTAACCTTAGCTCTAACCTTATATTTGAAATATACCTAATACTCTTTGTCTCATCTGTGCTAACCCTCCCTTTAATTAACATGTATATTTTTTCTTTTTTTAAATTGTAATTTATATTTTGTTAAAAAGGAGGCTTTAATATATTTAGAGATATTTTTCAATGTTTTATTTGGTTACATAAAAAGTTAAGCAAAATATTTAAGACAGATAAATATAGAATAATAAACAATTTTGAATAGTAAATTATATTAAAAACAGACGGGGCCAGTAAGCGAATATACTTCTAAATTATAATTTATGCAGTTGTCAGCATTAAAAAGGTTGGAAAATACGCCAATATTTTAAGTTTTCCAATTTTAAATTCGATTTCGTCTAATTATTTTAAAAATAAACATTGGCAACATTAATGAGTGCAATATGGGTAAAGGGTGATTTTTAACGTATCGATCTTAGAATATAAAAAAAAACCTGAGCAATAAAAATCAACAATAATTAGTTGAAGAAAGAAAAGACAAAAATGAATAATGACAATGCTACATGTAAAAAAGACACCTTGCTCGCTACTATTAAATGTAAGAAAACAATACGCGATGGTGAAAAATGGATCGGCAATAATGTAACAATGGGACTGGATTTAATTTTCGTTTGCTGCTCAGTTACGCTGCTATAAACCGGATGTTATTTGAAGAATAAGCCGATCCCCACAAAGATGGAAGAAATGTGTCCAAATGGTATTAATGGCGGCTTCTTTAATCAATGATACTTATAAAATTGTCCTAGAATGTTTTAAAATCCTTTGAACCTTGCGTTTAATAGCAACAAAAATTAAATGTAAATAATTCGTAATAATAATGACAATGATAATAATTCATCTAAGCAATTCAAACAAAATTTGACTGCTATGTGTAAAACTACTGCAAGTAATATATAAGTCATATATGATAATATAGGAGTGTAGTGAATACAATGAAGAAAAACCATACGTAGCTTGTTGCGGGGCCGAGTAGGATGTCGCCCCCGCAAGGTTTTTAAGTATACGATAAATGTGAACAGCCAAGACAATGACGGGACAAAGGCAAAGGTTTTTGTTATGAACAAAAGTGTCGTTTTTATTCACATTTACATCGGTGTGGTCCGAAAACTGGTTAATCGACGAACGTAGCTGGTTCGGTCGATTGTAGCTGGTCTGGTCCGGTAGTTGGTCTGGCCCGGTAGTTTAGGTTTGGGTAGGCGAACGTAGTTGGTTCGGTAGAATGTAGCTGGTCCGGTCGAATGTAGTTGGTCTGGCCTGGTAGTTTAGGATTGGTAGGTGAGCGTAGCTGGTCTGGTCGAAAGTAGCTGGTCTGGCCCGGTAGTTTAGGATTGGTCGGCGAACGTAGTTGGTTCGGCCGAAATGCGAAACGGAGTCCCTAAACAGGGCCAAGGCAGACTAGTGATGTACTTCACAGGGCGGATCGACCGCGGGAACGGGATCGCGCCAAAGGTATCACCAGGCGAAGATGGAGTCCCTAAACGGGGCCAAGGCAGACCAGTGATGCTACTTCACGGGGCGGATCGACCGCGGAACGGGATCGCGCCAAAGTGTATCACCAGGCGAAGACGGAGTCCCTAAACAGGGCGCCAAACGGGGCGGATCGACCGCGGGAACGGGATCGCGCCAGTGTATCACCAGGCGAAGACGGAGTCCCTAAACAGGGCCAAGGCAGACCAGTGATGCTACTTCACGGGGCGGATCGACCGCGGAACGGGATCGCGCCAAAGTGTATCACCAGGCGAAGACGGAGTCCCTAAACAGGGCCAAGGCAGACCAGTGATGCTACTTCACGGGGCGGATCGACCGCGGGAACGGGATCGCGCCAAAGTGTATCACCAGGCGAAGACGGAGTCCCTAAACAGGGCCAAAGGCAGACCAGTGATGCTACTTCACGGGGCGGATCGACCGCGGGAACGGGATCGCGCCAAAGTGTATCACCAGGCGAAGACGGGTCCCCTAAACACAGGCAGACCAGTGATGCTACTTCACGGGGCGGAGACCCGGGAACGGGATCGCGCCAAAGTGTATCACCAGGCGAAGACGGAGTCCCTAAACAGGGCCAAAGGCAGGATCAACTCCACAGGGCGGATCAACGGGATCGCGCCAGAGTGTATCACCAGGCGAGGTAGGTCAGGCGAGGTAGGTCAGAGAGGTGTTACACCTTCCAGGGCGGATCGACCGTGGAGACGGGATCGCGCCGAAGAGTAACACTCTCGACAAAAGCACCGGAAGTTCACAAAGGTAGTGTACTACACTTTGATCCAGGCCTCCGGGCCGAGCTGCCTAGTTTGGGCGAAAAAAAAAAAGTGTCTAAGGATATTTGCAAAGATTTGTTCAAGTACTCCCTGGCTAGAGGAGTAGAAGGCCGTAGATAATAAATTATAGTCTATGGTTGCCGATGTTTAGAATGGCTCAGCATAGTCAGATGCGTACTAGGTATGGTTTGACATCAACGATATTGGACTAGCCGTCCGGTTTCTGGCCTGTTGCTTGACCTAGATCTGCGAGATCGAGAGTTGTGAAGGTCAAGGTCGGCTTTGTAAGGAGCGGATAATCGGCGACCGCGACAAGCTTCCTACCGGTTCATGCGAACCGATTCTTATAAAAGAGTAGTGAACCAATTGATAGATTATCCGAAAATAAACTTATATAATAATAGCCGATATATGATATGTAAAATATAATTAATACCATTGCAGTAAGTTCTGCAATGGTTAAAAGAGGGTTTTCCGTGATGGACATAATTTATTCTGACAAAAGAAATCTTCTTGAAGTTAAAATGGTGGCAAATGTTCTAGTCATAAATTTGATAGGTCTTCCATTGGACTGAATCGCTACAGTCTTAAGACTGTAGAGTTTCAGTTCGAATATGACTAAGAAAGTATCCTAAAAGTATACTACTTCTGTATAGAAATATGATGAGAATAGAATTTCAATCTGGAAATATCTTAATAAATAAATATTTTCTATTAAATTATCAAAAAATTTTTATTTCCTTTTGGCACTCTATAAAGGGGTTTGTTTCTATTCTTAGATTGAAAAGAAAATAAGCAAAATAGGTTCCTAACGATCACCTGCGTTTATAGAAACGGTTCCTGGAAATTTGGGATTTGGCCATTATTGCATACGTGTTATATTTGAACATTTAGTAATTATTTTTGGAGTTCGATTTGTAATGAGCGATTTATTTTCTGAAACGCAGAATATAATGTCCATAATAGAAAAGTCCCCAAGGAAAAAGGTTGTGAGTTCAGAACTTGTCAAAGGTTTCTTTTTTCATTTCTACCTTACATTACTTAACACTGTACGTAATTATACTTTTCTTGTAATATTTTAAAAACTTACATATGAATTTGAAACAAATATTTTCATATTCCGTTTAAAGGATGTGTTATAAAAATCATATTATTTGTAGGACATTTGCCGTTATATTGAGGCAAAAAATACCTGAAAAATAACTTTGAATGAAATGGATATAAAACTTAGTCTGTGTATCTTAACCCAACGAGAAATTAAATCACACATATATTTCTATATATGATATTCGTAATGGTAATAAAAATATTGTGTGAATATCCGTTGCTGAATAGACAGAGACTTTAACGGTAAACAGTAGAACATTTGACAGAAAAGCATATTTTGTGTTGTGCTGACCGGCGTTTATTTAGTGAAAATATCCAAAAGGATATTCTGTATTAGTTTCGTTTAAGTTAACACAAAAGGTAAAAAAAACTTAGGTAACGGAAAGTTGGATATCAGGATTAAGGGAGACAATTCAGGCGAGTGTTTTGCTTGTCTATGTTGGCGCCATGATTCTGAACGTAGAAGCGTCCAATTATTGCTTCGGATGGAGTCGTGTTTGTTTGAACAAAGCAAATATTCGCAACAGGATGCACTCACAGAAAAGAGAACAAACAGATGCAAAAAGAATTAGTGTATGTACAAAGAGATTGGTTGAATGTACAGCTATATACATAATCAGGATACCAGAAGGAGACAAATAATACATTGACTTGGAGAACAGATGATATATATATATATATATATATATATATATATATATATATATATATATATATATATATATATATAGGATTAATACAGATATAAAATTTGTCATTTACGTGATTGATGGTATATTTAGCACCTCTACGTCAGAGTTTCACAGATTCCACTATTTGTGGAGTTGTTCGGTCCACTCGTCAGGCGGTATCAGTAGATGTCTAGCAATTTTCTCGTTTTCGTTATTTTTATTTCGTAAAATATATCTATTGGATGCTTAGGTGCACATCATCAGTGATATTTCTAGTCGAGGGTTTCTAGGGATTTCGGGTCTTTCAACAATCATACCCACTTACCACGGTGACCTAGTCGATACTGATTGGGTATCGACTTGTGTATCTTCCGTCAATTTTTCCATCTTTCGACCATACGAGTCTTTTTGGTAATTTATTGTCCAATCACGGATGATCTCCGGTTCACCAGCAGTGTACACTCTTCTATAACAAAAGGAAGGAAACACAGCCACAATTTCTATCTGTTCAGGAATATGGCGGCATGTTTGGCTTGAAGTGGTTAGTAGAGATTTGATTCTGACCCTACCACGAGACATACCCACAGAGAAACGCACTAAAACATCACATTCTGCTTACACCTATCCCCATTTTTATTCATATTAATCATCCGGCAAAAGAAAAGAGAAAAAATTATTTCCTTTTCCTCCCTCCCACTTTTTTCACGAACCTTCACCTATATTAGTTACATATGCACACGCATATCAATGCCGCCATACACACACGCACGCACACAAACACACGGACACAAAAAAAGAAACAAAAAACAACAAAAAGTACCTAAATACCGTAACCCTGGTAGTGGGCAAACAGGTGCTAGATCTTAGCCAGAGATCACCCGTAGGTAACAATGCTTCGGGGTACCCTAAAGGTCGGGACTCCATAGTCGGATATAGTTTTAGGTCATACGCAAGACCCCAAGCAAATATATATATATATATATATATATATATATATATATATATATATATATATATATATATAAACCGAAACTTCCTTTTATTTCCTTACTGACTGCCAATCACTTTTCAACTAAAGCCATCGACAAGCATCTTCCGCTGCAAATGTTATTGAGCGAATAGCTTTGTTTTTTTTTTTTTCCAAATCTGTTATACCTAATTTTGGTAACATCTTACATAGAGACATCCCAGCAAATCCTCTGCAACCGATTTCAATCGGTTCGCACTGAGCTTACTAAGCACGTCTTTTACATTCCTCTACAATCAGTAAATATTTCCCAACCTTCCTTTCCTGGAATTCGTCCCTATTTTCTTCCCAAAGGACTGTTAATTCTAACATTATGATTTGCCTGGTCTTTTCAGAATAAATAACCATGTCTGCACGATGCTTAGTTTGTATTATTTCCACTGGAAATTTAAGCTGCTTGCCTATATCGACTCTCAATTGCCAGTTTGAGACAGAGCTGAGGTGGGATGTTTCCTTCTGGGATGTCTTTGCTTTTTCCCCGGCTCTGACAAAATTCATCGTCTCCTTATTTGGTTCATATCTGTTTTGTTTTAGACTCCTCGATAATATTGCTGCAAGGACTCCTAAAACTTTATCATAGCGCCACCGATACCTCCCCTCGCTAAGCGCCTTGAGTCGGAGGGATCCTCTCTTCTAGCACAATGGACAAAGTGGAGACTCACTTTTTCCCCACGTGTGGAGGTTTGATGGACTGGGCAGTGTATTACACACTGCCTGCACAAGGAAGCTTGTATTACTGGGATTGGTGTACCAGTGATCTGTCCAAAAAAATCTTCTCTTCTTCCATCTCGTCGAGGCCCCCATTTTACTTGATCTAATTTCCTCCACGCCCGCTCTCACTTAAGATTGAAGATAGTGTTTATGAACTTTCCTTTCTTCACTTACTCGTGTATTGGAACAGTAATCTAGACCTGATCTGCTCACTGCTACTGTTCCTACTGGCGTTTTCTGTCTCAACCTTTGCTCTGCTGTACTGAGCTCGTGGGAAGCCTTCCATCGAACCTCAATGCCTAATTCTGCAACTTTAGGATCTTTTGAATCTCTATATATGATTGCCGCCCTCGTCTTCTCTACTTTAAAATCTTCCAATAATCTTCTGAAAGGAAGCTGCAATGCGTTAGAAACTCTACACAGAGCTGCGCTGCTTAAATTCCTCGGTAAGCCGAGCCATCTTCTCAAATATCCGCTTAATTTTTTCTCCATCTTCTCAACTGTTGTCAATGTCACTCCATATAACATCAGTGACCACAGAATCTTTGGCAGAATGGTATGTTTGTATATCCATGACTTAAAATGGCCTGGTAGACTCGATTTGTCCATTTTATTCAACATTGCTTCGAGGTCTGAAAAACATTTCTAGGTAGCATCAGTATCTTTTAAATTAGCATTGAAAATTTTCCCCAGACACTTGACTGGTTTTTCTTTTAATGACGAGATTATAGTTCCTCAAACGGAACTTTCTATCACAATCCCTCTCTTCAGTACTAATAACCTCGATTTTGTCGATTTAAAATTCATTCTTGCTCACGTCATTATCTTTTCTAAACTTTGCCATATCTACCGTCATCCAGTGACTGTAGATGTAGTAACTGTCAGGTCATCCATATATGCACGAATTGGGGGTTGTCGTACTCCGTTTCTCATCACTGGACCTCGACACTCAACCTCTGTTGATTTTACTAATATGTACATTGTTAAGGTAAATAATATCACTGAGATAGTGCATCCAGTTATAATTCCCCTTTCTAGCCGATATCAATCGGAAGATATCAAAGCTCTTTTTGTTTTATATTAAAATCATTATAATAATCTTGTATTAGATTCTGTACACTAATAGGGACATCGTATCTTATTGTGCGAAACGGGTCTATATGCATTAGCTAGATCCAGCCACTGTACGACGAGATAGCCTCCCCCACTTTTTTTTTGCTTCTCTTAAGAGCTGTGTTATCACGCCAATATGCTCCAGTCAACCGGGAATGCCGGCAATCCCTCCCTTCTGTACTGAAGTGTCTATGTCATTGTTGGCACCCAGATAATGCCGAAACCGTTGGGACAAGTTGCTGAAGAAGATTTTGTTCTCAGTGTCCAGCAAAGAAATCATTCTAAACTGTTCAATTCCTTTTGAATTTTCTTCTTTAGGAATCCATACTACATTAGGGAACCTCCACTAATTTGCAACTTTACCTCTTCTCCAAATTATTTTTAATATGTTCCAGAGATGTAATTGAATATTCGGACATCTCTTATAGACAACAGATGAGATGTCCGAATATTCAATTACATCAGTGGAAGATATTAAAAATATGTTAGATGTTATAAATCTTGGGTGTTTTTTTAGTAACATTGAGTGATATGTTCCTGTGAATTATGTTGTTAATTGCTTTTTCATCCTGATTATAATTAGGATGCATTTGGTTACAACAGGATAAAGTTGATGGTTTGTTTATTTTTGTTTGCGTCAGGGAGAAGTTTGGTATCATTTTTCTCAATTTCATTAAGGCTAATTTTATTTGCTCGTCGACGACATGACAAGATAAATTATTTTCGATTAGTGTTTTATTAATGTTGCAAAATTCGTTATAGATTAATATATCCGAAAAAGAGTTTACTTTGGCTCAGTAAATCAAGTTTTTTATAAAAGCTATTTTGTATCTGTGAGAACATTTACTGTTCTAGTTAAGTAAACACTAGTTTCTGCCAGTAGTTTTTTTTATAAAGAGAGGTAGTAAAATTATGGCTATTGGTTTCGTCTAATATAGGTACCTCCAAAATTTCGTATACCTAAGGTTTAAATGTATTTTTCAAAAAGGAAAAATCCGTTTTGAACCTTCCTCCCAGCTTCAATTGAAAGCTAAAGGGTTAAATTTTCTAATTCCAGAAAAAATACCGTGGAGCATTTCAAATAGAAATTTGAATGATTTTTAGTCGATTCTTCCGAAAAAAAACCAAAAACAATCGAAACGGCCATTTTTAACTTTTTCAAAGAAATGTAAACTTTTTTTTTTTTTTTGTTTTTGAAAATCCCGCTAAAATAAAATATACGTTTCTGAAACGTTACTTTCGTAAAATTAGCAAATTTAAAGTTAAATTAATCTGTTCTGAAACAAATATCACTTACGTATATCATAAAATTTTTAGACAAACATTTCTTGACCTCAGGGGCTCGTTATGTTCACGTCTCCGTCCATAATTTGATGGCCGAATGTGTTGACAAGTTTAGTATGGTGCACCAGAATTGACATAAATTTACGAATTCTAAGTAAGAACTTTTTTTTGTTTCTTATAATAATTTAAAAATCCTATTAAAAAAATTCTTACATTATTGAGTTACCTCTTTAATGGTATTTCATTATTTAATAGCTAAGATAATGATAAATAATTTTATAAAGTATTAATATCAAGGACACATGGCACTGTGGATAAAGGCGTGGGTTAGCTCCAGTGACAGGACCCAAAGAGTGTGAGTTCAATACCCGGTTAAGGCGGTGGAGAACTTTCAGAGGGAAATTAGCAGGTGATAACTGACATCCATCAAACATGGCACGTGGAACTAGAACAGTCTACGAAATAAAGGGTTCAGTTCGAAATTCCAACCACCTGAAGAAGGCCGGAGCGTACAACGGCCGAAACGTTGTGATAAATATGGCGACAAAGATGAGGACAATAGTCCGAATAATGTAAATAATGTATTAATATCACATTACATTTTTAATTTAATATCTGAGATAATAATTAATAAAATTATTATTATATTAATAATTAAATTATCTCACTCAGTTATTAATTGTTTAAATTGATAAATGAGATAATTTTATTATCTCAATTTAATTTTTAATTTAATAACTGAGAGTGAGATAATTTAATAACTATCTCACTCTCAATTATTAAATTTTTAAATTGATAACCGAGATAATATAATAATTTTAATTATATTATCTCAGTTATTAAATTAAAAGTTAAATTATTATCTCACTCTCAGTTATTAAATTTTTAACTAACTGAGATAATATATTTTATTTTTTATTATTAATTGCTATACTTTGATGGTAATGAATTGTTAAAATTATTTAACTCGCAAAAAATAAAAGAAATTTTTAAAAACTAAAGACAAATTAAATTATTTTTCTTAACTAAGTAAAAAAACTAATAAATAAAACAAATTATGCATGACACACACTATGAAAAGTATGCACACTATATAAAGTAAGATGAATACATAGCAAAATTAGAAATATTTAGTGGAATAGGAAAAAAACGTTAGAAATCATCCTTTCAAGATTGAAAAAGAAGCATGTTGTAACGTAGGGACTATGAAACACGGAAGTGAAATGAAAGTATTGCTCGTAGCCGAAAACCTTTATGTCAAGGAGTTTTCTCTAAGGGAGACAAGCCTTGAAACACGTGACCATTTAATCATAATATGTCTTATAATAGGTTATACTAAGAAAAATATAACATTTTGACACGCAAAAAAATATTTTTAATTATGGTAAAACGTTTTGGGAGTATTATTTATATAAAGATTTTAATTTTCACTTAGTAAATATAGTCCTCAATTCATAACTTAATAACCTACCCTGTACTCTGCTCGGAAGAATTTTAAAACATTTTTTAAACTTAAAGAAAAGTGAAAACAATTCGTGAAAAATAAAGGAAAAATGCAAACAATACTTGTAAAAATTAATTATTCATGGAAAAAATCTTTTCTACAGAAAATAATGTCCTTAATGTATATTATTCTTAAAAGCAAATAAAAGCTTATCTAATTAGATAATTAGATAGTTTTATTGCAGATTTTTTAAAAAGTTGGGAGTATTTGTGAAAAAAAAAGATGGTGATTTACTTTCTCCAAGGAGTCCAGCTCATAAGTAATATTAAACAATTTGCGAACAGTTTAAAATTCTAGAAAATTTCATAAAATTAAATTATGGATGGGGGTAACGGATGTATAAAAGAAAATATTTTTACCAAGATTTTCTAAAAAATAAAAATTTCAAAAATAAATTAATTCATTTTTTGAATAATATATATATATATATATATATATATATATATATATATATATATATATATATATCATAAAAAAAATATATTCATGCAAAGAATTAAATAGTAATGTTAATGTGATTAAAATCACTTCGAATAAGAGGACTTAATGAGACATTAACCTAGTATCAATTCCTTGAGTAATATGAGCCTTATATTCGAATCGTTGTCAGATGGGAGACACATTGCAAATACTTTCGACAATTTCAAATTTTCAGCTTCGGGACTCAATCTTCCCATACATAGGCGAACACTAAGACAAAATATGTGTCGACCTAAAGATTTTTTTTTCTTATTTAAATTATGCTATTTTTTAGGGATTTTGTTCAAATCGATCAAGTGAGAATTTTGTTGGAATTTTGAAAAGTTATAAATCCACGAAATTTTCTTGTCATATGTGTTCATCTGTTAAAGTGAAATGGACTTAGTATAATCCAAGTTGTAGACAATTTGAAATTGTCGAAAGTACTTGGCATGCGTCTTCCACCTGACAACTGAAATAATAAATAAGGATCTTATTAGTCAAGCAATTGATAGTAAGTTAATGTCTTATTAAGTCCTGTTAGCGAAGTTATTTCTCCATTAATCACATTACGATTGCCATTTAATTCTTTGTATAAATTGTTTCTTTATGATATATATATATATATATATATATATATATATATATATATATATATATATATATATATATATATATATATAAGGAAGACGTTATAGTAGTTCCAACACGAGGAAAGTGTGTATATTAAAAAAGAAGAGAAATAACGCAAACGTTTTTGGTTGTAATGTGGATTTTTTTAAAAATATATTATGTTTTATTTTCCATAATTTTACTACACGGATTTCTGGTCTCGCGACCGTCAGCAGAAAAAGGGTGGAGATTTTTCCACATATTATTAAAAATAACTAATTTTTTTCTCCTTTATGTTTTTCGATGTTCAGTATTCTCGATATGAGACATTCTTTTTTTTGTGTTAGTAATTCGTATGTCTTTCTTGAACTGGCAGTGAAGTGTGCGTATGTGTGTATGTATGTGTGTGTGTGTGTACTGATTCCTTGTAGTGGGCCGGTGTGTATGTGTGTGTGTGTATCTGTACAAATATGTATACTAATTCCTCATACTGAGACAGTGTGTATGTATGGAGAGGGAATATACACATATATACAGGCATGCTGACAGAAACACACGAAAATGGAAATAGATCTAAGAACACACAGGGGTCATTAAAACATTAAAAAATAAGATACCGATAACTAATTCATCATTTCTCGGACCAATCTTAATTGTTTTATGATTCTGCTAAATATTGGTATCTCTGTATTTTCGCCGCCTCTGCCTTTACGATATAAAGAATAAGCCATTCTGCAGCGATTAGATAACAAGTTGTATCAAATTAATGATACACTTGAAGATACAAGTTGCCAAAAGTCATCAGTGAAAATCCAATAAAATTTTTGACTCAACCTGGTAACTGAAACATTTTATTAAATAAGCCCATTCAAATGAAAGATGTTTTCATACATTATTTAAATTAAACTTAGTCTGTTCTTCTCGATACCGTGAATATTGAAGGGTTTATTGAAACTTCAACTTGTCAATGCTGACCATTAACTTAATTGATTTTCATTCATTTTGATAATTCAATTAATAATTTTGATTTATAATTTTAATCTTTGTTTCAATATACAGCGTAACATACGCACACACACACACACACACACACACACACACATATATATATATATATATATATATATATATATATATATATATATATTGATAGAAACGTGGTTGAGTGGTTAGAATGTTTGCTTTCTGATCATGTGATTCGGATTCGAATCTCACAATGGTCGATTTTGATGCTATCGGTCTCGGGAAGGCTATCCTAGAGTACGTCACATTTGAAAAGTATCTGAAAACCATTCCACGGGTTGAACCAAGCCTTGTGAGAGAAATTGGGTATACGGAATTCTTTGGAAATCACTAGTCATTGTCAGACTGTTGAATACGCTAGACAACACGCTCTCTCCAGAAACTCTAACTAATCTCCGCTCAGCATAGTTACAGTATAAACAAGAAGTGGGCTCAGTGAGTGTTGGACAAACACAAATGTGTCTGCAACAGAGACTTCTAGCCAATTCTAGTGGATGGGCATCCTGGGATACTAGTGGCTAGACATTATTATATATTTCTGAAATTTCTGTCTCGCAAAGAAAAAAAAAAAATTAAATATTAATATTATATATATATATATATATATATATATATATATATATATATATGGTTAATGTGAGTAAAAGTTTATCGCTTAGCTGATTGATGTTATCTTCAGCATCCCGACCCAGAGTTTCGCCGGCGGACCTGTCCATCCACTTTTCTCAGGGTATCACCAATTTACTGCTTATAATTTTTTTCCTTTTTATATACATTTAACATTGGTGTAAGTTTTTATGATTTTTTTGTGTTTATATGTGCGTTTGTGTACGTGCAGTCATACGCCCGTCTCTGCGGCTGTGCGTTCATGCGCGTGCGCCCGTCTGCGCGGATGTGCGTACGTGTGGGGTGTTGTGTTCCCTTTCGCCCTTCTTTTCTTTTTTTTCCTCTTCTTTCACGTTACACTCGCTTCCCAGCCTTCTCTCTTTTACTTTCATACAAGATGGTCGTATTTCATTTAAACATTCTTGCTTAATGAAGTGGTGAATTCTCGTACCACTTATTATTATTATTATTATTATTATTATTGTTATTATTATTAGTAGTAGTAGTTTCGTTGTTGTTGTATTATCGAAATATGAAATTTGGACATTTTATCCACAATTTCGATTTGGTAAAATATATATGCCGTTCATGAGGATGGTGTCATGGCCGAGAGTACTGTTCGTTAGATGTTGCCTTAGTTCAGAAGTGAAAAATTTAATTAGGAAAACTGAAAATATTCCGGTATTTTTCTCAGTAGTTGATAAATATCGAAACATTTATTAAAAATAATTTATGTTGCATGCCACTGGACATCGCAGAAATATTCCACATATCTGACAAGAATGTTGTATGGAATTTGTAAAGTTTTGCATACGTATATCATACGTATAAATTTAATATTTTCAATAAGCAAAATACTTTTCTTGTATTTCAAAATTAATTTAAATTGATTGGAAAAGGTTTCCGTTTCGAGGTTTGTTAAAATCGCTCATTTTAGAGCCATTTTAGCTATCGTTTATCACAATGTAATTCTATTTATTAAAAATCTTTCAAAAATAAAATATAATTTTCTGAAATTTTATTTGAGGAACATTAGTCGATTTAAAGTTTAATTTGATTTCAAACAGATATTACTAACTTTAAGTTTAAAATATCGCAGAAATGCATTTTTAAACGGCGGTAGCTGTTTATTTAAGTTGTTGACAGCTTGACTGATAGACGGAAGTTTATCTAATTTTTTTCTACGATAGACATATATGCAAAATTTACTTGAAGAATATAACGTGAACACCTTTTTGATATAATTTTGAACTATCCAATAATTTTAAACTAAATAGGATAATCTTCTCCGTAATCGAGATGGGATTTATTGAATTTTAGAGATTTTAGCTTTAAATTAACTATAGCTGTTGTTCTTATTTTCTAATAATGTTTGTGTGGACATCCGTATTTACAAAAATATTTGTGTTTATAAACGGCGCAAAAAAAGAACTTAAAAATTCTTTTTTAAAAATAATGGTGGGGGCGTCTATGAATTGCATTAAGCTTTTCCATTTAGTAAATATAGTAAATATAGTTTTTACTTAATAACAATATCAGTTAACCCAGGGCCGGATTTAGATGAAGAGAGGCTTTGGGCTATTCCACTAGTGAGGGCCCTCTAAATTCCCTATTCTTACGGGGAGAAGAAAATGGAAGTGTGTGTTAAATTAAACAAGTTGAGTAAAGCTGAGGATGATGACGAGTGTTTAAAATTACTGAAGAGTTATTTAGAGTCTACAACGCGTTATGACAGCACGTGTAAGAAAGGACGATGACAGTGTCAAAAATATTATACACTTTGGCTGGAGGCACCCTAGATTTTGAGGCTCTAGGCTTCATCCTGCTAAGCCTATTGCGACCTAACCTTTGCAAAGTAATATAAAATGCAATAAAATTTGAATATTAGAAAATCTTTTAATTACTTATATAAATGCAATATGTTTAATAAATAAAAATGGGACATCTATTTTAAATACAAAGTCTCCACTATATTTAAGTATGCCCGTGTGTTTGTATGCGTGGGCGTATGTGTATGTATGGAGCAAAAGTGCTCAGTATCTACACTACAGTTCAAAAGTTTGAAGCAACTCACAGAATTAGCATGGGATGAATTTGACAGAAGACCGAAAAAAAAAGAAGAAAAATAGCTCTCAGAGTGATTGAAAAAACAATGAATCAATTATGAAATTTATACTTTGAGAAAATTTTGCAACGAATGCCAAAAATTTTTACTGCAGTAATCAATGCTAAAAGAGGATATTTTAACGAGAGCAAAATGTATTCATAAAATGCTTCTTTTTTTTTTTTCGTCATATTAAAATTTCTAATAAAAATTCATGTCTTACTTTTCTTAACCACGTATATTTCTCTTATTTAAAGTACAAAACAACTACTTTTGGGTCTAATTTAAAAAATTACCAGGGAATACCTAAAACTTTTGAACTGTGTATATATAGACAATTTGAATACAGAAATTAACACTGCATGATAAATGTTAGTTACACGTCTTGGGTTATTTTCAGATTATGTGTGTTTGTGTATGTTTGTGTGTAAGTAATATTTACCCTGGTCTCCCCACTGAGATGTGCTGTGAGACAAGGGGTCAGGTTTAATGTGGGGAACCCGAGCGCGTACTCCCGGGCCAGAACCCGAAATTGCCGAGCGCCCGGAACAGTCAGTTGCGCAGGCATCAGTATGGGTATCGATCCCCACCTCTCTAGTGAAATTCTTCGACTGTTCGTCGGGACAGTGCACTTCTCAGTATTTTTTCGTTCAGTCGCGTCTCTGCCTGCAGACAGAGACACAATTGAGCTGCCCTCTGCCCGAAGACAGAGATGCAACATGTACCAGTTAAATGGTTTTATTAATATAGATCTTCGTTCTCATATTCTTGTGTTTTTTACCCCACAAAAAGTTATAATTCAAATATGATAATCAATTTGCAATCGACTTAATGTTTTCAGTAAACTTGCTTTTTATTAAACAGGTTTTTATAAACAATTGCTATCTATTCGTTAGAATTTTTAATTATTATCGTATATGTCTTTATTTAATCATTATATTAGATTTTGATGCTCACTGGTATTGTTGTTGGTATATATTCTGTCATTAGTTGTACAAGACTTTGCTTTGAGATTATCGTATATTCGGTTAAAAACTGACATTTGGACTTTGTCTTTGTTTTAGGTCAATGTTATTAAATAGATTCCTAAGAATAACAATCCTATCATCTGAATTATAAACCTCAAAGAGCCGACCGAGAGAAGATCACGAAGAAGATCTAAGAGGATCGCCATCATTAAGAAGTTTTGCTCTGTTAGGTAGGTGGGTGTAAACATATGCGGAAGTATACGTACTGCTTAAATATATTATAAAGTACATAGATAGATAGATAGATAGATAGATAGATAGATAGATAGATAATGATTAGTATAAGATAGAGCGATAGATAATGAATAGACTAACACAGATAATGAATAAAATAAGATAGATAGATAATGATTAGTATAAGATAGAGGGGTAGATAATGAATAGACTAACACAGTTAATGAATAAAATAAGATAGATAGATAGATAGATAGATAGATAGATAGATAGATAGATAGATAGATATGAAAGTATGTTGTTTGATAGAAAAATATTGAGAAAAGTAAAATGAAATTCTCATGGAAAATTTTACTACTAATAATATAATGAGTGGCTTCTCATTTCTGAGTACACCAATCTGGTAAGATGGCTAGCTAATCCCTGTTGCAGACACCCGCTCAGACACACATGTTTCTTCCACAGCTAGATATCAGTTGTTACTGAAACTACGCTGATCAAACCTTAGTTACACTTTCTGGAAGAGAATACATAATCTAGCTTGACCATTAGCTGAAGAAAACCATTTCAATCATCCTAGTCGAAAGCCTCGGTCACGATGACTTGTGAATTCATGCTCACCCAAGGATAGACGGCTTCGTGTAATCAGTTTCACACAAAAGTCTTGGGTCAAATCGCAGCATACTTTTCAGGCACTTCCAAACGGTACCACCCGTTGTGATCATCTCCCCAGGTCAATATATTAACAAAACGACTATGGGGAAATAAGTTTTTATCCATTTCAACTCAAGCAAGGAGATAAAGACACAAAGACACAAGAGTGTGCCGAGTACAAAAGCCAATGCAGTGAAGGAAACTAAGAAAATCGCTACTGAGAAAAAAGGAAAGAAATAAAAAGAAAAGGATTCAAGAAGTTAGAAGATGACGATTGACATTGCATTTTAATTTTTACTGATTGCAGTTTAGAGGAAGGCAAGAATATGAAAAAGAATTCCATGGATGAGCAGTGCGCGAGAAGAAACTATTAGAAGTGAATTTACGGTTACATTGAGCAATTTCAACAATAAAAGGATGAGACCATGGTACCGGTTTATTACTGCCCTTAAATTCATGAAGTTCAGGTAACAAAAAGGAAAGCTCACCAGAACAATTGCTATTAATATATTTGTAGAAAAAGCAGAAAGAACTTACAATACGGTGGAGCGAAAGGATGAGACGGGATGCCAATACGGGACCGATAATATTGTAGATTTATCTTTGGAAACAATTTTCAATGCAAAAGTGAATGGTAGACTTATGAAAGTGCAAGAGAGATTCGGGTAAAAAATTGTCTATCCTGATACAAGCAGACTTAGAAATTAGCTAGATATAATCATCCCAATTTATGTCCGCGCAAAATATAAGGCAAATAAAATATAATGCGTTACTCTCTTGAATGGTAGCGTCAGATATCCTGATGAAAAACAAAATGTTTTTTTCAAACAATTAAACGGGAGCAGGTTAGTTTTGGAGGTTTTCAAATTAACGAGGCATTCCTGCCTAAGCTAACTACAGATGGAAAGTCATCTTCAGAATCAGCTGTCAATTTATTGGATATATTTATATATATGTTTTTCTCCTTTCTAGTACGTTCGAAATTTTTCGTTGAAATATTTTTTTTTTACCTCAGCGGTCGACGTAATATTTACGATTAGTATTTTGGCACCTTTTTTCAGGTGAAAAGCAGAATTATTTGAAAATTCTTGCAAAAATCAAATTTTCGGATTTTAATAAAACTTTCAGGACTTATTCACAAATGAATGAAATTATTTTTGAATTTAAAAAAAAAATCTTGTTAATATATATATATATATATATATATATATATATATATATATATATATATATAATCGACTCTCCTGTCGAGATTCGACATATGAGGGTCAAGCAGATCAGTTTCCAGGAAACCGACAGCCCGACACCGGCACATGAGATTTGATTATAGTGGGGAAGGCTTCGTGCTGGACCACCCACACTTTTTTATATAATTAAGAAGGAAATTACTGGAAAGCAATTGAAACTCACCTGAAGCGGGCTGAATGTGTAATGCTCCTCATGCCAATGACACTTCCACTGAGCTTCTCTACGGCATATGACTTCACTGAATTTCTTGTGATGTGTTCCTCTCGAATTTATATTTAAACTGGGGTCATCAGGAGAGAATAATTATTTTTTGAAAAAAAATTTATAACATAAATATGTTATAAAATCACTACAAAAATAGCCATTTTGTTTCAACACCCCGGTGTCTTATCAAGTGATGATGTTGAATGTAAAATAAAATAACAATCCATATATATATATATATATATATATATATATATATATACATATATATATATATATATATATATATATATATATATATATATATATATATATATATATATATTATTTATGTTATCCCATACATAGTTAATTTCAGGAAATTTTGAGAAATTAAATTTCACTGTTAAAATTTGTTTTATTAGTAAAAAGCAGGACTCCTTCGAGAACTTAAATCGTCAGTATTTTGTAAAACAAAACACACAGATACCGAAAATCTGCTCTGAATCATAAAATTTAAAAAAATGTAATAAAACTAAGACATTATTTAATTAGAAAAGCTTTTAATTGCTTTTATGAATAAGATTTATTAAGATCAATATTGCCTTAAGAATTGTTTTTCAATGATTTATGCCTCTTTATAAGAATTGTTTTCATTTTTTAAATTTTAATTATAATAATTCATAATATTATAAATTGTTTAGAATTCTGCACTACTTA
Organism: Acanthosepion pharaonis; assembly: GCA_903632075.3. Taxonomy (NCBI): domain Eukaryota; kingdom Metazoa; phylum Mollusca; class Cephalopoda; order Sepiida; family Sepiidae; genus Acanthosepion; species Acanthosepion pharaonis. Next base: position 893,555 of record CAHIKZ030000056.1, read on the forward strand.
ACTCCCGTTAGGTGATATTGCTATTAAGTGAAAACTATATTTATGAATCAAAAATTGAAAAGACCAAAAAATAGTTTGCACCCAATATTTTTTAGAATTATGTTTTAATAGATGAAGTCTCTGAAGAACAACAGTCAAGGTGTTGACATATTTTGTCATCACTTGTTAAGAGATCAACGGGTGACATGCGACTGTGATAAGTGCGTAATCACCGCTACTGTTTGTTTTAAAAATCCATTTCTCTGTTATTTGAAACTTAAAATAATTTTTTTTCAAATTAAATTAATTATACATTTTTAATTTATTATTTAGCAAATATTCCTCAAATAAAGTTTCAGAAAACTATATTGAATTTTGGGAGATTTTTAAAACCAAGAATTAACTTTCCTATACAAATGTATCAAAAATGGACGATTTTAAATGATTTTCTGAAAGCAACCAAAAAGTTAAGATTCCACTCAAAATAATTTCTATTTGAAATACACCATAGTATTTTGCTTACTGGAAATAGTAAATTTAATGATTTAGCTTACAGTTAAAGCTAAAATGAAAGATTCAAGAATGCTTTTTTCATTTTTTTCAAATTCATTTTAAACTTTAGTGGAGGTACCTACTTATAATGCACTTCGATTTTTAAACCCACATCTGGGAAATTTGAACATAATAAATAATCGAGAACCATAGGCAAATATTACCGAAAAGAACAAGGACTTGACGAAGGCCAGAGAACGTATAGACCCAAACGTTGAGTTCAAAACAACCACGATCAAGATCAAAATAACTCAAGATATCAATATTCAGATCAGAACGGCAAATAAAAACTTCTAAAAGTACTCTTTAATTTGTGGAAGTAAATGTCAAAATATACAATAGCAGATAGATAGATAGATAGATAGATAGATAGATAGATAGATAACGACCATTTGTACCATAAGGCAATAATGCTTAAATATGCAAGATAGATAGATAGATAGATAGATAGATTATATATAATCGGCCATATGTACAAAAGGTAATAATGCTTAAATATACAGTAGATAGATAAATAGATAGGGTGAGAGAAATAGGGGTAGATAGCGATAGATAACGTATACAATCGGCCATATTTACAAGAAGGTAATGATAACTTATTATTCAATAGTGCATAGATAGATAGATAGATAGATAGATAGATAGATAGATACTTCATACATAATTGGTCAGATTTACAAAAAGATAATGTTTAGATAGATAGATAGATAGATAGATAGATAGATAGATAGATAGATAGATAGATAACGTACGTAATAAGTCATGTGTAAAATAGGCTAGCTATACTTGTATAAAATAGCTACGAATAGATGTCTAATTTAAAATTCTTATTTGCTGCCTCTTTAAAAGGGAAAACAAATATAATTAATCTATCCTGATCGACAAACTGATCAGTATGTCCAGTCATTTCTACTATAAACGCAGTTAGATGCTATGGAAAGTTATGACAGAGATTTACAGACGGAATAAAGACGCTTTCACATCGAGTAAAAGAAATTTAAATTTATTTGTTGATAATGTAATTGCCATTGTTAAAAGTGACTAAATCCCATTATCCACATACATATTTTACTACTTGTTGAAATCTAGGGAATTGATCTCTTCCCGACGTTTAATGATTTTGCCACTAATAAAATGTTCGATTGAACAGAATAATAAAAGGATTTTATTTCCACGAGATATTGTGTCCCATGTAGGTCCTCTCAGCCTAAAGATTTTATCTTCTGCTGAGTTTATTTTACTATATAATTCATGATATCGGAAGCATAGACATATCAGACGCCTCATCATCTCAGCAAAAGGAATGCATACAAAAACCTAACCTGACCAAAAAGGTTCATTGCCTGTGTGATCGAAATATGTTGACATAAAACGTTACGAATCACATGACAAATCGATAAAGAATCTTAGGTGATGATGTGGATTGGCTTTTATATCTTTCTTCCATGCTTTTTCGTACGGTCCGAAGTTGTCCGGTGATTTGGAATAACGAGAATTTAGTCATTGTTCGACATCTTTTTGTCTTTCTATTCTACTAACAAATAAACTGAACGCCATGAAATACAGAATTGCTCGTTGTATTCTTTGCTTTGAATCATTAAGACAAATCACTGGCCAACACACAACCTGTTTATATCGCACTGGGCGTATGTCTGTAAAACATGTGTGTTTATTCATTCTTTCTCTCTCTCTCTCTCTCTTTCTATCAGTGTCATATTTCTTGATTATGTCTGTGATCATGGTTCTCCACATCTTCCTGCTTTTTTGCTCTGAACAATACTTGCTCGGTTATGAACCATCTTTGTGATACTTTTTCATCTAAGCATTTTCTAGACCTTGTCAATTAGAGTGCCTGTTTTTTTCTTTGGCTTCTTGACAATGACTGCAAAAGTCGAAAGTACTTGAACAAAAGATTACAGACGATGAATGTCGGACTGTTTATCCACAACGACGAGCACAATACTCAATATCTTATCCGAAAGTTGGAAAAAATATAATAAAAATTTAAACAGACAGCTCTTGTCATTTTTTATCAAACTTGTATATATATATATATATATATATATATATATATATATATATATATATATACAAAGAAAATTCGGATTGCCAACACACAAACAGAATGTCTCATATCGAGAATATTCCACATTGAACATGAAGAAAAATTAATTATTTTTAATAATATGTAAAAATCTCCACTTTCACCTGAAGACGGTTGCGAGACCAGACCAGAAACACGTGTCGTGAAATTATGTAAAACAAAAGTATAATATTTTTCTCAATAAATCCACATTACAACCCAAAAACGTTTGCGGCACCCCTCTTCTTTTAATATACATACTTTTCTCTCGTTGGAACCACTACAACATATTTCTTTTATATATATATATATATATATATATATTCTGAAATGACGTCACACATTATGAAATGAACAAAGCTCGACAATTATTTTAAGACATTTTTATGTTTATACATTCTTTTTATAGATACAAATATTTAAGTAAATGCTCTGTTTATAATAAACAGTATTAATAACATTTATCAGCCTGAATGTCCGAGAAATTTTCATAGAAAATATTCGTCCTCCGACAGGAATCGAACCTGTATCCTATACGGAACCGTACTTGAAGAACTACGAATGGATATCTGATTTATAAATTTTATTTCGGCGTGTCTTCAAAAAGGCAAGCAAATCTGATCAATTTATCTTGATTTTCAGATATGATTCATTATCCACCTTATTTCTTACGAATTGATTAGTATGTCCAGTCTCTTGCCATCTAACCTCCTTTTACACTCTGAAGTAATTAAATGTTATTTAAAGTTATGATGCAGATATAAAGACGGAAACGCCTTCAAATCCAGTAAATCTAAGTTAAATTCATCTTTTGAATATGTAATAACCATTATTGGCATTGGCAAAATCCCTTTATTTGAATCATGTTTTACTACCTTTTGAAATCTGATGAAATTATCTTCTCTTATGTTTAGACGATTTGGCCACTTATAAAGTGTTTGATTGAACAAAATAATAAATTTGTAGAGTTAGCGGAAGTTAACGATTTCAAATCAAAAAGATCAAATGACAAAAATAAACATATTTTTCTTCCGGTTTAAAAACATATTTCAGATTTTCAAATGAGTAAAAATAAAGAATAGCCAATAAAATTAGCTCCTGTCAATAAATAAACATAAATTTCGGCATCCTACACGAAGCAATATGAACTAGACATCCATTCAACTCAGCAAAAGGACTGGCAGCACGAAAGAGACACAAATCAACCTCGTCGTCCTGTCTTTCTGTCTCCCAACTCCACTTTCTCCCCGTCTTCACTGAAAGTCTATGTTCATTTCATTTTCTGTCAGTGAGAAGAACTTTCTAAATACAAACTTTTATTTCGTCAGAGCAGTTGAGAATTTATGTATTTTATGTGAAATAACTGTCATCATTTATTTGAACACGCAGCAACTCTTTCTCTCCTTATTTTTATTTAACAAACTGTGACTCATGAAATCTCCACCCACTCACCAAAAAAGTTTAAAATAATTTAATTTCACAAAACCTCGGTGTCGATGTAACCAGTTTGCCAGTTTTATTTTAACTTCTGAAAAAAATGCTCATTTTTGTAGATTGAATCTTTACTTCTTATATATTCCTGAAAATAAATATCTGATTCCTTTGCCTTATTCTCAGAGCTCATGAAACACGAAATCTACCTTATTTCGTCGACTGATCATGATAACCTTGATTACATACTAGCAGCATGGCCCGGCGTTGCCCGTGCTTGATTTAAAAATTGTACGACCCATACAGCAATCACTATCACTTGGCTTAAAATATTTTTGCTCTTCCTTGCCTTTAAAGGAGAGTCCTTTGCCGTGTTGATGTTGCTACTTGCCTTACTTCTTGCCTATCTCACACTGCGAATTTTTTCTAAGCTCTATACTAAACATTAAATCTGTTACGAAAAAAGAACTAAACAAAATGAACACAAAACGATCAGCTTTAAAAAAGGACTCGTAACTGGAAAAACCGAATGAAAAAAGAATGTTAACAACAAATATTTTTTCACACCCAACCAAGTTCTGCGGAATAAGAATCAACGTTGAGTTTAAGCAAGCGAATGAGCCAATTGGAGTAAAGTGCCATGCAGATTTAAATTTTTCCCACTTGTGACGAATGCAGCTATCGATTTCTTTTTGTATGCTAGCATGCTTGTTAATATTCATGTCAGTCAGCTGTTGGCTCTCACGCTGGCCAATAGAATCTTCCTGACTATTCGTGGCAGCCAGCTATGGGCTCTCACTCTGGCCAGTACAAAATGGCCGCAAACTACATGAAAAGTGCCGTAGAAGCATGAAATAATCGATTATTTCCACTATCGATGGGAGTTGGGAAATACAATGTCTGTCTTGGCCTTCCCGCTAACTTGTAGCATGTGCGTGTAAATTTTGGTGCAAATCTGTCGAAAATTGCGGCCGTGTATTCGTTATACACACACACACACACACACACACACACACACACACACACACACACACACACATCCTGCCTTTTATAGATAGCTATTACTTTAGTTTAGAAATTTAACAGATTTTTGCTTAGAATACGAATTTCTTTGAATAAATAATAAAAGAATCAGTTTACATTGCGTATTTTACTATTGCTAATAATGATTATGTTTTTAACAAAAAACATTGCATTTAAACAACTGAAAATCTTCTCCCTATGTTTACTGATTTTGTCACTTACGAATTGATCTGCTGTCACTGATCTTATTTATTTTTTTACTGGTATTATTTGACGTTCTTAACAAGTAACATTGCATTTATACAACTAAAAATGCAACATTACGCTCTGTATAATGTTATCATTTCTTTTTATTGAACTTCATCCTATTTGAACATGGTGGGAAGTGAATACAGTCGCTTGTAGATACAATACGGCGTATAATCCGGACAGGCTGTTATGTGATATATTGGCTGAAAGGAAATTTTACAAGCCGGAAAACACTAGATATCTAAAAGGCCATAAACTCACATTGTAAATAAAATTAAAATATTTTATAGGAATATAAAATTCAATATTAATACTTGGATTTCAACCTGGGAGTTGATTGTTTTTTTAAAGTCTATCCGCATCGAAGTCTTTTTCGTTCTCTCTTTATTCAGGAGTGAAGTTAGTAAAAAGAAAATCAAAGCAGGTCTTTTAATGGAATAAAGTGTTGAAAACATTTTTTTAATTTGTTTTTATTTTATTTATTCGGGTTACATATTTATCAGGTACAAAAGTCAATATTCGAAAAATGAATTAATGCACATTCGTCATACCTGTGTCTGTTGTGTGTCTATGTGCTTGTAAGTGTATAGGCATACGTGTTTGTTTGGTTTGCTTTAGTTTTATTTTTGTCTCATGCTTTTGACACTTCTACACATTCTCTTAAAGATGCAAACAAATTTGGTCCGTCAGCCTCACAATCCGTTTTATTTTATGTCTCTATTTTTCAATATCATTATTTTTCTTCTATTTATTCAAGAAACACTTCCGTTGATGTGGAAGTACTTATACATCTTTCCAAATTTTACGTTGCCTGCTGTCGACGTATATATACATATCAATATAACGTGAAATATTGATTCCAAGTATTTTGTATGACCATGATCATATTTAAATGCCTATATTCCGTTACTAGAATAATATACCTAATAAATTAAGTGCAGTACATGAATTTGAAATGGATAGTAAAATGAGCTACGCCTTTACGATTCGGTAAACTCAATCCTGAAATCTTCTTATGCAAGTGACAGACGTAATGACCACACGTTTATCAGAGCCGTCTTTTCCGACGTTAATGGAGTTACAGAAGCCACGAGGCTGAAAATCCCACTTGTTTCTCGAATATTCTTCTAACAGTTAAGTCAGCAAATATAAATGATATTTGAAAGTCTTCTTTTTACCTATTGTGTGTCGACCTGGTTAAGGCGGCGGAGAACTTGGAGAGGGGAATTAACAGGAGATAACAGGTAATTGACATCCATTAGACATGGCACGTGTAACTAGAACAGTCTACCCCAGTGAGCGAAATAAAGGGTTCAGTTCGACATTCCAACCATCTGAAGAAGGCCGGAGCGTACAACGGCCGAAACGTTGTAATAAATATGGCGACCAAGATGAGAACAATAGTTCGAATATCGTAAATAATGTACATAATACCTCATCTCAGAAATATAGACAGCTTAGGTTTTATACAAATGTTGTCGATGGAAACAAATTACCCTACCATTCCTTATTAATAATGATTTAAATTTCCCATAACCTTGACAACTAATATTATCAAGATTGTTTGTGCTTATAAACCCAGTAAATTCAAAATAAGTTATTCCAAAAAATCGCTTGAAAAAGAATCATGCGCATGTGTAGATATATATATATATATATATATATATATATATATATATATATATATATATATATATATATATATATATATATATTTGAAGATATTTTGTAGGTACAAAATTTAATGATCGAAATAAATGTATAAAACTTAATATTACGAGACATATTAAAAACGGGCGAAGCAACCGGTTTCGCTCCCGCTCTTCAGGCTTCAACGGGAGATTTTAAAATTAACACAGATAAATGTACAATAAAAAGGAAGTTGTGGAAAAAAAATATTTAAAAAAATAGCAAATGGAACTAGAGACAAATGACAAATGACAGCGAGCCCCAACAAACACTCACGTTGTTTACACAAAGAAGGCTTACGGGACCCGATGTAAAGTGCCTCCAGAAACTTTAGATGAAATAAGGAGTGAGACCGGGACAACACGGTGAACCAGTCAAGACTAGTATTTAGTCAACCCCTCACGAGGGCATCATGTGGCACAAGGCCGGTTTAACGTGGGATCTCCAAGCCCGTGGGATCTCCGAGCCCGTGGGCTCACCCAAAAATATGCCCTTTGAACCGTATAAACGGGTTCAGGGTCGGTTCACCTCCCCAAAAGAGACGCCACTGGGGCTCGCTGTCATTTGTCTCTAGTTCCTTTTGCAAGTTTTTTTTTATTTCTTTTTTTTTCCACAACTTCCTTTTATTGTACATTTTTCTGTGTTAATTTTAAAATCTCCCGTTGAAGCCTGAAGAGCGGGAGCGAAACCGGTTGTTTTTGCCCGTTTTTAATATGTCTAGTAATATTAAGTTTTATACTTTTATTTCGATCATATATATATATATATATATATATATATATATATATATATATATATATATATATATATATATATATATATATATATAAATTCTATTGCGTTGCTGTTATTTTTTGCTATAAAGATTTTTATACGTTCATACTATTTTGACCCCATTCTGATGGTTAGATATTTGCCCATTGCTGGAGCCCTAACAAAATCCCACCCTATCAGAGACCTTGCTGCTGGATGTATTTCATCGTCACACCCAGGACTGACTTATTTCTTCTTACCATAACCTCATTCAATAACGCTCTACCTTAAATAGCTCTAAAGCGTTGTATTCGGTATACATTTAATAAAAAAAAGTTATCACAATATGTAATGCTGATCATGATTGATTGAACGATATCTTTTATGACAGTTATTCATATTTAATTGTCATAAATTTACAAAGCCGTTGTTGATGAAAATTACGAAAGTGCTTTTATGACATTCCACATGGTATAGCGACTACTCTTTGAAAAACAACAATTAATTCTGATTTTCACGAGTGCTACACTCTTTTTTATGCTATGATAAATAAAACTCCACTGATTCTCTGATTTTAGAGACAACGTTTTCTTCGAATTGATCACATAGTTTTTAATTTCGTATCCTAATTCCTAATTCTTTTATAGCGTTCGGAAAGTAATTACGCATTTCTCTGCTATGAATTATGATTTAACCAACCAAGACAGTACCAAGTTTGATTGGTAGGTAAGTGCGTCTAGAATTAGTTTATCATCTCTTCTATGTGTCCTTTAGAGAGCATTTCAGGGCTTCATTGTGAAAACGGCCAAAGAGAGAATTTGGCCATAGTGCGATAGTTTGGTCGTTATATTTGAAAGTCTGTAATTCTGATTTTTTGGTGCCTCACGATGATGGACCAATTTCAGCCAATCATAGGTAAATCTCTTTGATTTCGTATAGAGTGGAACGTTTTCAAACAGATTCTCATATTCTTTCATCTCCCATCCAAAGTTCTAATTGTAAATATCAACGCATCTATATTTGTCATGTTGTGCCAAAAAATGTTTCAAGTAGAAGACCATCATTTTTACTGTTATTTCGAATGTGCCAATTATGGTTCATTGCCGCCTTTTATACAGCTCACTTCCTGCTTGAAAATAGCACTTCAGTTATTAAAATCAAATATTTCAAATTATTCTTGTTCTTTTCCTTTTCAGTGCCAATCTGAGATTGAAAAAGAAGCTTACCTACCCACATTGAAAAAAGGACCTACCTAGCAAACAAGCACACGCAGCGCACACATTTACAACACACGCACAAACATATATATATATATTATTTCAAACGTTATTATTAGTGGATATTCGTATTTGAAATTGACGCCTTTTTTATATTTTTTACTTTGAAACGGCACGTGTTACTTCTATCGGCCTTCGTATACAAGACATCTTAATAGAGAGACAAATCTATCATCTCTTTGGAAATTGTTTGAATACGTTTCGAATACGAGACAACAGATATGGGCTTTGGAGAGAAATATATTAATGAGAGCGTGTGCTTTCTTTAAAAGGAAGTAAAAGAGTATAGTTAAAACGCATGAGATTAAACAGTGTTCTTTTCTAGAAAGTGGGGCACAGGTTCGATTCCTGCCGGAGCGCGTATTTTCTTATTTTGATTTTATATATATATATATATATATAATTATTTTTATAAAAAAATTTATAACATAAGTATGTTATAAAATCACTACAAAAATAGCCATTTTGTTTCAACACACTCTGTGTCTTATCAAGTGATGGTGTTGAAAAGAAAATAAATGGTTTTAAAAGTTTCAGATTAATTAACGATCCTACACTAGGGGGAGCATTGTTACAAAAGCTAGAATAACCAATCAAAACGAAGTACAGAAAGATTCAAAAGCTTGACAACAAAATCCTGCTATTATAGCTATTTAGATCTTTAAATACGTGTAATATTAAAAATAATTTTTACTAACTAATAATTATAAATTTATATGATAAAATTTAATATTAAAATTAAAAACTGGCAATTTTTAAAATCCAAATTTAATCACTATTAAGTTTAAAAACTACAAAATTATTGAGAAAAGAAAAAAATATATATGTTTATTCAATTCATTTCTTCATTGAAATTACGTCTGACAAGACAAAAAGCTACAATTCGTCCGGTCATCTGATAATACATGTATATATTTTTTCTTTTCCGTTTTTATTTTAAAGTTTGTGAATATGGTCTTAAACTCACGCGTGACACAACAAAATCACAATCAGATTATAATACATACGTATCTAGACATAATTAGATACATACACACACACACACACACACACACACACACACAAATATACACACACACAAAAAAAAAAAAAAAAAAAAAAAAGGAAGAGGTGGGGGGAATACATGAACAACTCCACAGCCCTTTACGAAAAAAGGAGACGTGGAAACTAACACTTATACACACACAGTTAAATGTGAATACACTCTACATACACATAGACACCGATATATACACAAACATACATCCACAATGGCATAGACATTGAGAAATCACAACCAGTAAATATTTCAGACTTAAATAAATGCTAACCACTTATTGAATTATAACTTAAGGAGCAAATATATAAAGATAAAAATGTTTAAAATAATATTATTTAATATATTAAAACGAAAACTCTAAAACAATAAATATCAATAAAAATATATATATATTATTAATCATATAAGTTGATAATAGTTTCATTATATATTTGGCAAAGAAAACAGGATAAAGAAATCCACAAAATATACATATATATATATATATATATATACACGGCAGCAAAAACAAATTAACACACAAAAAAAAAAAAAAAATTATATATTCATACATACATATACGTACAGAAATACACACAAATAAATATATAAACATAAACATATACGTACATATACATATCTATGATAACAAGTACATATGTATGTACATATACATATAAACCTAAATACACACACATATACACACATAGACTTTTTATGCACACATACTTAGATATATAAAAAACAGTCATGATATACCAAAGTTTCCAAACCTACACACACACACAAACTCATACATAATAGGTTCCAACACACACACCTATATATATACATACACAAACATACATAAATATATACACACATACATACATATCTACAAATAAACATATATATATACATAAATATATCTACCTGCAATAACAACCACCCATATATACATGCATACATAAAATACAACAACTTTCAACCAAATACATATATAAACGAACTAACATATAGATACATAAATATACCTTCAAACACCAACACACAGCAATATACATATAGTCTAACATACAAATATATAAACACATTCATACAAACAGAAATATACTTAAATATAAATACACACACACAATAAAATAGGACATACATATATATACACATATATATATATGCACACACGCATATATATATACACACATACATACACACATACACATACATATATATATACAAATATATCGTGGCACAAAGCTGAAATCAAGGGGCATCCAGTGAGGAACGAACTCATTACTCAGTCGCACCCAATCTAGTGAACCATGCTGGCCAACCATTATACTGCCGTGATTTAATCATATACATACCTGTACATACTCATACACATACACATACACACACATACATACATATACACACATACATATATATATGCATATATACATACATATATATATATATCCAACCATATACACACACACACACATATATATATATATATACATATATATATACAAACATACATACATACATACATATGGAAACTTTGGTATATCATGACTGTTTTTTATATATCTAAGTATGTGTGCATAAAAGTCTATGTGTGTATATATGTGTGTGTATTTAGGTTTATATGTATATGTACATACATATGTACTTGTTATCATAGATATGTATATGTACGTATATGTTTATGTTTATATATTTATTTGTGTGTATTTCTGTACGTATATGTATGTATGAATATATAAATTTTTTTTTTTTTATGTGTGTTAATTTTTTTTGCTGCCGTGTATATATATATATATATATATGTATATATTTGTGGATTTCTTTATCCTGTTTTTCTTTTGCCAAATATATAATGAAACTATTATCAACTTATATGATTAATAATATATATATATTTTTATTGATATTTATTGTTTTAGAGTTTTCGTTTTAATATATTAAATAATATTATTTTAAACATTTTTTATCTTTATATATTTGCTCCCTTAAGTTATAATTCAATAAGTGGTTAGCATTTATTTAAGTCTGAAATATTTACTGGTTGTGATTTCTCAATGTCTATGCCATTGTGGATGTATGTTTGTGTATATATCGGTGTCTATGTGTATGTAGAGTGTATTCACATTTAACTGTGTGTGTGTATAAGTGTTAGTTTCCACGTCTCCTTTTTTTCGTAAAGGGCTGTGGAGTTGTTCATGTATTCCCCCACCTCTTCCTTTTTTTTTTTTTTTTTTAGTGTGTGTATGTTTGTGTGTGTGTGTGTGTGTGTGTGTGTGTGTATGTATCTAATTATGTCTAGATACGTATGTATTTTAATCTGATTGTGATTTTGTTGTGTCACGCGTGAGTTTAAGACCATATTCACAAACTTTAAAAAAAAACGGAAAAGAAAAAAATATATACATGTATTATCAGATGACCGGACGAATTGTAGCTTTTTGTCTTGTCAGACGTAATTTCAATGAAGAAATGAATTGAATAAACATATATATTTTTTCTTTTCTCAATAATTTTGTAGTTTTTAAACTTAATAGTGATTAAATTTGGATTTTAAAAATTGCCAGTTTTAATTTTAATATTAAATTTTATCATATAAATTTATAATTATTAGTTAGTAAAAATTATTTTTAATATTACACGTATTTAAAGATCTAAATAGCTATAATAGCAGGATTTTGTTGTCAAGCTTTTGAATCTTTCTGTACTTCGTTTTTGATTGGTTATTCTAGCTTTTGTAACAATGCTCCCCCTAGTGTAGGATCGTTAATTAATCTGAAACTTTTAAAACCATTTATTTTCTTTTCAACACCATCACTTGATAAGACACAGAGTGTGTTGAAACAAAATGGCTATTTTTGTAGTGATTTTATAACATACTTATGTTATAAATTTTTTTATAAAAATAATTATATCTGCTCTACTTTGTATTGAGCACTCTTTTAAGAATAGTAATTGTTGGTTATTGGAATTCATTCCGTGTATACCAATTATATACTTTGATATATATATATATATATATATATATATATATAGAGAGAGAGAGAGAGAGAGAGAGAGACAAAGAGAGAGACAAAGAGATAGATAGTGTATACATAGATAGACAGTGTTTCATAAAGGTTCGAACGAACCATCTGGCAAAATTATAACATTAGAAGATATGCAAAATTAATAAATTAGCTTCAACATTCGCTTGGTAATTTTACCTATCAATAAAAGAAAAAAAAAGAAAAATAAAAGAGAGAAGGGGATCATAACTTCATAGACAGAATCTTTCGTATGTAAAAGAAAAGAGACACTTCTGAAAAAATTTTGAACATCCCTTCACTATATATATATATATATATATATATATATGTGTGTGTGTGTGTGTGTGTGTGTGTGTGTGTGTGTAAGATTTGAGAAACAACAGATATTTTTATATATAGTGCTCAACATTAAAAATATTAAAATAATATTAAAAATGGAGCGTTACTATTATTATATGTAAAAACTGCTTAACTTTTAAATATCAATTTTTTACCGATTTTGAAGTTTCTTCGTAGAATTTCCGGAAAAAAAATTGATATTTAAAAGTTAATTTTTTATATATATATATATATATATATATATATATATATATATATATATATATATATATATATGTCCTGACTATGGTATGACATATAATCCGTAACCGGTGGTGTGGATCTAAATTTAATATTTGGGGCCTTGAGGAAGGTAGAGTTACCCCTTAAATGTCATTAGTTCCACGCCGCTCTGGCCCGGAATGGTATTAACTATCATGGTCCCATGTATGGGTCAAATAGTTTGTGTAATGCGCGGGTAGTAGAAATACTTGGAATGGTTCCAAGGCCCGCGGTAAGCCCACTGGGATTGAGAGGCCCCTTAAGGTGCAGTTGCAGTCTCTCTCTCTCTAAGAGGTCCTTCTCTGATATAATACCTGCGAACTCTATCATTGTTCAGTCATATAGCCATCAGCTTGTCATTGAATATTTGTTGGTAGAGGAGGAGAGACACAACACAAAGACGTAGTATCAACAGCAATCGTGTGCAGATATCTCTTGTTTCTAAGTCCTATGGCGATGAGGACGTGGCGACGTGGGCAGGTCTAACAAACTGGAAGTCCACTGTCACAACTCCGCACATGGGCGGTCCAAGACTTATCATAACATCGTCACTTGTTGAATGGACAGCAACTTATTTCAGTGGAGTCATGGTTGACAGAGCAGCTGTTTTTAGAGAGTGTACTGCTCACCGCTTTCGGTGAAGAGGTCTAGAAAAAAGTGACCTAAAAATTATCTGTCTCTCATTAACATATTTCTGTTCATTCTTTTTACTGGTCAGTTTCCTCTTGATGACGGTTGTTGCTTCGTGCAGGACAAATACAGAAAGTTTATACTCTCCAAAATATTTTTCAAAAGACTGTAAAATAAATTAGTATTGTTGAAATGTAAGAACACTTCTTCATCGTCAAATTTCAATCGTGCTAAAATGAGTACTCTTCTTGTTGCTAAAGCGTTATCTCGTTATCAAATCGATATTGCCGCTCTTTCTGAAACCCGCTTAAGTGAGGAAGACTGATTGAAAATGATACTGGATACACGTTTTTCTGGAAAGGAAATCTGATGGTATAAAGCGTGAGGCAAGTCCTGCATTTGCTATCAGATCTGATTTGACAAAGTACTTGGAGCAATCTTAATATATTAGTGACCGTATCATAGTGTTTATGCTTCCTTTGCCTCATAAGCGGTTTGTGACCATTATCTCCATCGATGCGCCAACTCTAACAAATACTGAAGAAACTGTGATGGCTTTCTACTAAGATCTCAGAAATGTTTTGAAAATATTCAAAGGGCCGATAAAATTGTCTTGCTTGGTGATTTTAATGTCAGGGTAGGTAAAGATAGTAACACCTGGGATGCTATTGTCAAATATGGACTTTGGTAAAATGAATAGCAAAAGTCTTCTTCGGTTATGAACTGAATTTGAACTTCAATTGGCAATACTTTCTTTCAGTAAAAAGTGGTTCATAAAATCACTTGGATACATCCTCGCTCAAATGATGGTCATACTCTTGATAGTATTATTTGTAGTAAACGTCACTTGCAGGATGTTTGTAACGTCAGCGTGGGGCCGAGTATGGTAATGATCATATGATGGTTAGAGGAAAATTAAAATTACGCATTCGACGAAAAATGAGGGCAACTGGAGTATCTGTACAAAAACCTGTAAATGTTTCTAAGTTATGTGATCCAAATTTGTGTGAAGATTTACTGAATACATTTGAGAATTCTGTATTTGATGGTACATAGACTCAATTTAAGAAACAGTTTTTAATACCCGTGCACAATTATTAGGATGGTTTGACGAAGGTAATGAAGTAAGGTATTTCAGTCAAAACTAAGTTAAGTGTGTATGAGACGTGCATTTTAACTGCTCTACTATACTCCTAACCACATACCGACGACACATCCAAACTTTGGAACGTTTTCATCAAAAGTGCCTTCGGAGGATTTTAGATATTAAGTGGCAATCTTTTAGCCGGACACAGCAATTTTAGAAAGGGTACATACGTTTAGTATTGAAAAGATGCTAACGCATAATCAGATGTACTGGGCTGGTCACATTATAATGATGGAGGATGATCGCCTTCCAAAACAGTTGTTCTCTAGCGAACTGACAAGTTGCAAACGTCCTTCACCCCCTCCCCCACAAAAATGCTTCAAAGATGTCATTAAAACAACCTTAAAAATCTTGGGATAAGTACAAACAATTGAGAGAAGGAGACAGGTGATAGGTCTATAACTGGCAGAAACCGTTTGTAACATTTTTGAAGAGAAAAGGGTTTATCTTGCAAAAGTGAAACGTACCTTAAAGAAAGGTGATGCTAATCTGTTGTCTCTAGACTCCCAGCATAAATGTACTTTTTGCAGCAGAATTTGCTTGTCCACAGCTAGTTTAACTAATCACATAAGATACCATCGTCACAATAATATAGACTATGTTTCTCAGATTGAACGCCTTCCTCCCAGACCAAACTGGCGCCTTGTGTCAGTTTTGCAACAAGTCATCAGCTGGTCTAAAGAGGTACTTCATCAAGACAAACTAACCTTCAAAACTCTCATTACACCATTTGATAGTTATGTAAATAAAAGTGCAGCAGGGTTAAAGAGCCACTTGCGTGCACCTGAACATGACAATGTACTGTAAGTTGCAGTCAATATTATAAATGTGAACTGGTTGTATTTTGTTTTAAAGCTTGTTAAACTGGGTGTTATTCCTTTTATCATTTTACAAACATTCCTTCTTTGATATCCTTTTCAATATTATGTTAACTCGAAGTGTTTTACCACTTAATAATAAGGACGGGCTTTTTCATCGTTTTAAGATCCTTTTATACTTACTGATTGTTATGGTCCGATTCCTTGTACCACGGTGATAGTCCAAGGTAGAAGCAATAAAGAAGAACTCGAACACAGGTATGCAATAACACAGATATATTACAAACAGGAAGATATACAGAGAAGTAGAAGTGTTAGTACGAACAATCAGGTTTAGTAGGGAGAACAATGTAGTCTCGACCAGTATCATTATTCCAATGTATTGCAGTAATTGTCTGAAGGCGACTCTGTTCCGGACTGCCTGACTCGACTCTTGACTCGACTTGAACTACTGACTGACGCTTGAACTACTGACTGATGATATTCACCCCCCTCCCCCAACTGAGGAAGCATGTGACACAAGGTTGGTTATTTATTGTGGGTTCTCCGATATGCCCATTGAACCCGTATAAACGGGCTCAGGGCCGGTTTACTTCCCCAAACGAGACTCCGCCCCTTGGCGTAGGCTCGTTCGGGTTCCTCTCCGCCCGAAGGAAGAGAGTCCAACTGAACAGTCGGTTCAGAAGGGAACGACTGACTGACGATATTCAGTCACCCCCCACGAGGGTGTCATGTGGCACAAGGCCTTTTTATCGTGGGCAATTCCCAAGCCATTAGGCTCGGCCAAAAAATAGCCCATTTGAGCCCGTATAAACGGGTTCAGGGCCGGTTTTACCTCCCCGAAGGAGACTCCGCCCTTCGGCGTAGCCTCCTTCGGGTTCCTCCCGCCCGTAGGAAGAGTGTTTAACCGAACAGTCGGTTCAGAGGTGAACGACTGACTGACTCGTTGCCTACTGCTGAGGCGCAGTATTTATTAAGTATGGAATAGTCCATTATTATTATTATGGGTACGATCCCATAACACTTTTCATTTTTTAAAAGTAAGAAGAGAGGGACGTCTTGTGTAAAGAAGTGGCAATCATCATATATCTTAATGCGACTGCCGGTGTTTGTTTGATGTGATTGAAATAGCTACATATTTGACACCGGTTCCAGAAAAAGTTATCGAGGCTTGATAAAAGGAGAATTTTCCAATGCTGATTCTCTAAACAGACAAGACTCTTCCTACTTGAGAGACTATCACAAACCAATTTCTCTGCTCACATCTCCTCTGCTTGTCCTTTCAAACTTAATAAATATCGATCGTTTTGCCACTTTTTGTAAACTTGCACATAACATTGGGAAATAATTTCTTTCTTTCGTCAAACCAGATGGAAGATTCAAACAGTACCCAGGGAAATAACCAACGAGTCATTTGCATAAAAGTATAATAATTATAGTCTTCCATAATAATAATACCGTTCTACGTTTTATTCCTCTTTCTAATCAACCAATTAGGAATTGTAAGACATTTAATGGTTATAGGCATTTAAACATGGTCAATTGTTAAAATGATTTTGAACGTGTGGAGCCTGAAGCATAAACCCTGTGTAAATGTCACGATGACAGAGATCGTAGTGGAGTAACAGAGATGAGGGTCATACAAGTTGCTAATGTGTTTTGCTGTTGATTTGTTTTTGCAGAGGTTGGAAACATATAACAGCAAGTCTCCCTTATTTTCCAGAACTACCCACTGTATTATCACCAATTGCAATTATAGGACGAGAAACATAATTCTTATTGGATACTTAATATGTCTATCTCCGTTTTCCAATGATTATAAATATGACTATTTTCCACAATTGTCCTTTGTGATACAATTCATTAATATTAGTATAGTTTTAGTATTTATTTGTAGTAGTGGTTGTTTTAATAGTATTATTGACTGTTATTATTAAATTACTATGAAGATTTTCTTTGGCTACAGTTAATCCCACAAAGTCAAAAACAGACACACTATAAAGAATCATAATGCTAATATCTTGAGTAAACACTTAGACCAAAATCATAAAAATTTAGACAGTAAAATAAAAAGAAATGAAAATAAAGGAAAATTATGTAACTGTAGAAATCCTTAAAACTGTCCTCTTAATAATAAATATAGCACTAAGAAGGGAAGCAACACAAAGAATTATTAAATTCAATGGGTTTAATGTACAGAAAAGGGTAACGCCGCGATAACTGCCTATACGTCTTAAGTGCGAAGTGATCCTTGTTCTTGAAGTTCTAAAGATTGTGTGTACGCTATCCCGTGCAGTTGCTGAAAGAAATATAAAGGGGAGACAGGCCACCCCCTTAAGGTAAGGCTTCAAGAACACTAGAAAAATGTAACACAAGGTGAAGTGGAAAAATCAGGCGTGGCTGACAACATATCGAGAGAAAAGGGAGATCACCGCTCTCTTTGGGATCAAGATGAGATCATAGACAAAGAACATCATTGGAAAATTCGTAAACTTAAGGAATCAGCACATATGCAAGGCCACAAAAATCTCCTGAGCCGACCAAGCATAGAAATAAATACAATATGAGAACCAGTAATAAGGAGTGCCAAAGAAAAGCAAAAATTACAATATGAGCTCTTGTAAAAAATACGAAATGATAATAACAAAAATTGCAATATGAGCATTGATAAAAAATGGTTGCTGAAGACATTAGGTTTATAATACCCAGAAATTAATACACAGATGTCCTCAAGGACACATGACACAGTGGATAAAGGCGTTAGTTAGATCCAGTGACAGGACCCAAAGAGTGTGAGTTCAATACCTGGTTAAGGCGGTAGATAACTTGGAGAGTGAAATTAACAGGAGATAACTGACTAACTAAAAAATTCGCTTGAGTATGTCGTATTTTAAATCTATTCCCTGTTTTAAAGTATTATCCCTACTTTTTTTAACTAATATACTACACGTTTTTTAAAACATATAAATACATTAGAATTACTTTCTTATTTAAAAATTATTATTCAAAGGTCAAGTTTAAATATGTACGTTTCAGTTGTCATCTTTTTTATCATATTTAATTATTATATCAGGAAAATCTTTGACAGCGTCTGCAGAAAATAGCTATTTCATTTCTTTGATTAAGCAAATTTTTGTTTTTCATGAACTTAACAATATATAATTTCTTATGTATGCACACAGGACATGGGCCATTTAATGACCTACAAATTCTAGATTTTCTTAGTAATTTCCATTTTACAGTAGGTCTTTTATTAGTTTCCTTTAAGTGCCAGAAGTATTTGGATAGGGGCGTTTGATTCCTGTATTTACTTATTTTAAAAGAGCTTTGATGTTGGTTAAAACGCTTCTTGACCTCATGCCTTGTGCATCCAATGTAGACTGTAACTTCGCCTGGATCTTCAATTGATGAGATATTGCATTGGTACACAACTCATTTAGTGCTATATTTATTATTAAGAGGACAGTTTTAAGGATTTCTACAGTTACACAATTTTCCTTTATTTTCATTTCTTTTTATTTTACTGTCTAAATTTTTATGATTTTGGTCTAAGTGTTTACTCAAGATATTAGCATTATGATTCTTTATAATCATTTCCAAGTTTTCTGTACAATCGTAACTTAATTTTAGGATATTTTTTATTAAAAATTTTATTGAGTTTACTGTCTCGAGGAAAGTGTTTAACGATTAATGCAAGGATTTTTTCCTAATTTATTTTTTACCATTTGATTGTACGGGTGTGTATACTAAATCATTTTTCTACTTCTGTTTTTTCGATGGTTTATACTTTCATTTTTCATATAATTGAGTTTGGGGCATTGTCGCCCCTATTTTTAGAACCTTATAGAAATTACTATGTCCATAGAAAATTTTCTCATTTGCTGAATTTGGACTTATTCTCTATTAGATAGATAATGGCATATCTTTAATTATAGATGGTGGATGATTAGATTTAGGGTGTATATACAAAGGATTAGTATTGGGTTTTTTTTATAAGGTGTGTATAAATTATTCCGTAAATCTAATGTATTTATTAGTTTTAAAAAACGTATAGTCTGTTAGTTATTAAAAGTAGGGATAATACTTTAAAATTGAGGGAACACACACACTTCGAAAGGATGAAAACCCGGAAGAGAGATACTTTAAGGATTTGCTTGTTTTATATACCCAGGGCGGCTGTTGATACTATGTTTAAGACACTAAAATCTGATACTATTAGAAACGTTTTGGAAACACCACTAAGGAATACTGAAAATTTATGATCTGGATCCATTTATCAAAATCTGAACAAATGGACAAACATCGTAATTTTTTATCCACCTCATATTTTTTACTTGCCTCTATTTGAATTATGTTTTCAAGAATACTTCGAATTTATAAGGGTCAAAGTTTCGAAGGGTATTATTTTCTTAGAGATTAATATAATTAGGAAGCTAATTTCAAGGTTGAAACTGTACAATAATCTCAAAGCACTGCCATATTAGATTGGGGTCATTTTGTCTACAAGCAGTGAAAGAAGTGATCAGTTAAGAATATAAGAAAAACTGACCCTGAGAGAAACTTTTGCCTCGGACTGTGTCTTGTAATTTTACTTTTTTTTTTGTATTTATTGGTAATACTAAACTATGTCCAGGGCAATCAGGGAAAGTAGAAGGACTCGTCTAAATTTTTTTTTATAAGAATACAGTCCTAAAATAAAAATAAAACAACGGACAGTAAGAAATAAAATCGTTTTCAAAATATAAAAAATTGTTTACTTCTTACCTTTTGAAATATACACAATAGTGATTCGTCAGTTGTCTGGGTTGACCATGAAAAAAATTAAAACTTGAAAAACGAAAGCAACAAAATATACAAAAAAAAGAGAAATGGTTTTAAAGAAACGAAAAAGAAAAAATAGAAGAGAAAGGATAAAGAGAAAAAAAGACAGGAAGAAGGAAAGAATTGGAAATAATGAGTGGAAATCACTTTAGAAAATAAATAAAGACTTTTGAAGGTAAAAATTAAGGAAGAAGAAGACAACAGATGAGCGGACAAGAAAGAAAGAAAAAAGAAAGAAAGAAGGAGACATAAAAAAGAAATCATAAAATTGTGGAGGGGATGAGGTAAAATAACCACCTGAAGTGGAAGTGAAATAATGAAAGAAAAGAAAAGAAAGGAAAAAAGCAAGAAATGAAAAGAGAGGTGAAAAATGAAGATCTAAAAAGTATGGAAAGAAAGAAAGAAAGAAAGAAAGAAAGAAAGAAAGAAAGAAAGAAAGAAAAGAGAATTAAAGAAGAGGAGAAAGAGATATGACAACAGCGATGAAAACAAAAAAAAAATGAAAGATGCCGTTTAACATGAACAGAAAAAGAAATGAATGAAACCAAAGTAAAGAAAGTTAGAGATTCAGATAAAAGAAATGAGAAGGAAAGAAAATATACGAAAAGGCAACAAACAAAAAAGAATAAATCTAAAGAAAAACGTATAAGAAAAAAGAATGAAAAGAAAAAGTGAAAAGTATGGAAAGAAAGAAAGAAGTAAAGAATAGAAAGAAAATATGTTGAAATAAAGTGAGTATTAAATAATTGAAAATAGTAAAAAGAAAACAGCATAAAAAGAAAAACAAGACAGTAAGGTGTCAAAAGAAAGATAGAAAACTAAAATAGAACAAAATACGTTTAAATAAGAATAGTAATAAATAATTGGGAATGGTAAATAGATAGAAAGAAGCAAATAAAACGAAAGAAAGCATAAAAAGAAAAGCAAGACAGAAAAGTATCAAAAGAAAAAAAAGAAAAAAGGAAAAAGAATGTTCAAAATAGAAAAAAATAGATTTAGATAATGAGAGAGATAAGTTAAAATGATAAGAAAGAAAAAAGCGAATAGGCTTTTGTTGGTGCTGAGAGTGTAAATAAAATAAGAATTTTAAGCAAATGTTTGCAAAAATGTCTGCTGCAAATAATTGAATAAAAATAATTTTAAGAAAAATCTGACAACGTCGTGACATTATCTTTTTTTTTCGATATTTATTGATTGAGTTCAAAAATTATTTTATTTCTTTGAGATTCTCCTTCCATATACCACGACAGCGTATACCAACAAACACTTATGTCTGCGTGTGCTTATGCTTCAATACAGTTATGCAGGTGATTTCTATTCTTACACAACTGATATATAACAGTGACTAAAGCAGCTGCGAAAAAAATATCAATAACCAACGGCAACATTATGCTTGTTCTTTCAGACTCTTTAGGGTAAAAATTACGCCACTTAGCGTCCTCCATATTTACCATACCTCGCACTGTAAGATTTAAGAATATTTTAGAGCATTATCTAATTCAAAATTTGAATTGACAATAATTTTCTCCCCACTACTTCTGTTGCCATATAAATTTTACGCACTTACCATATAACATTCCTCAGGGGACGAGGCACGTTAGCATAAAAATTATTTCCTCTTGTCTTTTGCTTTATCTATTTTCTTGACAGATATATTTTATCTATATCTGGTTTTTAGACGCACATCCACAATACATATATATACATACATATATACATATATATATATATATATATATATATATATATATATATATATATATATATATATATATATATATAATTACGAATATTTATACAAGTTTCATTAAGAACGACTGAAAAAGTACTACTATTAAGATTTTATTTACTTTTTCTTTTGTTCTTATAATATCAAGGATGATTTTATTTTTACTTTTAACTGAATTTATGAATTGTGTTATGTATGTATCTAGAGCTGTAATAATGTTTTATTTCCCAAACACTTTTATTTTCCAAATAATTTTAGCCATTATCCTTGATAATGGCTAAAAGTATAGCCGAAAGGGCTCGGATATACAAAATATTTGAACAATTTTTACATAATTTACCTCCAGAAAAGAAGAAAATTATAAGAACACAAGAAAAATTAAATAAAAACTTACCCGCAGTACATTTTCATTAGTTTTTAATGAAACTTTTGGTATATAATCCAAGTGAATCCTATTAATATGAAAATATTAGAACTGATCCACAAAAAAGAGCTCAATTTATTTCATTTAATTTATACAGAACAATATAATTACTAATCAAGCAAATCCATTTGTCTCATATGGGGAATAAGCTATTTGGGTAGACGACGAAAGTGGTCGTCTCTCTTTTCAACCTAGGTGTGTAATGAAATAAAGATAATGTCTGTAAGGATAGAGGAAGTGGGATGTATCAGTTAACTGTGAGGAATTGAGATGGGAAGCTAAATTGTAAACTTAAAACTTAAATTTTCGAAAACGCCTAATAAACTGTAAATTAATTGTGATTTTTTTTTCCTGTGATTTTTTCCTAGCCAAAATTTTGAAGTTTTTCTGTTACGTTTTTTTTTTTTTTTTTTTTTTTACTGTGATTTATTACCAGACACAAAGAATTGCATATATGTAGGTGATATCACACGTAAGATTACGCTTATTCGAAGACTGGTACATGTTCCTAAATGTAGATATTTAAAACATAACAGTGACTAAATATAAATATACGATTGTCGTTCCTTACGTAATGCCACCTAATTCTTCCACGCATATTAATACAAATACAGAGAGAACTCAATAGCCCTGTTAGTTGGGGCAACTATGCAGCTATAGAAACACTATATTTTCCAGGTAGTCACTATTGATATCTATGCATGTTCGTCGACGATTAAAAGGAACAACTCAGAACGTGACATGTCACATAGGTCTTTCCCGTCATTTGTGAAAGTCAGTATACGTTAACTGTGTTCCCATCCACTGTTTGGTCTTCGTATCTTCATTTCCTTTGTATTTAGTTAGAAAGAGGTTTTAGCACCCCGCTACCACCGTTTTTTTTTATCAATATCAATTTTCGTACAAAAAATGGATCACTTAAAACCTATTGAAAAGACCCTCAGGAGCGAGCAGTACAAGAGAATTTTAGAGTCTTGTCTGCTCCCTTCTGCTGAAAGGGTGCAAATCGACCCCACCAAGCTCATTTTTATGCAGGATAATGCTCGCTGTCATAAATCAAAATTGATGAAGGAATAATTTGATGAGAAGCAGGTGAATGTTATGACATGGGCGCCCCAATCTCCTGACCTCAACCCCATAGAAAACTTATGGAGCATTATAAAGTACAGGCTCTCGAGAAAGCAGTTGAGCAACATACTCCATGTACTGCTTGCTCCTGAGGGTCTTTTCAATAGGTTTAATGAAACCAGTTCCATGAAAAGAAAAGCATCCCCTTTTATCGAAGGGCACTGTATTTTGAATTGCATGTCTTCAACTACAGATTAAATGTTTTGTTGATAATTCTATTATAAAATGTATTGTTGTCATTTTGCTTTACAATTTATTGGGGGTTATTTTTCTATAAATCGGTATTATTAGTAATTTTATAGTGTTTTGTCTTTATTTGGGAGTTTAATATTTATCCATAGCTGAGGCCCTAACAACTGCTAGAAACCCGAGCCAGGGTGGACACCGGGGAACAACAGCAATAAAGAGGTGGTTTCACGCTCCTTGAAACGTCTAATCGGTATTGCTGCTGGAATAGTTTATCGTCATGCCCAGAAATCTAGCATTTCAATTTCAAGTTGCGAATAATCAAGTTCAAGTTCAGTTAATCAAATTCAAATTGGTACAAAAAAATTTCCAATTGATACTAAACAATTTCAAATTTGCAAATAGATTTTTCAACAAAACAAATGAGGCATAACAATGAAATTGAGCTAGCAAATAGAATAATCACTCTTTATTGAAACAAAAAAAGTTCAGTCGACCATCCATAACAATTCCAGAACAACGTAACTATAAACAATTTTTTTCTATCCTCTGCCAGCCGCAATGATGGAGAAAGCGTTACCTCGCACCATCGCCAGTGAGACACGCTGCAAGAGCCACTCCGTTTCATGAGGCTCGTCCCTTAATCGAGACGCCATCTCGTCAATCCTCCGAAGGAATGCCATCGAACGAGGGCCAATAACCACAGAAGTCTCCACAGCCACAGGAGTAAAAAAAAAAATCTATCAGCAAGAGAAGAATATTTAACTATTTTTTCATCTCTGCGTCCCGGGCGACGGATCCTGGCTGAACCGCAGACCTGATCAAATTACCGACCGAAAATGTATCCGCACAGGTCGCATCCCAAATCAACGACTTCCCCATTTCAAAAGGAAAAATAGTAATGCCATCCGGCCGCTTTCCATCACTGCGGTCGAGGCCTACGGGTTCGATTTGGGAAGGGAACCCAGCTGCATCCAAACCTCTTTTGATGATGTCGTTAATGACTGCATGCCGTGGAAAGCGGCCGGCATTACGACGACAGGAGAGAGGATGCAAACCAAACACATCGATAGAGGCTCCACATCTACATCTGTGACGCTCACATAATTTGAGTCCAAGACGGATCCCGACTCCGACTCGAGTGCACTCATCATCTAGCAAATATTTATTGTCACTAACTCGTGAATTATGGAATATCAGTGTATTCGTGCATGTCAAAAATTCATATCCTCAAGATCCAAGTCTGGCTGTATAAATCGCTGAACATGTGCCAGCAGAGGAGTACATTTAGGCAGGGTTATTAGAGGAATATTATTAGCAATCACTTGCTCAAATTGTGCCCTGCGTAATTCAGTTTCTGTTGCATTTCCCCGTCTTTCACCTGCAAGAACTCAGGGAATCTTCAAAGCTACCTCAGATTTTACACGAGCCTTAAGAATTAACCATGCTCCTTCTGTCGGATTCATCACCGATATGATCATGATCCGAGGCGTAAGACGTGATGATGGGAAAACTCGGGTTCCAGAAATAGGTTTTCCAACAAAGCATGGCTAGGGGGCGTTTTCAGCCACCAGTAGCACAGCTGACTGGTATCTGTCGTGGGCCCATTGTAAACAATGTCTCACAAACTCTTCAGCTTGTTCTTTTTTGAATGACGGATTTCTGAGGCTACTGCTCCCTCCAATTAAGTGAATATTTGCCCCACGCGTCCCGGGGGCGACCACAGTGCAGCGACTCCCCTTTCTTGATAGCCCTTACGAGAAATATACCAATTAAAATTTGTTTCATCAACGTAAACAACTAGGATATTGTCGATCTGGAATCGTAGAAGCTTCTGGACATATTGTCGACGATTGTTTTTGTTGATATTGCCATTCGCATTCTCCAGCTCATTGTAAATATTTTTGAGTGTGAATAATTGTCCATTCAAATGTTGTTGAACACATTTGGAACTCACAAACATTGAATCTCTGCTGTATCAAAGCTGCCAGCTGCTTCAATGTTATTCATGGATTCTCCTTAACACACTCTTCAATAAAAGCCTTCTGTTTAGCACCAATTGGTTAGTCTCAATTTGAAATTGTTTAGTATCAACTTGAAATTGTTTAGGATCAATTTGAAATTGTTTAGTCAAACTTGAATTTGATTAATCCAACATGAACTTAATCAAGTATCAATTTCATTTTGATTATTCCTAACTTGAATTTGAAATGCTATAGAAGAAAGGAAGAGGTGCCTATAGAAACAAAAAGACTGCAGCACAGAACGAGACTGGAGCGGGGATCCTCTTCCCCTTTTTTTTCACCCATGGACCACTTTTATTCTCAATGTTTTTTTGTGGACCCTCTTAACCATTCTATAAAAAAAAACTTATTAAATTTTTTTTACTAATACATAAGTTTAGGAATTGTATTATAGAAATATATAAATGTATATGTTTATTTTGAAGTAAAACTAATTTAATTAAAATAAAATTGTATTTAATACCAAAATTCTATGAAATATTTATGTACACTAGTAAAATAACTCATAATAAGCCATTTTAAAATATGTGAGTAATTAATAAGTTAACAAGTGCAGATTTATTCAATGAGATTCCTGTGGTTGATGCTGGCCTGCGAGTTTTTTTGGTTTTTTTTTTATATTCCACTCCATCGATATCAGTGGTAGTCAAACATTACACTTTTTCACAATGTCGATTCTATTACGTGCATTTGATAGTAAAGGAATAGTAATAACTTAGAGCTGTGTTTTTTGTTTTTCCATATATTATGCTTCTTCAAGCTTTTTTGTGTGGACCCCAGTAATGTTACATGGACCCCTAGGGTCCATATGCACTCCGTTTGAAAACCTCTGTCTTAGATAAAGGCAGTTAATTGTAGTATATAAAGCCTCTTACCGTCGCCTACAATCGGTGGTGTAAAAACGTTTAGTGGTCCGGTCTTAGAACGACGTTTTAATCACAGAGCTAACTCTGGGCTAGTCAATGCTGATGTTGGTTGTTGGTTGTTGGTTGCTGGCCGCTTCGATCCACACCAACTCTGCCTACGTTCAAAGTTTTTCGGAATCAGGAAATCTGGTGGCAACTGACGTGAATTCCAGAGGCACTCGATACCAGTTTCTCAGCCCAAGTCTTCAAGCTCTGAAATCTATCTGCTTATATGCACTTCCGCCCAAAACTGTCGTGGGTCTGGAGGATTCTAGGGATTCATTGATTGTACAGTTTCCACATTAATCCTAATAAGAGCTCTTTGTTCCCTATTTTTGGTTTCTTTATCAAATTTCCAAATTTTGAGAATTATCCACCTTCTCGGGAGTAGTTACAGAGATTTCTCCTCCCTTAACTCCAACCTGCTTCACTTCACATCACGCACCACCATTCCACACAGGCGGCGCCAAATACCCCCCTCTTCCTCCTTCCTTCTCAGCCTTCCACCTCAACCTACATCCCAGGGCTGGCATAAATGTCTTTGTGACAAATCTAATTTTTAAATCGCTTGGGCGAAAGGGCGTAGTTTATTCTAATCATTAATTCTAATTCCTTTGTTTCCTCAAAGAAGAGATAAAATTATCTCTCCATTCTTGGACTTATTTGTGTCTAGCGAAAACATAAATCAGATCACCTTTTCGCCAACTACAGGATCTGTTTTCATAATTTCGACCATAAGAAAAAGGGTTGTTTCATCAATTCGTTTTCGTCAATGAAAATGTTTGTTTGCTTAAATTCTAAAGGAAGAGATAAAATTGTTCTGTATCCCTGGTCTGGTCTCTGTCTAGCGAAAATATAAACCCGATCGCGTGCTTGTTACGACAGGATTGATCTTCATAACTTAGACCCCCCCACACACACACAACGGGTTTTTTTCTTTGTTTAAATTTCCACGAAAATATAAGTAACGTTTGTTTCTTCTCTCGTTTATTATATGTGTTTTCCTAATTCCTCAAGAAAGAGATAAAGTCATTTCTCTAAATCTATTTTCGTCCGCATCAGACCCTCGATAGATAATATAAATAAAATTTGGAGATAAGAAATCCAACGGTTCCATTTTCACCAAGGAAATGCCTCCCTCTCTCTCTCTCTCTCTCTCTCTCTCTCTCTCTCTCTCTCTCTATCTATCTATCTATCTTTCAGATTTCAGAGATAGTTTTTTGCATTTATAAGGTTTTTTGCCACCGCCTACACCCGGTGGTGTAACCATGTTTAGTGGTCCGCTTCTAAGTGTCATAGGACAACGTTTTAACCACAGCGCTAATTCTGCTGATGCTGATTCAAGCTGGTTGTTGGTTGCTGGCCGCTTCGATCCACACCAAATCTGCCCACATTGTGCTTTTGATATCAGAGCAGTAAAAGATCAAAAGTTCTTAGTATCCTCGTGTTGGTTTAAGCCGTGGTGCGTGCTATATTAAGGAAGAAAAATATCTTCACGGCGAAAAATGAAATAAGAGATTCATAGGTTTAATCTTCAATTGGTTTATATAACTCTTGGTACAACAAAAATTAACCCTTCCCGCATCAATCTCTATAGTAACACTGGGTTCAAAGTTCTTGGTGGCAGCTGAAGTGAAATCCCAGAGGCACCTGATGCGGTTTCTCAGCCCAAGTCCCGGAGCTCCCAAAGTCATCTGTTTCTATGCACTTCGGCCCCAAAACAGTGATTCCCCAATGCTCGCATTAATCTCAATAAAGGTTTTCTTTGTTCTCTATTTCTGTTTTCTTAATCAACTTTCCAATTTGGATAATTATCCACCTTCCTTGGGAGTAGTCACAGGGACTCCTCCTCCCTTAACTCCAACCTGCTTCACTTAACATCTCGCGCCACCACTCCACAGAAGCGGAGCTAAATTTTTCCCCTTCTTCCTTCCTTCTTGGTATTCTTGTATATTTACAACAGGGTCGATTTTCATAATCTCAATTCGTTTTCGCCAACGAAAATACATTTCTCGTCTGCCTCTCTTCTCGCCAATGAAATATTTTTTCTGATTACTCAAGAAAGAAATAAAGCCATTTCCCAATTTGCTTTACCCGCATGCCAGATTTCTGAAAGATAAAAAAGTGAACTTTTGGTGCATCGTTCCAATTCGTAGTGGTAAGACAATTCAGATGGCCCTCTTTTTCACTCCCACATTACCAAGAAAAACGGTTTCCATTCTCTCTATATATATCTGTATCTTCCAGTTTATATTTCATTCTGGGGTTAACCCTTTTTCTGCTTAGGATTAACATTTAACCACCTCATGGCTTCAGTGTCACACATGAACTCCAGCAACTGAGACACTTGTACAAAAACCAGAAAACAGCATATTTACTGTAGATAACTTTGATTCACTACACAAAACATGTTAATGTCTTCTAAATGAAACTCAAATGCCATGAGTGATTATTTTCTTGGAATCCACATTAAGCGAAAATAATATTCATATATTTGAACTGATATTATATTTTTCCCGCATCAATATTATTGTATGTTTGTTCGATTATTTTTATTTACGAAATCTTTCTAACTTTTGAATCGGAATATTCTTTTACTCATGTGTTGCATTCTTCTGCTAGGCATATATAAGTTCTCAACTTTATTCATTAGAGGTATTGTTTAACTTTCCCTTAAGTATTATTGCTGATATCAAATATGAATGAAGCAAAATTAGATTCTTATCTTAAATTATTGATTCGTTCCAAGAAATGCACCATTTCTCGCCTATATATGACCTCCCGCCAATTTTGTTATATTACTCAGGTGAGAGACACCTCCTCACCCTTCGCCTCACCTGTAATAGCTTCGGTCTTGTTTCGGCGTCCATAGTCCTTAAAATGACTCGAGATTAGCATTCGATTTTCTAGGCATCATGTATATATGACGGATGAACTCTGTTTCCCTGATTGAGTTGATTGCCTCTGCATGCCCTACAACTCTCGTGTGTAGCACCACGTGCCTTCTCAGTCCAGATGATGATGTGCAAACCTTGTTGAAAATAATGCAGATATTGGTGACAGGACGATTAAGCAGGTTGCCATAGTTGGCTTGCTTCTGGTTTTTATGATCACCTTTCAGATCTTTTAGATAATCTACCATCGGCAACATCGTGTGCTCATACACACCATATTTCCAGATATATATATATATATATATATATATATATATATATATATATATATATATATATATATATATATGAAAAAGTTTTATCGTCAAAATCTTTATGTTATTATTAAGGACTAACTGATTTTTTGATTAGTAAATTTTATTTTTAATCACTTTTGGAAGATTCTAATTTTTTTTAAACTTTTTTTTTGTGTGTCAACGAACAACTATAAATGCGTATGGTAAATTTTAGCGTCTTGTTGCGGTGAAATCATATTGATCCTTAAATTCTTGAAAAAATCATATAATTATAGCATTTCTTAATGAAGCTTTCAGGAGGTATTCACAAATTTTTGGAGATTTTGGTTACCTCCTCCCACTTATTTAATTTTATGACATTTCTAGAAATTAATTTGTGTATCGTTTTAGGTTTATGTTAATTATAAGGACTAGTCCCTGGAGATTTTAAATCAATTGAACACTTTTTGTCAAACAGTACAACCAGTTACAGAAAATCTGCTCTGAATCGCGAAATAAAAAATGAAATAAAACTGACATTATTTATTAGAAATGCTTTTAATTGCGTTTATGAATAAGATATATGATGGATTGTGAATATGGACAAAAAATACTGACTGATAACACAACTATACCATACAAAGAAAATAAAAAATTAACACTACAGATCTTTAAAGAAATCTACATTAAAAATAGAAGCCAACACGGAATAGAATCAGCTACGAATACTGTAATAAAAATGTTCTAAAATGCCTATAAAAAGAAAAGTTTTCACGCGTTAATGCGTGCTCGACCATGACAATCCAACCTAAAAGAAAAAATTCATAATAGATAACTTTTCACGTTCTAATAAACGATAAAGCATAACTGTCAACCGTTGCATTTAAACGCAAAAGACAAATCAGTAATTGATAAACACAGTTTTTGGCTTACAATTCTCTCAAAGATATCGCATTTATCATATCGGCTGTTAAAGCCTTACTAGTAAGTAGACTTTTGAAATTCGTATCCACCTAGAGTAATATAAGAAAAAACAACCGCAGCATCAAGTAAAATACAGGTTGTACGCCCCAAATTGACACAATGTGAATATCTGAGTAACTACACGTCCCAAGCAAATGAAATTAAATAGGCTTCATAAAAGATTTATTTATCAAAATTCGAAGAAGATATTTAAAGAGATGTAGATTTTATAACCGATTACACAAATCTTCCCAAATATTCAATATGCGCACCAACTGTGATACGACACGCGTCGGGTCGGTAGTCCAGCTCTTGCCAAACACGCTGTTGCATGTCTTGCGTAACATTCTAAAGCGCCTCAGAGATCCTCTGCTTAAGTTTCTCTATCCTTGTAGGAAAAGGGTGATATAGACCCGTCATTTCACATAGTCCCACAGAAAACAATCCCAAGGTATCAAGTCAAGTGATCATCAGCACATTGTCAGTATCACTGGCATGCCCGGTCTATTTTCCTGTTAGATTCTCATTGAGTTAAGACCGTATCGAGGCGGGATAAAGTTATGCAATACATGATACATCGTGTTAGGTAGGAAGTGGACTACCGTCTTGACGTGTGTTATGTCACTGGTGGTACACATATTGAACATTTGTGAAGCATTGTGAAATAGGTTATAAAATTTACATCCCTTTGAATATATTGTTCGAATTTTAATAAATAAATCTTTTATTGTCCAACATGAAGCTCACTTAATTTTGTTTGCCTGAGACATGTAGTTACTCAGATATTCAGACTTTAAATTATGTCAATTTTTAGGGGACACCCTGTATAATAGAAATAAAGACTTCTTTCTTTTAATGATTTTGGAAAGAATTGAATTGTCAAGCTGCCTACTGATATATAAATAAGTGATGAATATTTTAAACTGTAAATAATGTATTTTATTATGAGTGTTAAGAGATTGGAGTGAATGAAATCATAAGGGGGAAGGCTCAAGAAGATGATCGATCGAGGTTCTTTGCGTTTGGCTTGTCTTACGTTTTGACTCTGTTAAAATAAAGAGACTGAGGAAATGAACATAAAAAATACCTTTATTCATTTATTTTATTTTATTTTATTAGACTAAAAAAATCCCGAAGAGTTGATTTATTCTCTGGTTTATTCTTTTGTTTTCTGTCTTCTTTAAATCTCTCCACTTAAGTATTTATCTTCGAAATCGATGAGTCACATTTCTGCTGCCTATTTCATTCACCAAAATTTATTACCTTTAAATCTGTTCTTATGTCCAGAAGGAAATGACTTCGCCCACACACAAACATACACACACAGAAACATATATATATATATATGTGTGTGTGTGTGTGTGTGTGAAAAGTGTGTGTATATAAATATAAATATATATATATATATATATATATATATATATATATATATATATATATATATATGGTACTTATTTGAAAGCACTCAATATCAGAGATAGAGCTAACATATTTGGTTGGATTGATGTGAGTTTGTGACCCTGGGTTTCACGCTTTTGAGATCGTCAGACAAACTGATTAATTTTTTAAAATTCTGGATTTATGTAGACTGCGTGTATTGGTGTTATTATGGAAGTGGGGGTGGGGAATTGTTGTCGTGATGTCACTCATGCTAACGCAAACATAGATGCATGTCCGTACACCCGTTGAGGTACGCAGACACACATACACACTCTCTCGTCCGTCGAGGCTCATACAGACATAAACATATGTGGACAGTATGGGACTTGATATATGTATGTATATGTGTGTCGTTGTCTATATACATACGCATTTGCATGTTGAAATTCAAAGATCGGAAGTGTAGCGAAAATTTCTCGTGAATGTCTCGTAACAGCAATCAGAGCATTTTTCTATTCTTTCGCTGAATAGTATTTCCTCGCTTGCACGTATATACGTGTGGTGGGGACTGTGTAAAATTATGATAGGTAAAAATTGCTATTATTTCTAAGTTTTTAAGGTTGATTTGTTATTATTTTAAAGCTGGTTATTATACCAGACCTTCTGTCTTTTTCTCTGTTTTCTTGCAATCTCTATGAAAGTGAAACTTTTTAGATTGATATACGTTTCGTACTTGTTCGTTATTTTATCATCCTGTCTGCTTACGATCCATATTTGATTTGCATTTGATCTTTAACTCATATATATATATATATATATATATATATATATATAGAGAGAGAGAGAGAGAGTGTGTGTGTGTGTGTGTGTATTCAAAGAAGTCAAGTATCACGAACCTACGTTTGGCCGTGGTGGGCTCGAAAGTAAATTAATTTGTTGGGGACATGACTCTTCGTGATGAAATTCTTATACATTCAAACTTTACAATACGAGAAGTTATCAATGTTTTCCATATATCACCGCCATCGATTAGAAGTGATATATACTTTCTTTTGAAAGCAAACTTTGAAAGCTGGAAGTCCACACTGAGATCTTTAACTTGCACTAATCTTCAAAGAGGATAGGACTTGGAACGGTGTTTATCAATGTGGAAGGAACACCCTCTTTGGGGCGCGATGTACTGTCAAGGAGACAGTGTTTTACAATGCAAACAAGTCAATAATTTTTTCTATTTTAACACTGATTGCAATAAGTCACAACATATTCTATGCACATTTGTTTATCTTGTTGCCTATATATTTTCCTTTTTAAATGTATGTTGAACATTTAGACATAATTGCATTATGTGTGTGTGGAACAAAAATGTGGATGATAAACTTTGAAATCTTCTACGTTCTGATCCGATGACTGCCGCTTGGCTTTTCCTGTCACGGCTGATTTCCGGTGATTGGCACTGCTATAATATGACAAAAATTATACATGTAACTACAGGGTGACCCCACCAAAACGGGAATTTTTGAAGTGCGTATTGCCAGACATGAGCAAGTGGCAACACTGCGAGACAGTGACCTTGAGCAAGTAAACATTTCGCCATTTTAGTAAACATGTATCAGTGGAACGGACAACAGAGTGCGTTAGCCATAAATTCTTTTTATAAAAACGGTGATAGTTTGACAGCTGCACAGAGGGAGTTCCGATGTTTTTACAACTTAGGACGTCATGGTGCTGTTCCATCAAAACACGCGATAAAATGTTGGATTAATAATTTTGAAGAGACTGGATCTGCCAGAGAATTCAAGATGAAATTCATAGTATCCCAGCTGAGATGTTGCAGCAGTCAATGAGAAATCTCAACAGCAGATTTCAAGAATGCATTCGTACAGGATGACGCCATCTACAGGACATCTTTTTTTTAAAAAATGAAAATTCCATCATTGTTTCTTAAATGGCATGTTTTAAGGTTTCATAGTAATTGAAACCTTAAAATATTTTTCTTCTATCACTCTTGGTTTTATTGGATTGTTAAAAAGTTCCCGTTTTTTGGGGTCATCCTGTATAACCTAATAATACTAAAAGAAAGAGTAAGCAAATTTATTAAGCTGGTTATCTTTTGCATATAAAGGTGTAGTAGGTACCATCAAAATGGATGTTTTGTTTCACGAAATGAAGGCAAAATCTCGCCATCCGATGTTTTAAACATTTGCCAAAAATAAGAGAAGTATCCAATTCAGACGGGATTTCTAGTATTTATTCAGAAATTAATCCATTGGATACGGAACAGGTTATTTTATTAGAAATTTTTTCTGCAGTTTGTTTTACACCATTCCCTTTTTCCATATCTCATGAGTATTTTTTTATTTGCATGTGTTCGCAAAATGAAGTAATACCCCTGAAGATTCTATTTCAGTAAAAAAATATATTCAATATCAAATGTGAACATTTGGAAAATTCGTCTCGAATCTTACCAAAGATAATTCAATAAAACTCAAAAATAAATTTTTCTGAAAGTTGGTGCTTGCATAATTGAATAAAATGCATTATTTTATTTCAGATTGGAGAGAAAAAAATAAAATATAATATTTATTTTTGCAAACATTACTTGAAATTTTTCTGTGCAGTTTTGAAATTCATCCCGTTGTTGTTCCTCAGAAAAGTTTTTATTAAATAAAGTCATGATTGATGAATCGAAAAATGTATAGTTTAATGTCATTTTTGAGTGTGAAACTTTTTAAAAGATTTTTTTTCCGTTTTAGTAACTGCTTTATTATTTTTGGTATGGATGTTCAAAAAGGAAAAATTCAGAATTACCGCTTTGAACTACTTTTCTCTATCGGAGGAGAAATATGCTATTTTATAATTCAATATCTGTTAAATTCAAAATAATGAAAAATTGGATGCATTTAGATATATTTGAAACCAGGTACGAAAATAATAAAAAATAAAAGCAATGTATTAAATTCAAAATTATCATTTAACTAAAAATACCTTCAAATATAGTATAAAAAAATTTATTAATGCTAGTAAGTTTCATGAAATCGTATCGAATAAAAAATATATTCTTAAATTTGCTTATATAAGGTTAAAAATATATTACTTTTTAACACAGCAGATGTTCCGTATTTCTGTAATTTTTAATCAGGAGTGTTATTATAGACGTTGTCGTGCGTAAAGAAATGTTATTTTCATTAAGTTTTAAGCAAAATGTACATATTACTTTTGCAAAATCCTGTGAATTAATCCTCAAATTTACTAAATAACATCGAAATACATCTCAACGATAAATATTGGTTTTTAAAGAGATTTTTACGTTTGTTGTTTATATTTTCCACCTATAATGGCGGTTCTATAAATTGAGTGACGAAAAAATATGTGCCTGTTTTAAAAATACCCCAAAGCTTTATCTATATAAAGAAATTATTATTTATTTAAAATTGGGATTAGTTTTAGGTTATTATCTTTCAAACGAAACCGAAAATTATGTTCAAAGAAGTCATTTAAATTATTTAAAATGCATATTGCGGGTTTTTTTTTTTTTTGGTTTTTTTTTTCGGTTGTGGTAGATCGAGGTGATACTTATGGTATAGAGATAAGGTAAGCAAAAAGAATAAAACAAAAAAATTAGCGTATGCTTTTAAAAGTGAAAAGAAAAATCATTAGCTCAAAATTCAATCCTCAGGCCGCATAACGATTGTATTCAAGCATGAAACAGACTGTTGCCTTTGAGTGTTGATTTCAAATTCCACTTTTACATTTACAAACGTTGTATCCCTGATATTGATTGCTTTAGCCCTTAAATATAGCATACCTGTAAAAGATATTTTATCATATACTTAATACAATCATTCCTGTCGAACCGTACATTGAAGGTCGTTCTCAACGGATTCTCCTCCAACTCCTATCCCACGAACGCAGGTGTTCCCCAAGGCTCCATCCTAGGCCCTACTCTGTTCGTTATCTTCATTAACGATCTTCCTGATGTCATAGGTTCCCAAGTAGGCATCTATGCAGACGACACTACTATTTATTCATGCCTCAAAAACATATATACCAATTTAGTCGGGTTTCGATCTCGGCTCGAAACCATCGGATGTCTAGCCACACGGATGAACTGTGAAACAGTCTGTCTGTGAAATATATATATATATATATATATATATATATATATATATATATATATATATATGTGTATATATATATATATATATATATATCCGCAGACAGACTGTTTCACAGTTCATCCGTGTGGCTAGACATCCGATGGTTTCGAGTTGAGATCGAAACCCGACTAAATTGGTATATGTCGGAGATTTTACTTCTAAGCCATCGGCGCACGGCAGACGCGAAGGTGAATTTAGACGTATTTATTTTTAGACAACTTGATTCGTTTTAACGAAGAGTCTTGCATCAGCAGCAGTAATAGTCATTGTTTACAAATTACCTTTTCTCCCCGAAGAGCTCTACCGAAATATTTTTTCAGGAGCATGTATATATATTGTCACCAAAAGACTGTTTCGCTGTTTCACAGCTAATATTAATAAATATACATTTTTCCTCAACAGTAGCACAACGCCGAGATTCATGCAGGACGCAGTCATCAGGTGCTAATTGTAAACTGACATTTACAATCGGGCGATTGCATCGTGCATGAAACTTACAGCTGCGCTGCGGATGAGGGAAAATATATATTTATTATTAATATAGATTTTAGCTCTGTTATTTTATCAGCAGCAACTCTCAATGTGCAATATTTTAAATTCATATAATATATATATATATATATATATATATATATATATATATATATATATATATTATTTACATTATTTGGACTCTTGTCTTCATCTTTGTCATAAAACTTGAGGAATCAGCACATATGCTAGGCCACAAAAATCTCCTGAGCCGACCAAGCATAGAAATAAATACAATATGGGAACCAGTAATAAGGAGTGCCTGAGAAAAGCAATGATAACAACAAAGTTGCAATATGAGCTCTGGTAAAAACATAAATGATAACAACAAATTGCAATATGAGCACTGGTAAAAATGGTTGCTGAAGACATTAGGTTAATAATACCCAGAAATTCATACCCAGATATTCTCATGGCACATGGCACTGTGGATAAAGGCGTTGGTTACATACAGTGACAGGACCCAAAGAGTGTGAGTTCATTACCCGGTTAAGGCAGTGGAGAACTTTCAGAAAGGAAATTAACAGGAGATAACTGATAACTGACATCCATCAGACATGGCACTAGAACAGTCTACCCCAGTGAGCGAAATAAAGGGTTCAGTTCGACCGTACAACGGCCGAAACGTTGTGATAAACATGGCGACAAAGATGAGAACAATAGTCCGCATAATGTATATAATAACTCATCATATATATATATATATATATATATAAATTTTATTGCATTTCTTCAAGTTTTATTTCCTGGTCACTGTGTAAGTACTGTCTAAATGGGTTGTGGATGTAAACGTTCTCTTTTGTTTAAAATTTTCATTTTCAGTTAAACAAAAAGAAAACATCATTGATAATGGTTAATAGATTAGGGAAGAGCACTTGAATCTAAATATATTTGGACAGATTTTACAGAATCTATGACCACAAAAGAAATCCACAGGACAAGAAATATTTAATTAAACCTTAATCGCAGTGCCTTGACAGTCGACTGAAACTTGTATAAAAAAAAGGGTTGCTGCCGAATGCACAATTATAGATAAGTTAACGATCAAATGCAGATCAAATATGGATCATAATCCGAAAGGATGATAGGATAAAGAACAAATAAGAAACGTTTATCAATCTAAGATGTTTCACTTTTATCAAAGCTACATCATATATTGAGAGACAGCAGACAGAACGTTGGTATTTTCAATCTTGTTTAAGTCAGTTTAAATTGGTTAGTCATATATCACGTACATTAAAACCGTAGATAATTCTAAATGTATGTACGTTTGTAATTTCTAAGCTGGCATCGTATGGCATGTATATTCGTAATTATGCATTTATGTCGGTCTAGTAGGTAGAGTTGTAATCTTTTAAATTTTGTGTGGTCAGTCGGTGTAGTTAATCTGGGGCTGGTTTTATATGCGTACTATTTGTATTAGACAGATATAAGTTCTTTAAGAATGGATTTAACGACGGATGGCTACATAATGTAATGTTTTAGATGTGTATTTGTACAGTGTAACCCGGATATAAGAGAGTTGTCGGGACCGGAGAAGAAGTCTCTTATATCCGGGTTTCTCTTACATCCGGGTTTGGTCTATTTTATATACATTAACACAGGCTCTAATTTGGGACCAGAGAAAATCTCTTATATCAGGGTTTCTCTTATATCCGGGTCTCTTATATCCGGGTTACACTGTAGTTGATAATAATGTTACTAAGCATTCTCCTTAAAGATTTATGTTCTTTCTTAATTAAGGTGGAATTAGTAAAAGTGAAATATGTTAAATTAATAAACGTTTCCTATTTATTTTTTTTTATAAATATATATATATATATATATATATATATATATATATATAAAGAGAGAGAGAGAGAGAAAGAGAGAGAGAGAGAGAGTAACAGGAAGGAATACGCTTCAATCCGGCCTTCAGACAAAGTGCCACAACACCTTTAACGGTATATGTTTATGGAGGGTACATGTGAAGTTTAGGAAATTTAACTGACCCTTCCCAATTTTTGTTTTTATTTTGGGCTAATCTGTTCTGTTTGAGTAGTAGTGTGTATTTAAATTGGCTAGGTTTATTTATGATCATGAAATCCAGGTCTATGTCTCTATATAATATAACAAATAGAATAGCCTAACATGTGTCAGCCTGCTTTCATAAATGTCAATTTCAGAATACTCATAAATGCACGAATACATTCGTGTGTGCAATAGCGGAATATAGTGATTGGCATTCGAAGTTTCATTTAATGGCCTTGTAGATCATATTTATTAAATCATTTCAACTTGCTTTGTATAAAAAATTGCTGTGAGGCCTTAATGGGATCTACTTACGATATAGGCATATAGATATACATATATTGGTATATTATTAATATATGCGTATTTCTGTTTCTCCGCAAGGAAAACCTTTCTTCGTATGGTGGCTATTTCATTTTCTCGATCGAGATCTGAAGAGAATGAAACTAAAAACCGATCAAAATTAATTTCTCTTTATTTTCCTTTTTGAACTATCATTTATTGTGACTATAACTTTTCTTGTATGTTAGAACACATTACAAGGCATGTTATCCAGGACTATCTACTGTATTATTGGGTCATCGGCAATGGAACCTGTTCCCTTGTTTCTTTTTGTTGAGAGTGGGCTAGACGTCAGCAGGATTATAAACAAGTCAAAGACTTCTTATGAAAGACCTTTTGTTAAATCGCTTGTATCAAATACTTCTTATCAAATACCCTTGTCAAAGCCCTATTATCAAAGACCTCTTATCAAAGACACCCTTTCAATGCCCTTTTATCAAAGACTCCCTGTCAAAGCGCTATTATAAAAGACCTCTTATCAAATACCTCTTGTCAAAGCACTATTATCAAAGAGCTCTTATCAAAGACTTCTTATCAAAGATCACTTATCAAACACCTCTTTTATCAAGACCTCTTATGTCAAAGACCTTTTATTAAAGACCTCTTGTCAAAGACTTTTTATTAAAGACCTCTTGTCAAACACCTTTTATTAAAGACCTCTTGTCAAAGACCTTTTATTAAAGACCTCTTGTCAAAGATCTCTTGCATAATTAACGGCCCACTAGCAAAATCGAGCAGACTGAGTTTCTGCAGACAGTGCAATTTTGATAGGGAATCAATGAACAAAGAGCTTCCTAGACTGAAGTTAACAAACATGGCTGAGAATTCTCCCAATTAAATCTACGGCCACGTATCCGTGACCAAGGCAAGCCTTCAAGTTAAAGAACATCGGATTTTTTTTTGACATGGAGAAGGATAGACTCCATCATATTTAATTGGCCAAGATATGATACTCTCCGGCTTCCAAACCAAATGTGTGAAGGAAACTGATCAGATGCTCAGTTGTCAAGTGACTATACGATCACATCCGGTTATTTGACTTATTTATTTCTATCCATTTCGCTCTTATTTTAGCAAAACTGTTTTTATTGCAATATCAGCATTTTCTAAAACCAGAAAAATGTACATGAATTGCGCACGCGCGTGCACACAGACACACACACACACAGAGTCGGCACTGAAAGTTCCAACATGAAACTCTGTTACACATCATCCGCTCATTTTTACATCTAATATAAGAAACTGGACTTTAAAATTGAAACAAGTTCATGCTTATTTTTCGTCTCACACCAGAATCTTCAGACTTTTAAGATAGTAAGAAACGACGTTGTAGCATTGTTAATTTCACACCTTTCTTCAATACAAAATGAAATAATATTCATGTGTTCTTCAATTATGCTATGTCTATTGTAATAGTGCCAAACTTTTCTATATCACATATTGTTACATATATAAAACAACTTTTGTTTATTCTCGTGATAACTGCACGAGTTCATTTCTTTATTTCACTGTTCGATTCTTCCAGCAGCATTTTCATATAAGACTGTTACGGTCAAAAAGGTAGCCTGGTTGCCCTACATTCTTGTCACAGCTCAATTTTTTAAAAACAATCAATTCGCTCCAAGTAAGGCGATAATGCTACTAAGACGCAAGCGGTTACAGGTATTGAAAGAGAATGAGAAGACTTTAGAAGGAATCGGAAATACAATACTAAGCAAGAAACAAGCAAATCTCTGTATTTGTAGAACCAAATCTCTGTTGCTTCAATTTTACTCTTCATCGGCAAGAAAATTATTCAATATTCACTAATATATAAATCAGATATACATTACACAGCGGTTCAGTTCTTTTTTTGTAAGGAAATTTACCTTTCGTCCTAGGTATAAAAATAAACTACATCTCGCAGAAAGGACTCTGATCGAGAGTTTTTGAGGAGCGGGGAACTACCTCTTAATTGCTGTTCTTCCCAGGTTCAACTCTGACCCCTTAGTGTCTCAGCTATGGGCAAATAGTTAACAACCAAGCTGGAGGTCTAAACACTATGAAATTATAAAAATAGATTTTATAAAAAAAATAAAAAATAAAAATATTACAAGCGATACATTTTTTTTTTTTAAATTACTAAGAATACATTTTTTGGAAAATATGACAAGTAATACATTTAACTCTTGACAAAAAAAAAAAAAAAAAAAACTGTTCTAAAAAATGATTTCTTACAAAGAATACGTATTCTATTCTTACGAACGTATCCTTAAAATCTTGTCGGCATTAAGTAACCTATTGAGATTGATATACCATAAAAGAAAATAAACCAAATCAAACCGAAATTTCCTTTAAACTTTACGTTTAAATTTTGACAGGCATCTTTCACTCTTCAAATTCTCTTTAAATTTCTATATAACTCAGCCAGTTAACTTTTTGTACTGGCTTGACTGTGACGCTTCTAAACCAAAAGATCAAAGAACAATACATTGTGTTTTCTTACATCTGTCGTATAGTCCTTTCTCTCCTTTTACCTACATTGTCTAGAAGTCCCTGCAGATTTTTGTTCTGTGTCCGTCGTCAATTCTGCGTCATCTCCATATTATATGTTGTTAAAATTGCGTCCACAGCCTCGATGCACTTCTATAGTGTGTCCAGTAAAAGAGCCTAAACTTTATTATCACTGTTTTCTTTCAGGAATAACTGAGCTTGAATAACCTTGAATAAATTTCTTTAATATTCATGACCTTGAATAATCATTCGACACTCGCGTAATTACTTAACTTTGATTCGTTCTTTTATGATTGATTAATTGCTGTTCGATCTTGTGACACGTTATTTAAAGGTTATTTTCGTCCTTTTCGTATGGCAAAACAACTCACTGATTTTGAGCGTCAAGTTATCGTACTTTTCAAAGAATAACATTCGACGCGGGGAATGACGAAATGTGCAGAATCTTTCAGTCCCATTAGTTGTCACCTGTTTTCAACGTTTGTCTCACGTCTTTCTGAATTTACCGCTTTTTTTTTTCATTGGACACCTTGTAGTTCTCTTAGGGTTGCGTGCCTTTATCGGTTTAATAAATACAGTAAGAAGACGCACGCTTGTCCTGCGCCTTTTTCTATTTCTGTCGACTTTCTCAGTTTATTTTCTGTCTATATGCAGGTGGTTTGCTCCCAGTAAATCTCTAATGGATTTAACATTTCACAAGCTTTTCTTGTATATATTTGCCATTATAATCTGTTTTTCTGCTCAATAAATGATATGCAATTTGTTTTCAATTCGATAATTTATTGCAGAAAATTAGGATGTTTTAATATAACCTCAAAATACACATTAGCAACAAATATACAGATAACCAATGTTCAATTTTTTTTTTGACCTGGTACGCGGTAACATAATTATAAAAAAAGGGCTCAAAATTTTATCTTGATTTTTATGATTAATTATAATTGTTTATATGTAATTATCATTCCTATAAACGTTACGATCACGCTCATTTCATTTTAAACATAAATGCCAACTTGGCTCAATCGAGACGTCCTAGCAAAGAAAATATGCTCCCGTTAGTAATCGGACCTGTGTTCCGTTTCTCCATTAGGGAAAGCCTACTTAAGCCGAGCCAATTAGACCAGAAAAAACAACTCGATGAAACAAATTTTAATTACATGTTTAAGATAATGCACATCTTTCGTTGGGATATTTGGAAGTTTATATGTTTTAGCTTCCATTTCATAACCGAAACTTAAACAAAGTTATCTATGAACAATTAATGGATTTCTTCATTCGATATTATATTACTAAAAAGTTACATATAGTTGGTACATGCATTTGATTTGACGCCCCTTTTATTTTAAACAGTGTAATTAATACTAACAGGCATAGAAGTCAAAATCTATTTACGTTAATCCATTAATTATACACACTCACATACACACACACATATATATATATATATATATATATATATATATATATATATATATATATACAGTATAGACTTTGATGTAGATTTTGATGTATGACAACCTACTGATTCAGTTATACAATTGATCCACTAGAATATGCGCCCATATGATTTCCTTATAGTGGTAAAGCCATTTCAGAAGCAATCATAATATACAACTGTCGTACAGTGTACCATGAAATCTCCAAACAGCCTTGTTTGAATTGTGAGGTTTTTTTCTAAACTGGTTGCCAGAATTGAATTCATAACTTTCTCATGATGATATGTGAGAAAGTGAATATATAACAAACTCGGCCAGAATTCGAACTCATCATAGCGATTTCTCTTACTAAAACAGCTAACATCGGCTATCAGTAACCTTATTCTCACATATGATTGACTATACTGTCGAACATAAATAATGGCATATCTCCCAGATATTTACATATTTCCATGATTTCCTTTTAAAAGTACCAGAT
The DNA here is from genome assembly GCA_903632075.3 of Acanthosepion pharaonis. NCBI lineage: Eukaryota > Metazoa > Mollusca > Cephalopoda > Sepiida > Sepiidae > Acanthosepion > Acanthosepion pharaonis. The sequence goes on from CAHIKZ030000056.1 coordinate 937,997, forward strand.
ACTTCTGTAAAAAGTTTATAAAGTTGAATAAGCATTTCTTGACGGTTAAATTCCTGGGAATGATGATAAACCATATCCAGCAGCATAGCCTCTGATCAGAAAATTGGAAATTTTGAGGAACGTGCAACCACCTCTACTTTGCTGTTGTTCCCAGGTCTACCCTGATACGGGTTGGTAGCACTTGTTAGGATCCCAGCATTTTTTTTTCTTTACAGTAACGTTCACTCTGTACAAGGCACGGGGACAACTCGAGGCAGACGGTTACATTAAGAGTTAGTTTATATAGATAGGAGGGGAAGATAACAGTTAACTGTAAAATTGATCTGGTTAAGATTATAGAGATCGGGGAAATATCTTGGGAATCAGTTCCAGAAATCAGTGGCTCGCGAGAAGAAGCTGTTCCAGTGGGACTTAATTCTCGCTGATTGAATTTGCTACTAAGTAAGACGCGTGGAGTGTTCTTGCTGTGAAGGTTGGACTTAGCGGAACCAAGAAATGTAGTTCGTCCGAGCACTTTCCAGGAAAGTACCGATGGCTATGGGAAAATCTTGAACTCACCAAACAAAAACAAAAAAAAAATATGAATGTATAAAAATACATTTTTATAGTAGAGATACTAGCAATATATTTTTATACGAAAATGACCAACAATACATTTTTGAAGCAAAATGACCAGCAATACATTTTATAGTAAAATTACCAACAATACATTTTATCAGTAATTGAAGACATATTATTCCGTTCAAAATATATTTAGTTGAAACCATAAAATTGTGTTCAAAATATTCATATTTCGGCACTAAACAACCAATAGAGATGTTGATATGCCGTTAAACAAGATCAAACAAACAAATTGACATTTTTTATGCTAAAACTGCTTTCATTATTTATTGACAGTGCGTTTTAATTTCCACAAGATGCATGAAAAACGAATATCTAAAGTTGATGCAAAAGTTCTAAGCACCAGTTTTTCCGAAGATTATGTAATTTCTGTTGCTAGTGCAACCATTGAAATATATATTTTACAAGCCTTGTAAATATTCTAAAACCTCGCGAAATTGCATCCACAAGAAATTACAAAACGGAAACCTGTTTTGCAGAACAAAGAATCAGTAATTTTTGACATTATATTGACAACGTAAAGAAACAAGACAGTTTTCAACATTTCACTTTAAAACGAATCAAATGTATCTGACAAGACTCAATGGGAATTCTTTATAACAAATTGCTGGAGCTTAGACAAGCTGTTACATTGAAAGGTTACAGTGAGTATGTGGATAGTTTGGTTGAGGCATTGGGAGAAAAAAAGGTCATTTCTAAGCAAGGAAGTTGACTGATTATTTTGCATTCTTACGAAAGACGTTTTCGGTTTGATAATGTCATAAAACAAAAACAAAATAGTAACCCTTAAATGAGACGTTCCCCAATACGTGGTCAATTCTCTAGGCTTGTCTTGTTATCAGTTCTGAGAATTTCAAAATGTCGAAAGATTCCTTGAAGACTTCTCCAAAGCATAACCGGTATAGTTCTTTGATAATGAAATACGAAATTTGCCTGACATATGGCTTTAGATCAGAGAAAAGAATGGAAAAAATTTTGATACTTGAATAAAGGTTCTTTCAATTTATATGAATTAAATAATATGTCAAATATGTCTTTCTTCAGCAAATAGCAAAACTGAAATGCACGTTATAAATATTATAAAAAGTAAAAATTAATCCAACTATGACACAATCCGAATTATCCAAACCACAGATCTTTTATTCATGTAAGAAACGGAATTTATGAAGGTGTCCTGAAGAAAAAGAATTAGAAATAAAATACAAATATTCATCTCTTTTGAAGAATATTCATGCCAATATTCCACACCAAAATTCCACGCCAATATTCGAACTAACAAAAGAGAGGACTAAACATTTTTGTAATAAGATCATAAATGATAAATATTTTTATATCCGCTGACCACTTTCTACGCACTATAGCTATAAAAGCTTGCATTTGAGCATTACAAAAATAAGGGTAATAAATATGGAGAAATATTTTATAACAAATATTTTTGCAACTGGTCGGAATATGATTCAATGGATTTTTAATATGTATCATTTAATGCTTTGTTAAGTTTCTTACATTGACTAATTAGTAATATCATTTAAGATAAATGAATATGCAGTATTAGTGCAATACCTGTTGATATAGGTATAGCGATTTTCATAGGGACCAAGATGTGATTCTACTGACCAATACTGAGAAACTTGGGACAGGCCTTGAGTATTTTTAAGGATAATACTAACTATTAAGAAACACTTTCCAACAATCTAAAAGAAACAAATGTTTTTTTTTTCTACACATAAGGTGGATAAAAGACTTGGAAAATTCAATACTTACATGACGTAGCATGACCAGCAGATGGAAACAGAGAGTAATCTATTTGGCTAGTTTGAACAAACAGATGGAGAGATATTTATCAAAGTGATAAATAAAGCTGGTAAAGGTACTACTTCTTCAGAGAACCATTATTCTCCCCGAACAAAGAAGACACCAGAGGGAGAGAGAGAGTATATGACATAAAATAATTGAAACTTATTACTATTTTCGCGAAATTCTTATTTCATACAACAATGTAAATAAAGTTGCTTTGTTAGTTTATTTGATCTATAAACAAAATCAACAAGTGAAAACTTGAAAGCTAATTAATGCAACAAATAAAAAACACGTACATATTAAAAATAGTTTAACTTTGCCGTAAAAATGAAAGCATTTTTAAGTGATTATTATTATTATTGTTATTGGAACTTACCCATAATAATAATAATGGACTATTCCTGACATTATAAATACTGCGCCTCTCAAGAGGTATGAGGAGATTGTAAGACGAGGAGAGATAATTAAGAGCATATTGTAAGGACATTGGAATAGTGATACTTGTCGAGACAACATAGTTCACTCTAACCAAATCTGATAGTCATTACTAATACTTCTACTTCTTTGTATTATATTTCTGTTGTAATATATCTTTGTATTCCATACCTGTGTTCGTGTTATTCTTTCATTGGTTCTAACCTTGGACCATCACCGTGGTACAAGGAACTTGGCCCATAACAATTATTATTATGAGATTTGAGTGTGAGTCTTTAATTATGTATTGTTGTTTCCTACTCCCTCATGGAGGAGGTAATTTCATCTTCAGGTTTCGAAAATATCTTAAATTAGTCTGCTATTAACATAGGACGTTGACACTTTATGTCGTCAATGCAAAACACTTTTATTGCAAAAAGTAGCAGACATACAAATGGAATATTATACAAAGTGTCCCCCCAAAATTGACATCCTTTAAAATGTGAATATCTGAGTAACTACATGTCCTAGGCAAACAAAATTAAATAGGCTTCATAAAAGATTCATTTATCAAAATTCGAACAAGATATTTAAAGAGATGTAGATTTTATAACCGATTACACAAATCTTCCCAAATATTCAATATGCGCACCAACTGTGATACGACACACGTCGGTAGTCCAGCTCCTGCCAAACACGCTGTTGCATGTATTGCGTAACATTTTCTTGCATCTCGGTGATTCTCTGCTTAAATTCATGTAGGCTGGTAGAAAGAGGTGGCGATATAGACCTGTCCTTTCACATAAGCCCCATAGAAAAAATCACATGGTGTCAAGTCAGGTGAATGTAGTGGCAATTTCAACAACACATTGGCACGCTCGATCCAGTCTTCCAGGTAAATTGTCATTAGGATAAGGTCGCACAGTTAACTTAGTTTTTACAGATTTTATTAAAATTTGAGATCATTTAAGCGAAAATTGGCTGTTATTAGTCTACAAAATTATGTCAATTTTACGAGGACATATTGTATAAAAAATAAATACGAACAATGAAAAGATGAAATAATAATAATAATAATAATAGAGAAAGGAAGAAATATATGAAAGACAAGTTAAAACAAGGAGGCAACCTTTAAATACACCATGGACATTTTTAAATTAAAAAAAATACAGCCAGTTTTCATGACCGACTCTGATATACTTCATTAGAGCATCTGTATAGAGATTGCAGACATTTTGTTTTACCCAAATCTGGTTCGCGCGCGCTGTTTAAAATTCCTCGAGTCTTTTAGGCAAAACGACTTAAAAGAATAAATGGCACCAGAGATAATAAGAGTAATTAAAAGAACAAATTCTTGAAGAAAAAGTGAAAATAAAAATAAAGGAATTTGAAGAAAGAAGAGAACGAGAGAGAGAAAGAGGAAGAAAAAATGGAATCGAAAGCAGAGCAAAGTGAAGATCACAAGACGCCATTATATATTTTAAATGAATTCTTTGTTTATTCAGTTTCAATGGCAAATAATCTGAATTGGTTTAAATGATTTGAAACTGTTCAAACTTCACTGAAGGATCAAATACATCACAATTCTGGACAGTGAGTGAATTCTTACGCTCTGGCAGCTTTATCCGATGGCGAAGTCCCGGCGCGAAAACGAGAAAAAAGCCATTTACCATTTAGCGAGAACAAGACAGTATTCTCGGAGTTAATGAAGTGTCTCACCTGAGTAAATTACTTGTGATAAATTCTACGCAAGTCGACGCCAATATAATTTTAAGATCGAAGTAATTGAACAACCTTCTTTCATTGTGGGAATAAAATGGATGCACGTTTAAATTGCACAGCTAATACTCCAGATTCAGTTTATCTGATATATGTGAAGCAATAATTGATGAGGAAGATTCAATGATGAACAAAGTAAACAAGTGCTGAATTTAGGTCTCGATCAAACGAATGCTGGAAAGGTGGTTATTCTGATTGTAATATCTACTATAATCAAATGTGACGATTGTTTGCTTATGTCCGAGGGTGAGTCAAAAATAATGCAATCTGTTTTATTATATAAGAAATATTAAACACAATGAAACACGTTTATCTATACATTCTGGATAAATTTGGAAGCCTGAAATTTTTGTGTTTATTTTGGTATTTTTAGTGTAACTGAGGTCAGTTTTGATTTTATTCCGTTTGTATACTTACATAAAATAATGAATTTGCATAAATATTCACTGACATCCTATTAATGTTTAGAGCACATTATTCTTGCAAAAAAAAATAAAAATTATATGACGGTCCTTTGCTTTGTAAGCGTATCCACAGAGGCAAGAAGGTTTTTTTCTTAACTTTTCAGTTAACTTTTCTTGTTAATGTATAAGTCATACACACAATTATATGGCAATTTAACCAACGATATAAGGTGGAAACTTTGTGTCCATTATATGAATTTCAATGTAGTGCATACTGATAGTCATTAAATTCAAACATACATAAACATAAGTACCTATACTGATTCATTAAAAAGTTAGCATACCATGATGAAAACAAATTTATCGTCAAATTATTTATGTTATTATTAAGAGGAACCATCTTTTCTTGCGGTAGATGAAGTTATTGATTCAATGTATTTGTTCCACCTCATGTTAGCGGACAGTTTGAGACCAAGCAAGCGTAACGAGGCGCTCTTAAAGAGTTGGGCATCAGTCGTTCTGATAGGAATCAGGGGTGGATGTCCTCTGTGGCGAGTAGCGTAGAGTAGTTTCTATTGTGGAGGCATTAAAGTTAACACGTCATTTCCTGCCTCAGTCAATCACAGATTGGAGGTGCTTTTTGAGATCAGCGGCCAAGTTGGTTTTGTCAACGATACCAGATTTACTATTGAGGCAGGAGTAAATAGTAGTGTCGTCCGCGTAGATGCCTACTTGGGAACTGATGACATCGGGAAGGTCCTAATGAACAGAGTAGATAGAGCCTTGGGGAACACCAGCGTTCGTGATAAAGGAGCTGGAGAAGAACCCGTTTAGGACGACAGGAATTATTATATTGTCAAATAATCGTCCTCTAATACCGTATCCCTGAAGCTTGGGAAGAAGGCCTGCATGCCAAACGCTTTCGAGATATCTAGAGCCACGTCTCGATCTTCTCCGTTATTGTGGAGTGCTTGGTATACAAATCCATTTATAGCCGTGAGTACGTCAGCGGTAGATCGGGCAAAGTGGAAACCATATTACTTGTCGGGGAGCAGGTCATTTGAACTAAGGTACTTAACCACTTTGGCGTTAATTAAAGCCTCGAAGACTTTACTAAAGTGTGGTAGGAGACTAATAGAGAAAGCACAACAGATGCGGTCTTCCAACAGGCTGAAAAGCAAGAGTCGATGAGGCAGTAGTTGTAAAGTTTGGAGAGGACATGATCCAATTCAGGAGCACATTTCTTAAAGACAATGACCGGTATACCCCCCCCAACTAGCCTTATGGGAGTTTAATTTAGAGATGTGATCCAATGCCATCGGTGTGGTTATGCGCATCTCATTAAGTACGACCTTAGTTCTAGGGAACAGAAAGATGTTCTGTTAGTAGGAGGTTCTTTACTTGGGGAGAAGTAGAAGGAGATGTTAACAGACACGACGACGTGATCAGAGTTGCCAAGAGGGCAGAGCTGCGTAGCACAAGATTCGGGGATGGAGGTAAGATCAAGAAGGGAACCATTACCATCATAGTTACTGGGAAAACGCGTAGAAAAGTCAACCACCCGTGTGAGAGATTGAGTGATTGAAAAGTTAAGTGTTTTTATGCTAGGAGGGTCAGTTACAGAGTGTTTAAGCCATTTGATATGGCGAGCATTAAAGTCACCGAATGCAAATATGTTAGCAGACGGATGTAGAGAGATAGCCTTGTCTATATTATCAGCGGAAATCCTATTGAATACACCACAGTCCTGGGAGGATGCAGAACGATAGAGAAAGAAGAGATAGTTTATAGAATTGAGGAGAGAGAGACGGAAACACATGTATGAATGGTCTTGAGATTCAAGAGATAGTTCCATAGCCAGTGGGAGATGGTCTCTTGCGTAAACTCCCAGGCCATGTATGTGGGTAACAGTCCTTTCTAAGGATAGGAAGGTAGTCGGGAATCGAGAAGTCAGGGGATTGACGGATTAAGGTTGGTCTCGCAGAGTGCTAGTATAACAGGAGACTTCTTAATGATGAACGATTCCACACTGTTGGTCCGAATTCCACGGATATTGGAAAAGGAAACGATAAAGGGTTTAGGTGATTTTTTTTAGAGCTGGTTTAGGTTTACTTCTTTGATTGCTTGTAGTCATGTTGTGTAATATTGGTAATGAAAGTGGGAAGGTCTAAAGTAATAGTAGCTGACGGTATTCGTATATGACATGGCGCAGCCTGCAACATAATGTGACCTTGGGGTTTCCCACCGGAGGTGCGTGCAGTGACACCATTCCATGCGCGACATAACACTACAAGCACCCCAATATTATGCAACTGTTGATCAGAGCAGCCACTCAAGACGCTACGCAAGAGTTAGGGTTCCTAACTCCCAGTCGTGAACAGCAACCAGAGAATTGTCAACCTGGGACCCTCAGTATGAAGAGACGTTGCCACAGACTGCACATATCACAAGGGATTCACGACAGCACTAATATAGAGGCTAGAGAAAAGGAAAAGATCCGAGAACCTCTTCCTAAACAGGAAACAAGCGATGAACCTCTATAACTGTTCAAGAGAAACGAGTATTGACCGAGAGCGATAGGTAGGCTTATCTACTGCTATCACACACATACACATACGCAGTTGGGTTCACATAACTTAAATATTAATGGTTAAAATGATAGTCTCCTGTCTATGTGTCCTGGGTTTGATGCTTACTGGGAGCCTTAGAGATGATATCTTCTGTTAGAGCAATGAAATGATAAGAAATCCCTTTGGCCATCCTCCAAATTGAATTAATAACTAATGATAACAAAATCCGGTATTGAAACTCGGATTAGGAATGCTGATTTTTGAAGCAGATATTTTCTTCCTGCTTCGTAGAATGACGTAATACAATTATCTTACTCGCTACCTATTTATCTTCCATTTACCTTTAGGTTTTATTGGGATAAAATTAGTCTATTTTCTTGTGTCAATATGTTCACAGTGGCAACAGTTGGCTTCGAAAGATGTCATATCAGATTGTCAAGATGTAATTGTTTCTTTATCTCATACAGCCATGCATACATTACACCGCAGTATGTAATGTTGCAACTAGGATAAGATTATCATTATTTATTACAAGTTTATTTCCCCTAAGTCATTTCAATTACAAATATAAATATTTTATGGCGAAATGATTGAACATTGCGAGAAAAGAATTGAAAAACAGGTTCACGTTTGATATTTATTTATTTGCACGAATTCCGATCGTTTAGAAAACCATATAAAGGCACATAACACACACACACACATATATATATATATATATATATATATATATATATATATATATATGTGTGTGTGTGTGTGTGTGTGTGTGTGTGTGTGTGTGTCAGCGGAGCAATTCGTCTGCAGCAAATCATTTATTTTTGAAGACATTTATTTTCAAATGTAATCTACTTTGTTGTTCTAACATCTAATTAAGTAGTCAGTATTAATCCCAGAGATCAGATATTATAGATATTTTAGATCACTATTCAGCTCATAATTACGTGTGAGGCTACAGACAAAGCCTCACACGTTTTGATCAACTACTGTATATATATATATATATATATATATATATATATATATATATAACAAACAAAAATCCTAATATGCAATTATGCTGTTTTAATGTTAATATAATGTCAACGTCGGACGTTTCGGTCTAGTAGACCATCTTCAGGACATATTCATAAAACATAATTAACATTAGGCTATATTCAATTCAACATGGAAAGACGATGGACATATGAGTAAGACTGATCAAAACAGATAACTGAAATTTTTCAAGATCAGCGGTCCGTTTCAATATGATCACGTGGGCGTCACGTGGGCGATGTTGTGAAAACATATTCCTAAAATAGAGTATTTTGAATGAAAAATGAAAAGAATTTTATTTTAATCTAAAACTTATATGTATGTTTGTCGAGCATTAATCGTGCCAGAAAAGGGGAAATATTAAAGAAGCCAGGTCTAGTGTTCACCGTGCGTGAGGTAGATATTATGTCTGCCTCATAAATCCGTCTAAGATTTTTATTATGAATATATTTTAAAATCTTCACAGAATCAAAATCGAAATTATGATCAGATTTAGTTGTGTGTACAACTAAAGCATTGTTTAAATTTCCGAGGCGAATATCTCGTTTATGTTCGAAAACACGAGATTTTACGGACCTACATATTTCACCCACATATTTTAAGTCACAGTTGTTGCATGAGATTTGGTAGATGCAAGCATCGGATGTAATATGTTGGTTGCTGGTGTTATTTAATAAACTACGGATAGTTCAAGTAGGTAATATTGTAGTTTTGATTTTTAACGCATTTAAATTATTGGAGATACGTTCGGTCAAATGGTGCTGCTGCATCCAGATCCTATCTGATGATGTCGTTTATGTCTTCTGATGGTGTCGCTGAATTTATGAATTAATCCAAAACTAAAGTAATTTAAATATTAACTGCATTAAAAATATCCAACGACATCCATTACTCTCTTTCATTTATTAGACATTAAATTACATCACTTAGCATCTTCCATAATTTATTTGACTTTTTAATTAAGCTGTTAAATATTTATGAGGACCTCTTAGATTTAAAAATTTTGAAAAACTAAAAACGAAACGCCTCGGCTAAGATATTTTTTCTTTTTGTCTTGTTCATATTGTCCTTTTACAGTTATATATTTTAGTTATATCTAAAATTTTACACACACACACACACATATATATATATATATATATATATATATATATATATATATATATATATAATTTGTCATGTATATTGGTTTTAAACACCCGTCTAATAACGATATTAGGATTTTAAAGTTGTTTACTTATATATTTGTGTTTTGTTAGGATACAGACAGATGTAATTATTGCAAAGGGTTTGGTTTTTAACTCCTGCCTTTAGGAGATCTTTTAAATTTAGATGATTATTAATTAGATTTTTAGCTTCGATTTCCAATTATGTAAAATTTTAATTTCAGTTTTCTTTATGAGAAAATCAAATTTCAGTTGCAGGTGGCAGTTTGGTCGTAAATTTTTGTGTTCCTTCTGATTATCTCTTAATTTATAAAGTCACGCGGATTTATATATTTTCATTGGTACTGGGTATTTCCTTTTTATAAGTTATAAAGTCTTTTTAATGATGATTTCTCTATGTTTAAATTCATTTTTTTTAATTCCATGAGTGACGGAAGTTCTTATATTCAATTTCAGTGAAAATGTTTTTTAGCATTTCGTATTTTAATTGCACTGTTTAAATGCCACATATCCTTTTTAGCAAGTACTATTGGTCTTAAAACTATTTTCTAAATATTGTTGTGCTGGTTTTCCTTCTTGGCTGCTGGATCATATAATTTAATTGTTGTTTAATTTAAACTACCTTGTCAGTCTTGTACAACCAAGCATGTATTTCAGAGCTATTACTGCTCAAACACAACACTCTCCCCACTCTATGTCTCTGTCTCTGTCTGTCTGTATGTATGTCTCTATCTCTCTCTCTCTCTCTCATACACACACATATATATATATATATATATATATCGTTTGTTGTGATCGCCTTTGCATGTGTCCTTACATAAAAATACTTTTAAAAATGTTTCACAGTACAAGTGTCCGATTCAATATGGCTATCTTTGATCTTATGGTCTTGCCTTAAATTTTTCATAAAACGTCCATTTAACATAGGACATATCAACCATCTTTTTCTATCATTGCATCTTTTTCAATTATTGGCACCGATAAGCAACGAAACATCAATCAAAGCACCATGTGGCTGTGAGACAGAATCTTCTGAAAATTAAAAAAATAAAATCTAATAAAGAAACATCTTTTTCTTTTACTGAAACCACTGAAGTATATGCGATCATCAGTTAGCAGACATCGAAACGGAAGCGGAAGCAAACAACTTAATGTTTTGAACTGTAACCTGAATTTCCGTGCAATTACTAACTTGTCTATATGAAACCTAAAACGACAGTTTATAATCGATCTGTACAGAAAATGACGCAACATGGTAGGTAGAGGTAAATATGTTAGCGAGATAAAAGATTATGAGTGTATATTTGTAAACATACAGACATGTATGTCTGCATTTATTCCAGTGTATGTGACTTTCAGCGAAGTCAGGGTGTATGTGCGTGGGAAACAGAGTGAACGACAATTTAGAAGTGTACAATATATTTGAAAAAGTGTAGGCGTTCGTCTTGGAGAAGTGAACTTCAGAAAGAAAAACAAGATACGTACGTTTGAATAATTGGAATTTTCAAGAATGATAAACGGAATAAAATGAAAATTCGGCAATAATCAAATAAAAGAAATGAACTAATTTCAGATACGTGTAAGAAAATCCCAAGTTTGAAAATCTAATTCTATTGTATACAGAATTTTCACAATATATATATTATACTAAGAAAATGTTCATAAGCTGACTACGAAGAAGTGATGTTAGAGCCGTACATACATTAATTTCAACTCTTAAGCATTGTTTCTTTTCAGGTAAACTGACATCTGACTGTTCAAAGAAGACTTCAAAAGTAAATAGTAGCGATTTCTTTTGAAAATGGGCAAAATTTGGCATCGTGGCATTAACCAGTACCTGCAGAAAAGGGTTTAGCTCCCACGAACATCTAAGCTATTATTGCTACATTAAGGAATGACCCTCTAGTTTTATCAATAGCGCAATAGTGAGCAACTGAATTTTGGAAGGGATAGGAGAGTCTTGTGCTGGACGTCTTGCAGCGATTGTATACACCACATTGTGATGGATGACAGGCGCTTAACTATAACTAAAATAGTGCGAATAATATATCCCGTGAGAGAGTTGAAAATATTCTGCACAATGAACTTGGCATGACGAAGGTTTCTCCTCGGTAGGTGCCACGACTTCTGACACCAGATCAAACGCCCACCAGGTTGATCACCTCACAGAAAGATCTGACATTGTTTGAGGTAGTTACAGCTGGTTTCCTTGTGCGTTTCGTAACCTATTATGTGTGTTGAGTTCATCACTTTGAAACAAAGAGGCAATCCATGCAATAGAAATACCCCACTTCACCTCCTCCAAAGAAGGCCAATGTCATTTCATCTCCAGGGAAGATGATGGCACAAATTTTATTATGTTTATTGTGTGTATTAACTATCTTCAAAATGGCTACCACATCAATGGAGAGTACTATGATAGCTTACTGTGGGAGTTACGAAAGGCTATTAAGACCAAATGCCCAGAAAAAACTTTAATCGGAACAATACTCCAGCACACAAATACTTTGTTTCAATGGCTGCTGTGCGCGACTATGGCTTTGAATTGGTTGATCACCCTTCATATTCTCCTGATTTGTCTTCATCCGGCTATCGTCTGTTTTTCAACAGGAAAAAAACATTTAGCTCAGAATCAGTATCGCAGTGATGATGACATCAATTCTGCTGTTAATTGATTTTTACCAACATGATAAAGGCTTCTTCACCAATGGGATCCAAGAACTACAACACCGATGGAAGAATTGTGTGGTCGGCAAGGGATACTATGTTGAAGAATAAACTCCATTTACCACATTCCATGTTTACATTCCCATTATTAGTCAGATATTAACTTTTCAGCCGACTCTCGTATATATAAACATATGTGTTTTTTATCACATTTATGTTTACTTCTGTAAAGGGCGATTTTGGTTGAGACGAACTCCTGAGGCTCATGTGATGATCGATAAGTGGCATCGATTCATAGTGTCGAGAGTCAGTTGCTATTTAGCACGCCGGAGAGGCAAGACTTGTCTACCCATGCCAGTTGCTACGTAGACCGCTGTAAAGTCGACCGTCACAAGCCCATAGCAGCAGAGAAAACAAGATAATCTCATGATGAACACCAGCGACATACTTTTTTCCCGTTGGGGAAGACTGTCTCTTTAAACCACTTTTACACTGGTTATTATATACATATGTTATAATTTCTCTCTCAACTTAGTGTTACGTATGTACACATCGGTATAAAAAATCTCTTTGATAACAATACGTGTTTATTATTCTTTTAATTGAAAATAGCTTGAATCAAGAAAAAGGCCCAAAAACGTCCTTTTAAGCCGCTAAAAAATCATAGACAGGCTTTACTTTGTCCAATTTGAGAATAACAAAGGCTTTTTTTCTATTATAGAAAGGTGATTTCCTTGGATTTGAACACAGACTTTCTTTTGCTGAACAACATACAACACTCACAGCCGCAAATAAATACATTATATGTTTGACCATACAGGCATGTTTCTTTGAATATATTAGAAAAGGAATATTTTGTAAGTGTTGTGGAGTATTTTTACAGTGGAGGCTTGTATTTCTAATAAGTCGTACAACTTGGAATACAATAGTCAATGACGCAGCAAATCTAGTTGTGATGGTTGGTACCCTCAAATGTCCGAATCTCGACTGACGTTCTCAACGATATTTATTTATACAATGTATAAAATGTGGCACAAGGTCTAAAAGGGGGTGGGGGAAGGACGGTCTTCTTCTGTCTTAATTCTAAACTTAGCTAGTCACAGACACGGACCCAAACACACCAACAATATTCCTATCACCAAAACAACACATTCACTCGTACCTTTCTTACTACGTCCACCATAATACCTCAAATTCTCTATGAAATCCTAACTAGTCCCCTATGTACAAATATTGTTCGTGGGGGGGCATAAACAACAATTTTTAAAAGATCCCCAAATGAATATGTACAATATGTCTTAATATTTACAAGAAAATAAACAAAACTTGTGTTAGAAATAAACCCCCCCACAAACCATAAATGTGGCAGGAACATCAGTTAACTGGACGAAATCAATGCGGGACTTATGAAAATAAGGAGCACATTCATGCCTCCAAGCATTCACATATGCACGCACACATTCATACACAACAACAAATACGAAAAATCACACACACGAAAACGAAAGGCGCCCCGCATCCACTAGAGAACTGACATTACTGACCACCTAATGAGGGAGGGATGGGGAATTAAACAAAAGAAAAATAGGGACAGAAATAAAAGGGACCAATGAGCATACATACCCTAGGCAAGTTAACCAGAAAAAGGAGAAACTAAAGATTCAAAAACAAAAACCTAAACTAACATAATATCGGGTTGGGTTGCCTCTGTTCAACCCTGTTTGGACAAAATTCTGTACCTAATCGACATCCAAGTGCCACTCTAGGTCAGCCCCTTTCACTCTACACATTCGCGCAAGATTTACCCACCTTTTGCCAAATTCTGATGAAGGGAGCCGCCGCCTTTCCGTCCTGATCTTGACTTTAAGCTGATGCTTAAAGAACAAGATCAGTTGGGAAGAGGTGAACTTCTCACGATCATAGAATTCCTTCTGACGCGTCGTCCAAATCACGACTCTCATAACCCCTAGTAAGCAGCAGAACACATAGTGCTCCTCCTTCGTCAATTGCGGCACCACATTGCTACAAACAGAACTGGCTTCCAGGACAAAAAACTTTCCCTGCAACATGCGAACCATGAGGCCTTCAACAAACCCGCACAACGGCACTACCGTCTTGCACTGAAAAAAGGCGTGACCAATGGTCTCGACCTTCCCAGTACAGCGACGACAGTTTGGATATTTCTCCAAGCCTGCTGAACAAAGTTTCTTGCCGACCCAGAGGGCCCCACGAATCATCAGCCAGGTGAGTGATGCCTCATCGTTATTGAGACATTTCAACCCAAGCGCCCAAGGCCATATCGAGCGAGCCTCCTGCTTCGTAAGTCCGAGCTCGCCAATTAGACCATCTTGAACGGCCCCCCTAACTAACAATCGATACAATGCCTTATGAGACAACGCCTGGGCGTCGGAGAGGCCATCCGACGTCCGCAAGAGGAGTTTCAAAGCACGACGACATTCGCGGTAGAAGGAGCACTCGGCTCGGGGTGTACGGCCGGCCTCCTCCTCAAACGAGTGCAAACTTCTCAGGGATGGGAAATGTTTACGGACATCTTCTTTTCAAAAGGTGCCCACCTCATCCGAACCGCGACACATTCGGTCTAGAAAGGTAATGCGAAGCATATATTGACGAATCTCAATGCTAGGCATTCCCAGACCGCCCTCAGAGGGATGAAGGCAACAGATCTCGCGACATACCATATGGGCCTTGCCTCTCCACAAAAAAGAGAACAAGGTCTTGACTAATGACATTAGTCGGGCATACGGGAGTGGAAGCACAGAGAGTCGGTACAGGAGGATCGGATAGATGTGTGAAACACAAACCTCCGCCCTTCCCTTCAGGGAAAGTCTCCTCCGAGACCACAGATTAACCGCGACCTCGGCCTTCCCTTTGTACCTCCGACCAATTCATTTCCAACTGGAGATCAGGACCGAACCAGACGCCGAGTATCTTGATCGGCCTATCCGTCCAGAGGAAAGGTCCGGGAAGAGAAACTCCCTTCCACGCACCCAACCGCAAGCCCACGGACTTATCGCGGTTGATCTTGGCCCCCGTCACCATCTCATACCCACTGATCTCTTTGCTGACTTCGTTAATCTCGGCTCTGCTCGACACAAGAACCGAAACGTCGTCAGCATAGGCAGAATATCTGGCTGAGGTGGAAGCCCCAAGCAGGGAAATTCCGCACGGGACCGGATTCGCCTTTAACTTGCGAAGGAAAGGTTCCAACGCAATAACGTAAAGCAGAGGCGAGAGCGGACAACCTTGACGAATGGAGCGAGACAATGCGAAAGGCTTCGATCTTACCCCATTCACTTCCACCAGCGCACCGGGGGCCGCATACAAAAGTCGGATCCAGGAGCGAAAGTCGGCTCCGAAACCGGCCGCCGAAAGGACAGCCTCCAGAAATTGATGGTCAACCCTATCGAAGGCCTTAGACTGATCTAAATTGATCAGCGCGGCTTCACTGTCGACTTGTTCTAAGATCAAGCGTACCATATGAAGGTTATCCTGAATAGTCCTGCCCTTCGCAGCACAAGTCTGTTCAGGGCCAATCAGACTAGACAGGACAAGCTGCAAATGGTTGGCTAAGATCTTCGCCAAAATCTTTAAGTCAGTGTTTAACATCGTTAAAGGGCGAAAGTTCCCTAACCCATCCCCACCGTCCTTGTCCTTACGCAGCAACTTGATCACACCCCTGGTGAAGCGTTGAGGTAAAGACCCCTGCTTCATCCAGTGGTTGAAAATCAGTTCCAGCAAAGGAACAAAAACGTGCGACAACCTCAAGTAAACTTCGTAGGGAAGACCATCTAATCCCGGAGACTTATCCAGGCCAACCTGCTTCAGCGCTTCCCAGATTTCCGACTCTGTTATGGGACCCTCGCACCTAGCCACTTCAGCTGCCGAGAGGCAGGGAAAGTCAGCTAAATAGGCGTCGAACTGAGCAGAGCTCAGAGCGGGCTCCCTGGTGAAAAGATCCTGAAAGTAATCCCGAAAGACCTCACATATCCCCGTGTTTGTAGTCACGGTCCGCTTATCCGGTAATGTGACGCACGCTATATGTCGCCTAGGCGCGTTTCGATTCTCCTCTGCACGCAGTTCAGCGGCCATATTCGTAGCCTCAGAAGACATTCTTTTTAACCTAGCCCTAACTACCAGAGCATGATCCTTCTTGATAAGCAAGGAGGACAACTCTGCCTTAGCTAAAGCTATATCTCCACTAACACGGGATTTCACCGCCCGATCAACTTTATCTTCTAAAGCCGTTTGCGCCGCTAATCTATCTAGATTGAGTCGACGACTAAAATCGGCAGCAAACGTTCGAATTTTAGATTTTAAATTGCCCCACCAGGCATTTCCCACAACCGCTCCCGTCAATTCCCTTTGTATCATTAGTAACAGCTGGTCCCGGAAACACTGCTCACCAAAAAGTGAACAGTTCAATTTCCAGTAACCAGCCAACCTAACCTTAGGCTTATCTAAGTTCACACGGACCCGGACAAGCCTATGATCCGTATAAACTATGTAATGGAAACTTGGACACCCTAAGAGCCCTACATTGACTCTCCTAACTAAGACTTGGTCCAGGTAGCTCGCAAGCGAGCCAGGAGCCGAGTTGCCACTAGTTGTCCAAGTCCATGCTACCTCCCGAGGGTGTTCATTCCGGAACTTATCGACGAGATCAAACCCATCGATAAAGTCCCGAAATGGTTTCACATCCGGGTTGTTAGTACCTTGTTTTTGCCCTATACGATCTATATCGGGGTCAAGGACGGCATTCCAATCCCCCGCTAAAACTACCCGACGAGACGTCGTCAAGAACAGGCCGCTCGGAATGGGTATTGGGCGCATAAACCCCAATGAGACGTAGAACCTTATCCTTTATGGTAACATCCAGCACGCAAAGTCTGCCCGCCGGATCCGCGAAGACAAGGGTACATGCAGCCTTCAAAGACTTGCTCACTAGCCAAGAGACACCCCTCGAACGACCATCAAAACATGCTGAATAAAGGGCGAACCCCTTAGACAGTATGTCCTCACAATCATGAGAAGAAAACCGGGTCTCTTGTATACAACATACATTCACCCCGAGGCGCTGAAGGTCACGAATGAGCCTCGCCCTGCGAGACTCGGAACTCAGGCCCCGGACATTCAAACTAGCTAACCAGAGTGTCATTGTGAAACCGATTAGGGTTGCCCTTCAGGATAGAACATGGCTGGGGTGAGGACACCGACAGCTCGTCCCATAGATCCAGACGCTATCTCACTCTCGATAGTATCATCTTGCGACAAGCCGCCGATGTCCGAAGGGTAAGTTAATTTAAGCGCCCTATAAAGGGATGGGTGAACGAAAACGGGAACCCTCCCTTTCAGTTTTTCATTTCCTTCATTCATTTCTGGGTCGAGTAAGTAGGCAGCTGGGGGCACCATTTTTAGAGACGACTGGGCCTCCCCTATCATGCCCCAAATCTCCCGCGTACCCGGGCCAGTTCTTATGACTGTCAGAATTCTTCTAGCAGAAGGGAAATTTTCGGGGTTTTCTACCTCTACGTCATTTATCAATTTAAAATTCATAGAACTTTTAAGTCCTTCGGGTTTCTCGTCTGCCCGAATACCCTTTCTGCCTGGTCCCGGGATACGCGGCAGACGTCTTCCCCTGGTAGATATGGTGGTTTGAACTTTTTTTCTTTTTATCGGTGACTGTTTGCGAATCCGGGCTTCTGAATCTTTTCTTATTAGGAGATTGCATAGGTGTTGACATGGGTGTGACATTCGGAGTAGTTGAGGAGTCCACCCAGAAGGCGTCCTCACCGGCGATGGTTTTGAAGAATGAAGTGACTTAGCTGGAGAATTTGAAACAGATTTGGGCGGAGGTGGCTTAGTGAAAGTGAAGATGAAGAAGGGAAGACGGAGCAGAGGATAGGGGAGGCCCGGTGCCCCCAGCGATTTTTGATTTTTCCCGCGTTTCGTCTCAATTTTCTTTCAGCTTCTTTAGGTCCAATATCTTTTCCCAGCTTGGTTCATTTAATTTCTCGGTAACCATAGCATTCTCCCGATAAGACGCCGAGGCGTCGCCCTCAGAGCTGGTAGAGGGAATGGGGCTGTAGGTGTTAATGTCCCTGGGGTCATGATGGGACTGAGGAACCACTGTTTGGGTCTTCCCTTCGCCCCTAACTACGAGGCGCCATTCCCCCTCATTATTTTCCTTATCCACACTTGTGGAAGGCGTCGGTTTAGGGGGTAATGTGGGTACGGACCCAACCGAGGGATTTTCCGCACCGGTCCGCCTCGCAGCTAGGCCCACTACAGGCGCCGCGGATTTTACCTTCTCGGCCAAAGGGGTATTTTGGTCGCCTGCGACCGGAACTCCAGGGGCCTTCTTCCCTGCGCAGGAGGAGGAAAGGTGACCAGTCTCTCCACACCTCCAGCAAGTAAGTTTCCTACCGGTCACAATGACCGGCATTTTCCGGTCGCCAAACACCAAACAGTTGGGGACGGACTTGAAGGCCTTCTGGTCGAGCATAATATCAAAAGTCCATCCCCCGTTCAAATTGTCGGAGAGGGCCCCTAAAATTTGGCCGTACTGCATAAAAAATGCAGCCAGGTGCTCTCCCGAAATTTGAGGAGGAACCTCAAAAACGGCCACCCTGGTCCTTCTCCGGCCCTCATACTCAGTCCTTAAAATAAGGTCTTTAGTTATGAGTTCTTTCTTAGCCATGGCCAGGCAATACTCTGGTGTGGGTAGCAGAATGTCCCACATGAAAAAACCAGTACCTTTGATTACTCTTTGGGGTTTTATCCCCAGGGACAAAAGTGATTTAATCATTATGTCTTTCGTGGAGCGACAAATCTTGCGTGTTTTCTTGTCGACCACGAAAACGGACACCATTCTCTTTGCGAACACATCGAGCTCTTTGACAACTTCGACCAGCCCATCTTTATTTACAAGATGGACATAATTTTTCGCCTTTTCCAAGAAATCCGCCATGTTCAAAATACAACTTGGTGGGGACTTCCAACAGGAGGGCAACTCCTCGGCAGTCTTAGATTGTGCCTCCTTCGGCACCTCTTCCTTTTGACTTGAGACCTGCTTGGTCTCTCCTTTTTTGGAGCCACTAGACTCCTTTGAATTTACGTCTAAATTAGGGGCAGCATTTGCCCGTTTCTTAACAGATTTAGATTTGTCTGGGGGGGGGGGTCGGCATTAGCAGCCGCCCCAAAGAGCTCTTTTTTGACATGAGACCGACTGGCTTCGTCGGCCATGTGTTGAAGGGAGCGTGGAGACTACCACTTGCGTGTCTCTAAAAATTTTTACAACAACACGGGGAGAGGAGTTGGGAAAAGGCAAAAAAAAATTAAACAAAAAGAAAACCTGGATAACCCAGGAAATTAAAATTTAAAAATAAACTAAAAGTAAAATAAAAGACAAACTAGATAAACTGAAAGAAAATAAATAAACAGGTAAGACATTTTTTAAAAAAATAAAAATGGCGCCCAAAGGCAGCCGAAAAAAAAAAAAAAAAAACAGAAACTCCTCTCTTTTTTTTTTTTCCAAAAATTCAAAAAATGTGCCAAAAGAAAAAAGAAAAGAAAAAAAAAAAAATAAAGGTTTGCGGCCGAAACCGCTAAAGAAAATAAATTAAAAGCAAAAGAAAAACAAATTAGTCAAACCAAAAAAAAAAAAGAATGCGACTGAAGTCGCTAATTAAATAAATAAGAAGGAGGGTATAAAATAAAAATAAAAAGCTTTCTTTTTCTCTTTTCTTAAACTGTACTAAATAAACACTGAAAAGAAATAAACAGAAATAAAAAGCAGTCGTCCGGTAAAACTTTGTCAAACCGGACTAAAAAAAAATAAAATAAAATAAAAAATATGGGCCGAAGCCCAGAAAAATAATTTAAAACAAACAAAAGAAAAAAAAAAAAAAGAAAGAAAAAAGAAAAACTTAAATAAAAACTTAACAGAAAGACTTGGTGGGTCGAATTAAGTTCGTCAAGTATTTGCAGCAATTCCTCGTGGGTCAAAACAAGTTCGTCGCACTTCAAAACAAAAATACACAATCACAAAATATCCAAACCGACCGGTCAAAAAAAAAAAAGTCGGAAAAAGACGGAGGAGGGAACTCCAGACGGACGTTCTCAACACCTTTCTGCCAGACTTGCCACTGCTACTTATTATCTATGGGAGAGTCCATTACCAAAGAATAGGTACTATGGCACAACAGTAAGTTTTCTCATTCAGTTTTTCTTGTGTCCTTACATTTTTTTTCTTTGTTGTGGACAAAGTGTGTATAGAGCGCTTTCGGTTAATATTTTAACCATTTTCAAGGGAAGTGGTAATTTTCATTGGAACAACAATTTTTAATATATTTTTGTTTTGTTTCCTATTTTGTTTTGTGTGAGAGTATTATTTTTATTCTTATTAGATATTTTCTTTAATTACCGAATACAGCCAAAATGCCTTGGCCCTGTCCGTAAATGGTGCTGTTTTCAATAGGCCTGTTGTTTATAAACAGAGGTGCTACTAATATCGTTAAACGTTAAGTATACAAGTAAAACTAGTGTTTTTATTTTTAATTTCTTATTCTCTGCTTCCTTCTACTTACAAATTTTTCTTTTGGAGATTTGTCAAAGCTGACAAAAAGTATCGAAATCTGAAACAAAAATCATCCATCAGAAAATTAAATAATCGGTCACTTTGACTTTGGACCGAATGTAAACATTTCGATGTGAAAAAAAAAATGACACTTGTCTTGTTAGTGATCAAGTTCTGTTTACAAAGAAAACATTGTATCATAAGGAGTTTACATTTCATTCATCTGTGAATAAGTCCTGAAAGTTTCATTAAAATCTAACAACTATCTGGTTTTTGCAAGAATTTCCAAAGTAATGTGTTTTTCAAGCCAAAAGACACTAATATTTACCATACTAATTTATATTCCCCCTTTGACGCAAGAAAAACAAGATTTTTTTACCAAAAATTTGAATGTTCTAAAAAGTACTAAAAAAATAATTTTTACATAATACTTCGTTGGTCTTTCCTTTTAATAATAACACAGAAATATTTTGTTCTCGGCATCTTTTCCTCAGGTATGCTCATTTTTTTAACAAATCTTTATTTATCTATATAATACAGATCGATTTATAAAATTCATATTTATCTCTTATCAGTTCATTTCCATATATATATATATATATATATATATATATATATATATATATATATATATATATATATGATAGATAGATATTTGTTCAGATACATTCCATAATAATTTTAGCCAGTATTATGAAAGAGGAAACAATATATTACGTTAGCTCTTATTACTAAACAATTCATAAAATTTTCAAGCGTGAAATTGACTCTTCGGAAATGGTCCCCCAGTGAAAATGAGTGGCGACCATTGTGTCTGGTAGCGACGGCACCAAATCCTGATTATGCGCATTTCATGAAGTTGTCAGATGATGTAGCAAAGGGTTAAGATCTATGATCAGCGGAATTGTGTAAGAGAGGTGGAGCAAGCGCATAATGGCAATGCTATTTAGATATTGAAGGAGCAAAGAATTGCAATTGTTTAGCATAGATACGGTTTCTTTTCAACACAGATGATGCGTCTTTATCATGAACTTTTAATTTCTCTATATCGTTTTATTTATTTCTCTTATATAAATAAAAGCAAAAGAGAAAATAAAATAGGAAATTTTTTCTTTACCCACGCGTTTTGTCCTCTGATGGACTTCATCAATGAAAATATAAGGATGTTATTTTGCAACGAGTATTTCTAAGCAGAAGCAAAAATATCGTTAGATCTGCAAAATTTATAAATTTAAGAATGTTCATAAAATATTCATCAGGCTATCTGTGAAAGTTAAGAGGAACTATGGCTGGGGCTAAGTGATGTAATTTAATGTGTAATAAGCGAAAGTGAGTATATAGTAAATAAATACAACACAATTACAAACCCACGTACATAACATATAAAACACGCCCAAACTTTATTTTCTACCCAATAACCCAGGTAATATTTGCAAGTATGCCAAAGAGAATCCACAATAAAACACACACTGTTTAAATCAAAGTATCAATTGGTTAAAAAATTAACATTCAAATGTGAAATATTTGACCAATCAGAGAAAACTAAAACCCTAATTTTCTCGAACCTACTTTGGAGAAAAAATCTTATAATAACCCACAGATTTCGACTTTCAAAATCAGCCGTTCAAACACAAAAGAGCAGATGTCGTTTTTTCTTACCCCACTAGCGCGTGCAGAAAGAAGCATGTGTCGGCGACTTCAAATGAATCACCAGCAACAGCTGGGACGGTCAGTGAACCGCACGTTGACAATCTAAGTTTAAGTCTGTATGACTAATGCATTTGATAAATTCTTATTTATAAGATGCTCTTTTTTTTTTTTTGTTTACAGATACTTTTTTTAAATAAATTTCTGCAAGTTTCCTCAATATATTTTAAGGAACAGTTGTGAGGTTTATTTTACTTGCTTCAGAATTATTGTTGTTATGTGTATTTTGGGTTCTACTCATATCCATAATTATTTTGGTTATGGTTGTAATTATTTTGATATTGTTAATATTGGTTAAATTGTTTTGTATAGTAGATGTTAAGGAGTTAATAGGCAGTATGATGTGACTGTTTTTATGTAGTTTATTGCCATTGTTGTTGGTGGTGGTGTTATTGTTCTTATTAATATCAATATCTTTTTGAAGTTATATATTCTAAATGCCGTTTCTCTTGGCGTTATGGATGAAATAGTGAAAATATTGACGGTTTTGTAATTGGTTTAACTGATTGATTCACTTTCTAATGCCTTATCAACACTTGGAAGGTTATTAAAAGCCAAGAAATATTTTTCGGCTATAAGATTTTTTTTGAGATAATAAAGATTTAGTGATACAGGTCTTACTAATTAACCCATAGCTGGTGGGGGAGATGAAGTGGATTCATACTCTTCCCAATGATATTTGCGTGTAAGTAAATATAATGAATTAGAACTTATCTCTCCAATTAAAAATGTTGAGCCATTATCCATTACACCACCAACGCAAACAAGTTCATAGCACCTGGTATTCTCAAGCAGGTACCCATCTAGGTCAACCCAACCGGCGTGAAATGGAAGGGCCATACCCTGGGTGAATTTGTTGTGAATTTTAGTAAATATAAATTCTTTTTATTTTGAGGTGAATTCATATTTTGGGGTGAATT
Organism: Acanthosepion pharaonis; assembly: GCA_903632075.3. Lineage (NCBI taxonomy): Eukaryota > Metazoa > Mollusca > Cephalopoda > Sepiida > Sepiidae > Acanthosepion > Acanthosepion pharaonis. Next base: position 961,676 of record CAHIKZ030000056.1, read on the forward strand.
AACAGAAAAGATCCAGTTGTTGTATTCTGGTACTCATCTATATCTTTTAGTCTACCGACAAGTGTATCTATTTACATTTATATCTTGTTCAAACAATTCACTTTTCAGACGACCCTCGTATATAATAGAAATATAGTTTTAAGTTATGCTATATTTATAGGTAAATGCTATCTATATCAGTGAATTATTTAGAAGTAATGTTTATATTAGTTAAAAGCAGAACTCCTTGGAGAATTTTAAATCTTCCATTTTAATTTTTTTATTTTTTTTTATTTTTACCGAAAATCTTTATATCTTAAAATAAAAAAGGCAAAAATGCTAGGATATTATTTAATTTTCTAATTAAATAATATTCTAGTTTTAGTTCTTAATTGCTTTTTGAGATATATTATGCATACTACTGTCCTAAGAAAATTTTTTCGATAAATAACGAAATTTTAGAAGATTTTTTTCATATTTTAAGATTTGAATTAAAATAATTTATAAAGTTTTAAATCTTTTGAATTTCTGTATTATTTTTTCCTGGTTAGGTGATATTGCTAAGTAAAATACTATATTTACCAATCCTAAATGGAAAACTTACTACAATTTAGCGACCCTCAGCATTTCAAAAAGTATTTAAAATTTTTTTCTGTGTCTGTATAAACGATTTTTGTAGGTACCTAGTTAGATATATCCTGAATATTTAATAATATTTAATAAGGCCAGTTATTGTATACCAATCTTAATTTGCAAACATAGAAGCCATAACTATACTGAAATTACTGTATTTTAAAATATTTTCAAACAATTGAATTCATTTCGTGATTATTTCTGTTTTCATAACTCTTTAACTCATGAAAAGAGACAATTGGAAAATATAATAAAGGAATCAAAACTTTCAGGGCGTTTAAACACACTACAATTTTAATATCAAAGACACAAGCACTTGGCGTTGACATTAAAGGGAGATAACACTATTTCAGCCAAAACAAATACAGAAATGTTCAAATATACGCGTAGTGTAAAGGTTTGTTTAACGGTTTTCGATCCGACCGACTGCATAGTATCTGACCACATGTGCAAATATCAGTTTTTTGTTGCAGAATGGATTCTTGGTCGATCCAAGAACTTTTCAACTCTCCCTGTATATATGGTAATGATAAATAGATTTTATCCAACACTGGCACTTTCCACCGAAAGGGTCAGATATAATTAATCCTTCTGAAATCAATTCTGTCCTCATCATCTTTCGTGACAATTAAAATGCAAGAAAGTTTTATAGGGACGTTTTGATGTAGCAAATACCATAATGTCAAGATATCCTCCCAAGATATTAATTAGCCTCATCATGTCACATGAAAAGGACACTCAATTCTTAAAAGAACGAGCTCTTTTGAATCAACGATTTTGGATATTCCGTAAAAGTGCATCGTATTTTCCAATGAGCATTTGCGTGTCTCACTTGGTGATCCACGTTTCATAGCCGTTTACATTGTCCCTCTTTCGCTATTTTCTCTCAAACTACAATCATCCTTAGTAGCTGACTAAAAAACATTTTCAGCATTTTATGATCTAATCCGTAAATTGTCTGAAAATAATCCAAGAATAATTTACGATATGTGAGTAGTCCCATCGAGAATAAATTAAATGAGTTAACGCGAGTGAATGGCAACTCTGTTAAACATCCGTTAAAACCATTCACATTTCACAAAGTTCATATTCCTAATGGACCAGGATATAGATAGATACTTTCAACAGGTTATGAGACAAGCGTGCAAACCCATGACTCTTACAATAACTAAATGTAACCGTAAGTCCTATGCTAATAGTTTCTTCTTTCACACTTCTCGTCTATGGAACTCTCAGATTTCTTACTTTCCGTCCATCCATGATCATCAAAATTTACATACAACTTCAATCTTAATCTTCTGTCGTCCTGAAGCCTGATCTTTTATTGTCCATTCTCCTTACTAATGTCTTCTCATTCTATTCCGCTCTCAGTAGCTCCTTCCGTCTTAGTGAAACTAATGCTTTGCTTGGGGTGAAATGATTTTAAAAATCTCCCTATAGTTACTTTGACAAAGCCAAACTTGATGCGAGACCTTATTTCTAGATATTTTAGTGAAGATCAAACTCGCTTTCAGTAACTTACAAACACAAGTTTTAGTTTTGCTGGGATTTCAATATTCAATGCGCTGTCTTATGTGGATGTGCAGGTGGTGTAAAGAATAGTGGTTTGGAATGAAAGCCGAGTCTGAATTCCAATCGAATTTGTTATATTCACATGCGTAAAAATACTCTTGGTATGCATCCATCGCGCTCTCTCCCCATCTATGGGTTAAATAATAGTGTAGACAGTTTTCTTCAATCTTTATTGGCAGCCGCCCTAGAAGGAGACAAACTCTGAATTCAAAAACTGTATATAGTCCTGTTGGATCACATAGTATATGCAGCTAATAAAAGGATCCTGCATTATACAATGACTTTATGATTCCGATTGCAGCCTGCTTTAAGATGGATAATCATACTCATTAAAAGAGTCAGCCAGCACCCATACACACGTATAAACTACATTATTCTCATTATTTACATTCATTGTCCTCATCTTTGTTGTTATTATCTCAACCCTTCAACCCGGGTAACTTTCTGAAATTTTCAAACTGAAACTTTTATTTAATCTGAGGAGTAGATTGACGGTGTAGATTGACGGGATAGATAGTTCTCGTTCCGCTGGCCATGTGTAGGATTATAGTATGTTGTTTGTATTTTGTACTGCTCAATATTACTCGTCCTGTCTTCACTATTACCCGCTCCAATTATTGAAATCAAATAGAACTATGTCAACAGATTAAAAGACCAATTCTTTAATTCATCAATCTCTAGACCTGTAGGATAATTCTAAATCTTAGAAATTTAAATCTCAACTTCTACCCCGCCTGTTGCTCATTCTATCTTTATAAACAAGTTACTTTTGCGCTTTCTGTCAAACATTTTTCAAATATTTTCTGGGGCGTACACGTGTATAGGTCAAACCATTGACTCTAAGGGAATTAAATTCTTGGCAAAAGAACAGTTCAGAGTTTGAGTTACGTATTGAAGAAGTAAATTAAACAGTTATTGCAATTCACCAACCTGCCCAATGTTGCAACAGACGACTTAGAATTTTGAAAGCTCATCGAAACATCTCTCTGTATTTCTTAGATGAGGTATTGTAACTATTTACATTATTTATATTATTCGGACTATTGTCTTCATCTTTATTGTTATATTCACGACGTTTCGGCTGTTGTACGCGCTGGTAATCTTCAGATGATATACGCTGGTATTTAGAATCGAACCTTTTACATCGTCCACCATATCCTACTTTTCCTGGATATTTCAGTTTCAGTTATCTCCCTTTAGTAACTCAACACTCTACGTTTTTGTTCCCCTCTGCTGTGGCCAAGTATTGAAAAATGCATGGTCCGTCCAACGAGAACAGGTATTGAACTCACAACTAATTGAGTCAAGTCACTTTTGAATTACTTCAACCAACGCTTTTATCTAGTGGGTAATATATTATTGGACAGTGTACAATGGCCGAAACGTCATGAATATGACAATAAAAATGAGGACAATATTCCGAACAATGTAAATAGTGTAAATAATCATAGGAATAGCAAAATATGATTTTCAGAAACTGATCGAATTAATAAAGGATAAAAAAAGGGTTGGTCTGCAATGTCTAATCTCCTATGTATAAACATATATAAAAGTAAATAAAGAAAAGGCTTACACCGACAGTGACGTGGTTCTATTGAGGAATTTTGATCATACGGTGGACAGATTATGTGGAAAACGAGGAAGAAATCAGCAAATAGGAATTACAAAGAAATGGCTACAATCAGAAAGAAATGGCTGAAATACCGGATGTATATAATCAGAAAAGACAATAATTTGACATTCACGTTGCAAGGTAAACGGCGTAAAGTAGTGAGAAATGTACTTGTTAACAATGGACAAACTGATAGGACAAGTACCACAGAAAAAGAGGAGGAGTAAATTAGCAAGTATTGCTGAAAATCCTCAGACAGAGCCATGAAATCTCATTTTCTAAAGAGGGGAGGGCTAAAAAATGATAGATATAGAAGGAGATATTTACAAACTTATATACGAGTATTCATGCATTAGTCAGCTGTAAGGTGTCTGTTATATTTCAGTATGTGCATAGAGTAAAATTTCATCAGAAAGAAAAGAAAAGCGTTGAACTGCTATGTAACATTAATCCTCCTATATGACAGTCAATGCTGAACAATTAAGACCATGCATAAGCGAACAGGTATGTGTTTCTAGAGAAAGATACCCGGAATACTATGAACGGAATATGTGAGCGACGTGGAAGTTTAATTGAAATTGGAACCAAAAAACAACACGTACATTGAATCTGAAATTGTGGCAAAGATAGTATGGCAGAGAAAAATTTGTGGAGCACCATGTCTGCCTACATCCTTAAAATATACGGCGCACAAAAAAGATTAAGCTTAATGGGCATTAGATTTCTATTTGAGTGTATATTTGTGCATGTGTGTACATCTGTGTTTAAGCCTGCCTGCGCGTGAGGATATGTATATAGGAACAAATGCTGGAAATTTCTCGAAAGCCTTTCTGAAAAGAAATTTTGTTTTTATTCATTTGCTCATATTGTAAAAACTGGATCTGACAAAGAACTTTGAAGCCCATCCACATATGTGGATGCGTGTAAATGCGTATTATTAAGTGTTTTATGCTAAATTCCTTAATCATATGCTAACGTATAACTATTTCTATGCGTATGCATGTGTTAAATGTCTTTTTTATCAATCTGAATAGAAAAAATGGTGGAAGATAACATCAAAAAATTAATAAAAAAAATCTTTAACTGATTATCATTCAAGAAGTCACAAGGGTTAGGTTTGCTAGTTCGTGAAATTAATGCGAAGACATCATTTCATATCGACATGTCTGCTGGACTGAAAACCACATTAATCTCGGTGTTTCTCTTCTTGGAAAGTATTTATTTTTACCAATTTCTGGTACTATTCGAGATTCTGAAAACATAAAATCGCAAAAATGGAAAAGAGTCGGCAACACAAAGCAAGTTTAGAAGTTATTTTGGGGCGGCAAAAGAATAACAAATGTTATTTATTTGGAAGTCAGTGACGCAGAAAATATGGCGGAATGTCGTCTGCAACGTTCAGGATATTTTAATATTTTAATTATTTTTATTTTAATTGTGAGGTCATCTTCGAGATTTTCAAAACTGTATTAAAAGAGGTAGTAAGTGAAGGCCTGACTACTTCCAGTTTACTAACTTCACTTATTACTACCATATTTGTCTCTTTCTGACTGAAACAAAAATGTCATCGTAAGCACTTCCCTACGGGTTTAACAAGACAAGTGATATAACTCAATACAGTCACAGTTAACAGATCTATGAACAAAATATCTCCGCTTACAAATGATCAAGTTCAAAGAAATTCATATAGTTTTTTCTAATCTTCTTTCAGTGTGAAGGAAATAAACGCTATACGATAAATACGCTATATTTCCAAGTATATGACGACCTTGAAATCCCAAAGACCACCCTTAAAAATTAGGGATCGTCTTATATTACAATTCTAAAAAAGAAACCTTAAATTCGGAGTAATGTTTGTCGATGCGATAACCGATTTACGTACATGACAAGATTCACGTTATCAAATAAACTTCTAGCGGACCGGGGTGGGGGTTATGTGTTGTTAAATTAGGAACACGTGCTTTTATTCCTGCTAGAAGAAGGTCCACTACAAGAACATGGAGGACTCAGAAATTGAATCCATCATAAAGAAGTGTAAAGAAAACAAACAAGATCGATATATATATATATATATATATATATATATATATATATATATATATATATATATATATATATATATTTGTTTGAATAAAAGACAGACTACGTTAACATTCCATGTAATAAGCTATTTCACCATAACCCCTTTAACAGGGTTCTGGATCATCAGACTTTACTTCCAAAAGCTGAAATGAAGAATGAAAAGAAAATTCGCAGGTTTTTTATGTACCTCATCAAATATACGCAAAGTTAACGAAGTGAGGAAGTGAGGTGGGAGAGAGGGTGTGAGTGTGTCATATGTATCATTTTAGTTTTCTATTTTAACCTCAGCTGGATGTTGCTCTAATCTAACGCGTCTCGTCTCTAGATAAAGGTGGTTAAGGGGTGGGCGATAAAGGCTACATTGAGGAAGACGCGTTATAACAGCCCCAATAAATTTTCCGACAGGTTTCATTCAAATTCCTAGACGCTGTCAGTTCGCGTTACTTTAACGTGCATATTTTGGGAGGTTAAGGTTTGATAAATATCTAAATCTTAAAAACAATCTACGAAGAAATTAATTTGAAATTCGGTGGAGTTTTGGGTATTTCCCATGAAGCAGTCGGATTACCTAAATTTGAATAAACTATATATATATATATATATATATATATATATATATATATATATATATATATATATATATATATACAATATATATATATATTTATATATTTATATATATAATATATATATCTCGTTAGCTTATATTACAGATGTGTTCGCTGAAAACAAACATGTATTTAAACAACTAAATTTACAATGGTTAAATTGTTTGTGAAAGTTGCAAAGAAACTTTTAATATTATAGTTTTTGAATGAATGTTTGTTACGTACGTTGTGTATAATGTTCAGATGAAAAATCGCCGAAAATATGTCATTCTCGTTGCGGTACACAGTCTGAATGAATATATCGACAGACATGTGTTCAGGGTGGTGCTGTTAGTCGAAACTGAAGTTTAAATGAAAATGGTCCGAGAATTCAGAGGCAAGAAATCGCCCAGTATTTATAGTGTTAGGGAGAACGTCGTGACGAATTTGAAATTAGTGATATTGTAAACAGTGAATTGGACAATGTAAGTTGGTAGGTATTTAAAATCGCCCGAAGAATACAATATCTCCAGTGTAGAAAACTCAGAATTGGAAAGTTTGCAGTGGAACGAAAAACTTTTAATATGAAAAGTTAAGTTTTGAATAGTTATAAAGGTGCTGGTGAGGTGCGTTCCTTGAATCGACGAGAAAGGTGTCGACGAAATGGTTGTCGTGTCGACGATTGATCGACGAGGGCTGAAGGTAAGTTCCTTCCAGTCGTGATTTCTGAAATGAGGTGCAGCGACGAGGTGAAAATGTCGGTGTCGAAAATCCGTGCATTCGATAGTATCAGGTTGATCGTTAAAATGATATTGGTACAGTAATGTTCGTGAATGCGGTACACAGTCTGAATGAATACCCAAGTTGAATGTTGTTTCGAACTTAAGAAAATTTGCTTTATTGTCGATTGAATATCGTACTTGCAAATTCTTAGTGTGTCGACATCGTTGCAGATGAAGATGACATGAGTCGCCCTTTGAGAAACGGTCTGTTAATTAGTTGAAAATGGCGTTGCGTTTTCCGTTTGGTAAGACCATAATCAATGGTCCTGGGTCAAACGTCGCCGACAGAAAGCAAATAGACAGCGTAAGTAGAGATTAGCGTACTCAGTAGTTTACTGCAAAATGTATGCGGATTTATGTTGGAGTGAGAACGTCGTGACGAATTTGAAATTAGTGATAATTAAGTAATATTTAGTGAATATCGGCAGCAAATTTTTCGTCATAAGTTGCATCTCGACAGCAAATTTCTTTCATAGTAGACAGTGTAATCGCCTGAAGAATGGTTTCCCACATAAAATACTATTCCGCGCCGGAAAACTTTTGTACATTAAAGACATGGTTTTGAAGCAATGTGGAAATGTTGATAAGCTTTTTTTTTTTTTTTTTTTTGGGTGGGGGGTGTAATCGTGTCCGGCGTGCGTAGTTGGTGTTTTCAATGTTATATGGAACTGGATCTCGTTTGGAAAGTGTGTGTAAATGTGAGTTTTTTATACAATATTGTTCTTGTTGTTTAAAAACTCACGTCTGAAGGGCAATCGACGGGGTTGTTGAGGTTGTTAAATTAGCAACGTTCCTTCCGGTAAAAGAAGGTTCGACGATTACCATAAGTGTAAAGAAAACAATATATATATATATATATATATATATATATATATATATATATATATATATATATATATATATACAAACAAGTATATGTATTAAACAACAAAATTTACAATGGACATAGACATTAACATTTGTGCTTGTGTGTGAACGTAAAGAGTTTGTATTTTGGCGATTGTTCGTACGTAAGTGTATGTGTGTATAATGTTCATGGCGTCACCCACAAATGGGAAGACGTAATCTGCGAGAACTGTAGATGTGTTCGTTGAAAATGAAGAAATGAAAAAAGAGAACGAGGCAAGAAATCGCCCAGTATTTATGGTGTAGGGAGAGCGTCCCCTGTTGAACAATTTGGACAATTAATTAGGAGTTAACTCTGACAAACTGATAATAAAAGTAATAAAACCATTTCTACTTTATATATTACTGGTATAACTTCATAATAAATTGCCTATTCAAAGAATAATTCCATATCAATGAAATCGGCTCGTATCCATGCAAGCTCAGCTGAGAAAATGTAAACATAGAGTTACGACTGCATTCACAGCAACCTTTATCTTTCGCTGAATTTCAGTAATAACATTTAGTATAACATAATATTCATTTCTTATTAAAACTTTATTATTGTCGACGAAGTATAAGTAAATTGCCATTAGTACACCAGGCTGTTTGTAACTGTTTACATATCGGAAAAGAAGCGGAAGAAGAAAAAAAAATAGTATTTGCAAGAGATCACGTGATAAAATGTAAACAAAGCAATGGTTCCCTTTAAGCGCACATGTGTAGGATAACATGATATAGAATCGATTTTTGTTATTTCATTTATTTTGAATTTCTAAGGATACAGTAAGTAACAACGTTTCCAATAACATCATCTTTATATAATCAATAAGCAATCATTTAATACTGCAGCTATAGGACAAATTCATGAAAATTTGCTATATTTTTTACCTCGTCTTATCTAAAGGTCGCTTTATACGCGGAGATATATGATAATATCGCGTAGAGAGATTTAAGAAATTTAACAATAACTGTCATAAACAAAAATTTGAATTAATAATGGCATGGCCTTTAAGCGGGGTGATGGCTTGTATTTTCTTAGAGTTTCTTGAATCTGATCTTTTCCAAAATATTTTACCTAAACAATCAACATACTCACGATATATTGATGATGCACTATTAATATATCCCCGTGATACTGATTTACCTGATCTTGGAGATAAACTAAATAAAGTCGTACATACGAGGAAATTTACTTACAAAATGGAAAGAAACAATTATTTAACTTTCCTAGATATAATGTTACACCGCGTTAGCCTAAAACTTAGTGTCCCTCGTAAATCAACTAATAAAAATGATCTCATAAATTTCTATTCTCATCATAGCAACAAAATAAAATCCGGAATAATCATCGAATTCTATTTAAGGGCACTCAGAATTTGTAACCCTCAGTATTTACTCGGAGAAGGAAATATATTGAAAATACTTTTAATGGCCTCTAATACCTTAATTATTTTATATTCAATGAGAAACAAAAAGCTCATAGAATATTTAAAAATAGAAAAGTTGTCCTCACTGAAAACAACGAATCAAAGCAACTCCATCACAACTACAATTAAATAATTTATCTAAACTCAACATAAAATTTGTCACAACTGTCTAAAACAATAAAAGATTTAATTAATACAAAACAAAATCTTGAAGAAGAAATTAACTCTATCACCTGTAATAATTGCCACAAGGTATACACAGAAGAAACTTCAAGGAATTTAAATAAACGATTATATGAACACAAAAGGGATCTTTTACAAAACAACATATTAAACGCATTAGTTACTCACTGTAACGAGACTGACCACAATTTTGATTTACAGAATGCTATTCTAATTAAAAGAAAAAATAATTTACTAAGACTAAAATGTTTAGAAAGTTCATCGCTAAATCATCTTACAATATTTAATTTTTCTTGGCAGATCTTCTATTACCATAATGCGGGGCAGTAAATAAAAAAAGTGATGGAAACATAAACAAAAAATAATCTAAATGAAATCGGCTAGATTATATACCCAAAACATATATTAAATTAAAAAAATCGTAATAATTTAAAATTCTAATCGTTCCCACTTTCCTTCCTTTCCTGCACATGTGTAGTCGTATCAATTATAAACTTAATCTGACGAAGTCCTACAGGACGAAACGCGTCATAGGAAAACTTTTTTTTCCACTTTGTCATACCTGTTTCCCTTATTTTCCTATAGAATCGTCATCATCATCATCATCATCATCATCATCATCATCATCATCCACGTCACTTTCTTGACTACCATGAGCGGGTGTGGTCGATACGCTGCTGAGCACATGTTTGGGTTGCATGCCAATATCTGTGTTGAAAGTGGGAGAGGCATTCAGTCATGCATAAACCTGACACAGTCCATCGCTCTCCAGGGCAGATCACAACCAATGTCCTCCGATTTCAAGGTTCGCCTTAATCACGGACACACTGTCGTTGATTCCATCGTTGGAACTCTCCACTCAGATTGTGTAACGGAAGATTTAGTAATGGAAAATTCAGTAATTTTACACGGTGGGAAACTTCGGTAACTATGAAGAAGATACAAAACTTAACTTTAACTTAGATAAATCGATTTTATTTGCTTCAAAACAATAGAGTATAGTAATTAAATAAATACTTATTTAAAAATATCGGAGGACGTGTGGGTTTACACTCTTAAACTCCCCATCCAGAAAGTACGGCCGAGATATTGTTTCTGTGAGTTTTTATCTGGACTGGAACCCATGATTTTTTTTAGTTAATACTTATTTAAACGTGTTAGGGGTGCTATCCCCCTTGAAGAAAATACGGCCCAGGTATTGTTGAGTGGGGTTTTATCTAGGCCCCCATATTTGTGGGGATAAAATAAAAACACGAAATAAAATAAAAATACAAAATTAAATAAAAGTACAAAATAAAATAAACATTAAAATCTCCCAGGAGTCTTCTGACAGGAAAGACAATTTACGCATGTGCAAAAAAAAAAAAAAAAAAAGAAAAAAGGCGAGATTTCCTGGCGCCAAAAATAAACTAGAAGAATCTATCTCTTTCTCGGTTGGACCTTTGACTGGTGAACACATGCCAACTGTTCGGGAAGGAAATTCCCCAACAAGAGCTTGTTGGAATCCAGAAGAAGGAAATAAAATCAGTGTCCTAAACTGTCCCTCTAGTGTCTCCGTATCCTTCTTTTCTTTGTCTATTTATTTCAGCGACGAAGGCAAGTCAACAAGTTTTGGATGTTCAGGTCAAAGAATCAACCCAACACTAATAGCCATAACATCCATATATTCAATAATACTTTAAAATATTGAGGAAGGAGTTTTAGTCCATTAAGGATCGCTTCTGCAAGTATGGCCCTGGTGTTTGTTATAGCAGGGTTTTATCTGGACCCCACGATTTTCAATTATTTAAAATATAGGGAAACGGGCTTAGCCCCCAAATCCTCACTCCAGAACGGTCCTAAAATCAGTTTTCAAATTCCTAAATTCATTTAAATTTTTGTACATGTTTGCTTTTGAAATCTTAGCTTTCATCTTCGATTGGTCTTCTTCCTGGCAACCATACATTATTCTTACAATGATGATTAGTTCTTTATTATCGCTTTCCTTTACTTACCCTTTCTCGGAGTTCCTGTAGTTTTCCTTTTATGTCCTCTATCAACACACTGTCATCTTTATATCTTACGTTGTTAAGCTTGTGCCCAGCAATAGTAATTCTTGGTAGAACTTTTAGTTCTCTTAGGATCGCCTCGCTGTAAAGTTTAGTGGAAAGACACGCTCTTGTCTTAAGACCCTTTCTAGTTTGTGTAACTCATCAATTCATTTTCTATTCATATGCAAGCGGTTTAAGCGCACAAGGCCTTATTCATAACAGTGATCACTTTTCTCCCAAATGAAAGAAAGATGCGTCCAAAACATAGGCGATCATGACTCTCCGCAGATTCCTTTTCTTTATTATCGGTTAATTGCAATGGAATCTTAGCAAAAATAAAAGAATTGTTCTCCACAATTTGAATTCATATTTGTTCTTCTCATAGACTGGCTACTATCCAAGGTTAGAGAGCCCAACCTACTCTGTTATTTAACCCTGGGGCATTTAGGCGAGAGGGAGCACAATAGAGTAGCCTGGAATTCACTTTCCACTTTCAGCGCCGATATCCGTTACACGACCTGAACATCTCCAATACATCGCAAATTACTCTGCATTAAAACAGTTAAATATTTGATATTATGAAAATTATATGATCTAACAATATAAGAAGAGCCGTTGATATTCAAGATTTGTTCCGGAAATGAACAAAATGCTTATTTACAGATCTAAGAACTAATTCAAAAACATATCTGAAGAAAAAAATGTGTTGAACTTTTCCAATCTTAGAAGATCTATTATTATCTCCAGGTCTGTTTAAATAGCTAAACCTATTGTTTCATTGACGGTTTTATCGCAGATTTTCTGCCCATTCATTCTACGGTCTTTTCTATCCATATCACTTCAGGGATGTTTCTCAATTTCTTCCCTGTTTAGCATTTAAAACCTGACTGATCTATATTAAGCAACTAACCGACAAACTGATATCTGCCGTTTCCCTCAATTTTACCACTCTCCAGTGATTTTCACGCTCAGCCATTTTGAGATTATCTCACAAAGAATACTGTATGCTCTTCCTTCTCCAAACATGGTTCGTCATAGCTAATATTTCAGCATCCAGTTTGGCTACCACGTCCTCAGGTTACTACAATTTAACTTTTATTTTTAAGGAGGTGACGATTTACTTCCGCCTATAATTTTCCACATTTCCATGGCATGTTATAAAAGCAATTTTTGTCAGGTTTTGTCCAAATATTATAGACATTATAAATGGTTCTTGTAGGACGAGGCAGTATTTAGACCCAAGAAGAATAAACTTTATCAACTTCTTAAATTTTGTATCTGGAATTTTCTTATGCGTGTTTGAGTTTTACCAAATTCTTCTTTCTTTTCAATTTACGTTGCTTTCCAACGAATGTTGGTTTAATTATGATAGAAATTATGACGAAAGAGATGCGAGTTAAAAATTAATAATTTTACTTTGACTTCAACGTTGTTCGTTAAAAAGCCGTCGCATTTCAAAATATTTTCATTTGTCATGTCGTTTCAAATAAGGTAAAAAACAAACAAATGACTATAAATTTCAGTTGAGTTCTGCCAACTTTTAAAAGTGACACCTACATTATTGGAGTTGAATTTTTCTTGACGCAATACGGAAAAATCACTGACTTTGATCACAAACACCAATTTTTTTTTGTCTTCACAGTTGTTTTGTCTTTTTCACACAAAGCTTTGTTTAAATGTGAGCGATGAACAAGTATAATGAGAGATAAGTTGAAAAGCCTTTCCAAAAGAATAATCAAAACAATTCAAAACAACATCTTACATCTTTAGAAGTTTCCATTCGCATCAGTTGTTAGTTATTTTAAAATAAGAACTAAAACAGTAATTATTATATTTTTGCTTACATTATCATTTAATTGCGAATAATTTGAATTCCTCATTGGGGATCAAATATTGGCAATTTGTATCAATAGTCAATCACTCGTTTCGGCATTTTTGCTCTGATTTTTGTGAGTGAACTTGGTTAGACGGATTCGTTCGGAACCATCGATGCTTGAGTTAGCACGAAATCACAAGTCATCGTGACTGAGAGTTTAAGCACGTTGGCCTTGTTCAAAATAATAACCACATCATATTATGTGCTCTCTCCCAAAAACGGTAACTAAAGTCAAAAATAAGTCTCCTAGTCGGTAACAGCATAAAAATCCAAGCCTCTTATCCGAAAAATGGACAAAATCCAGGTTTCATAAATAAAAGTCTGATACATAAAAAGAAAAAGGTTAAACTTTGAAAATTCAAGAAACTTTAATTCAAATTTTAATATCAAATTGAGACAATAATAATAATAATACCCAATATATACATTTAAATGTAAAAGAAAGATCAATTTCTGCCGCGTACTTCACGTGTCTGCTCTGTTTGCTATAGAAATGCATTGTAAGTATTATAAGAGAGTTGTCGAGACCGGAGAAGAAGTCTCTTATATCCGGGTTTCTCTTATATCCGGGTTTGGTCTATTTTGTTTACATTAACACAGGCTCTAATTTGGGACCAGAGAAAATCTCTCTTATATCCGGGTTTCTCTTATATCCGGGTCTCTTATATCCGGGTTACACTGTATATTGTCCCAAACTCTAAAAATGTTTTTTTTTTTTAACATTTCGCAGCCATATTCGATATATTCCATTGGGAGTCCTTGTATCCCATAAAATCCGATTTTATTTTAAGAAAGCTGTGAAAAGGGGCTTTTCAAAAGGTTTGCGACAAAACGTAAAGGACATAGATCGTGTAGGAAGATAAATTATGCTGAATTAGGTAATTAAAGCATTTATATAGGCTGTAATTTATTAGTATTAATGTCTAAGTTTTACATTAAAATTTCAATTGAAACTTTTTTGTATTCTCAATGTTAAATTTGCTTCTTTTTATATATGAGACTTTTATTTATGAAACTGAGATTTTGTCCATTTTGGGGATGAGAGGCTGGGTGTTGGTCATGGATTCTTAGGTTGACTACTTATATATTACGGACAAGTAACCTAGGAAATTAAGTACAACAGCGGATGGCAATTTTAGTTTTATTTTAAGATAATCTAAATCTTATTCTAAAGATATTTTACGAATTAATAAATAAAAATGTTTTTAAATAGTTTATTGGAAATAAAATCACACGGTAAATTTAAGTCGACCGTAACCTTGTGACGAAAGTTTAATTTTACGGAACAGACAAATTATACTGTAATGAAATTAACATGAAATGAAAGCAAATTCGCGAGGATAAAAAGAAATATTTTAATTTCAAAAGGTCACTTGAAGTTCATGAACGAATTTGTCCTCAACAGATTGTTAGGTCAAGAAAGTTGATTTAACCCCTCACTACAAAAAACTACCTTTATCTAAGATGACCCCACCTCCTCGAATTTCTCTTTGTACCACATTGTTTTTTTTCCTCTCTACTTCTCTTTATCTCTTTCTATATTACTCTTTATGTCCTTCTCTCTCTTTGCCTCGAGCTAGCGTATTATTAGTAGTAGTAGTATAAAATCAGTACCTATCTTTTTTTAACTAAAATCAAAATTGTTTGCCCACTTAAAATAGTACATATGCAAGAAAATGTATTCAGTTCTAAATAGAGAATGAGTCATAGAAATGATTTCAAAGAGCCAGCTAATACTCTTTTTCTCTTACCCAATTGTTGTTGTTAATCTGAAAACGAAATTAGCACTCGCGAAACATTAAAATTGTGTGTATCTCTATTTGTTTGCAGGCATGTATAATTTAATTCACATACCTAAAAATATTTCTAAAAATTTTTGAAGTATTTTTAAATAAATTTATTACCGAATAATTTCCGAAATGTTCAATAAAATTTTATAATTATCTTGTTTTAAGGGTTTAAACAAAAGTGTGTGTGATCCTTTATGATTTTATTGCTCACCCCGAGTAGAGGTTGTCCAGACTGAGTGAATGCGGAGTGCATTATTACAAAGTCTTATTTCATAATTAAATTGTGTGTCTGTGTGACTATTTATGACTTCTATATTTATTTTTCCTATTTATCCACTTTTGCCATTTTTACCGGTGCCATTTTTACCGTTGCCATTTTTAGCCTGCCATTTTTTCCGTTGCCAATTTTACCGCTGCCATGGTAAAAACCATGGCAACGGAAAAAATGGCAGGGTAAAAATGGCAGGGTAAAAATGGCATCGGTAAAAATGGCAACGATAAAAATGGCAAAAGTGGATAAATAAGAAAAAAATGGCAAAAGTGGATAAATAGGAAAAATGGCAATTCGACAACAGAAAATTATGACCGTTCGAGAAAGATGGGTCTAAGTTCCTATCCCTCTAGTTTAAAATAGGGCTAAGTCCCCCACTCAGTATTTTAAAATAAATATTTTTAAATAAATTTTAAATAGATATTTACTCTTGTTTTAAATAGGGACTAAGTCCCCGCTCCTAGTATTAAAAACATTTTTTTTAATTTTCGATGTCGATTTTTCGAAGTTTTATTCGGGGAGGGGGGGGCTAGTTTCTAGTTTCCTACTCCTAATTGCAGTAAAAGCACAAATCGTAGCGTGTTTAAGTGAATTTGATGACTATAATTAATTTTATAATTGATAGCTGACATTAGGATTAGATGTATATATATATATATATATATATATATATATATATATATATAAATAAATGTATTGTTTTTATTTATATATATATATATATAAAATAAGTGTATTAGTGTATATATATATATATATATATACATATATATATATATTAGTTATGGTAAACGAAGTAAATATTCTAGAGTTCACTTAGCCTATTCCTCAGCAAACCTTTTGAATTTCTATTCACACCTATTTGCTAAATGTCTATATGACGCCTCTCAGAGACTTCACACTTGAGTATTAAAAGATTGAAAACGCATCAGACAAGATTTTAAATTTTACTGGCACCAGTCTGACCCTATCGTTGCCTCTGTAATGTTTTATTGTTTTTTTTTTTTTTTTCATCAAGTGGACCTATAATTGTTTTTTCACAAAGTTTTTCAGTGTGTTCAGACGTAATCGCCTAAAAAGTAAAATCTTATGGGAGGAGGGAGCTTTAGCTGAATATTCTTTTTAATTTGACAAACTTCTCATCTTTTTCCATTATGTATTGTATCCAAGATTTTAATAAACTCATTGTGAGATATTCATCTATATTTTTTTCCTTTTGCCATTTTTCTTATTTATCCATTTTTGCTATTTTTATCGTTGGCATTTTTACCTATTTATCCATTTTTGCCATTTTTATCGTTGCCATTTTTACCTATTTATCCACTTTTGCCATTTTTACCGGTGCCATTTTTACCGTTGCCATTTTTACCCTGCCATTTTTTCCGTTGCCATTTTTACCTAAATTCATTTGGTAGTATGTGTATACATATTTCTTCTCCATACATATATATTGTTTCATTAGAAGGAAATAGTATATATATATATATATATATATATATATATATATATAAAGTAAGTGGTCAGAGTTCAATCAGAACAGGAAACAGTAGTATTGAAATGTGCTCAATACACGTGTGAAAAAAAATTGTAGAGTTTCAACTTTTAAAAAATCAGATCAATTGAATGCGGATTCAACTGACCTCCTGATTTTTAAAGTTATTTAATATAATTCGAGTTCTTTTTTTAAAATATTAGTAAGATATAGTCCCAAAGGGAAACAAAGGGAATTTGGAAGCTGTCTTCATCGGGCAGAAGCCTGCGCAGGACGAACAACTCGCGTGTCATGACACCAATGAAAGACTGACCACTTTCGTTATTGTATGACGTGACGTAAGTAAGCGGCTGTCACGTGAGCCACGTGACTATCACTACTAAAGGGAGATAATCGCTTTTTGCTTTCTTACAATGGCATAAGTACATGCCAGTCATTCGTGCACAGCATAGCACATACATTACATATATGCATGCAAATTCACACGCAGACAAAGCGTGACGACCTGAGAATCAGCTCGTTTTGACCATGGATTATTATTATTATTATTATTTATGTTTGCATATTGCACTTTAGTTTCCTGGTAATCATTATGTATTGATTAACAGTATCCTCAAATTTTCAACATTTTTATTTTGTTATTATTCATTTTGTCCTTTCCTTAGTTATAACAACTTTACGCCCTCCCAATACCTTATAAATAATGGACTATTCCGTTTTGATCGCGTAGAAAGGATGAACAAGCATATCAGAGACGCTACTTGGTTTCACTAAGAAAAAGGTATATTTCAGTGAAATGGAAAAGTACTCAATTTCAAATATTTTTATTTCTACCCTCATACTTCTTAAAATAACGACTACAATTCATATGCTTTGTTATCGCAATATTTTGTTAATGTTGTTAAACTCAAAATATTTAACGATGTGATTGTGGAATTTCTAGTGACATTTTATTGTTGTTGAATTCGCCATTAGCTTACTTAATCAGTAATTTAAGAATTAAGCTTTATAAAAAAATTAAAATAGGAAAACCATTAACTTTTCGCAGATATTTCTACTTATTATTATTATTATTATTATTATTGTTGTTGTTGTTTTTATTGTTCTTGTTGTTGGTAGTGGTGGTTGTGGTAGTGTTCTTGTTCTTGCTATTGTTGCTATTGTTGTTGCAACAAAAATAAACGAAATAAACAATTATTGTCTCTTCTGTAATTAATATCATTCTTATGTCCTGCGAAAATATTTACTCCTAAAATGTTTTGCCTATACCTTAAAAATTGACGACATATAGGACAATAATATTTTGTTCATTTTTTTCCTATTATTAGAATGGTTTCGCTTGGGAGTATATAAATATATTTTTCCAATTATTAATTTTGGTGTCTGTTATTTCTTAGAGCCAGTTAACCCCCTCCCGTTCTCGTTAACATTTACCAGAATTCTTTATTATCGTAACAAAGAGTGCTACTGATGTCGTCACTCTCATTCAACAAAAAATTACTGACATTACAAACGAATAATATATATACCAAAAAATAAGCCCCACTAATCAGTTAATTTCGTCAATTTAAATCCGTTTCTTTTTCTGTATATATTAAGAAATAAAAAAATAAAAATAAAAGGGAGATATACTCGTTTCTCTTAACCAAAAGCATATTTCTTTTTCTCTAGCCGTGATATGGACAGAATAACGTATATTAAAGAAATTTATTTTAGGATATAAAAGTAAGTAAATCAACAAAAGACCATTCATCAGAAAAATATATAAACTTTTGTTTCAGTCCCAAAAAATGCAAATCAATCTGGAACAGCACAATACTTAAAAAATTTTAAAATGGTGAATGTCAAAAATTTAACGGAATCTATTTTATAAAATCAATATTCTTACTACCAATACCACTACGAGCAACAGAAAAAAAAAAACAAAATATTGTAGCATTAAATCTAATCATAATAAATGTCATTCCTCCACTTGAGCTAAATAATAATAATAATAATAATAATAATAATAATAATAATAATAATAATAATCTACACTGGAAAATTTGCAACTTCTACTGGAAGAAAACTAAAAGAAATTGGTATGAACACCACCCAAACCCGGTTACGGAGATAGGACCTGTTACAATTTTATGGGACGACACAATACACACTGACAGAACAATCAAATTTAACCACCCAGACATTGTTATTAGAGACCACAAACAAAAAATTGCTTCATTATTGATATGGCAGTACCTGCAGACTTCAATGTATCTTTGAATATCTTTAAAAAAAAACAAGGACTTTGAAATCGAAATCTCAAAAATGTGGCACATAGGAACATCAACAATTCGTGTTCTAGTTGGAGCCCTTGGATTAGTTGGAAAAGATTCCAGTAGACTAATTGAAGGGATTCCTGGAAGTCCATGCCTCAAAGAAATACAAAAAATTGTTCTCACGTGTACAGCCCAGTCCACACCTTACGAAGGGCTTTATCTATGTAAAATATGTGTGTGTGTGTTTTTTTTTTAATTCGTCAATAGAAAAAGTCTTGATGCCATTTCTAACCTTAGGTATCTAGGCGGGACCCGGAAAGAAATGTGTACACACCAGAAATCAAATAATAATAAAATAATAATAATAATAATAATAATAATAATAATAATAATAATGATGATGATGATGATGATGATGATGATTTTATGGGACTTAACACAGAAACAAAACAATCAAAGCTAACTGCCCAGATATCGTGATCAAAGACCACAAGAACAGAATCTGCTTTCTTATTGATATGACAGTCCTTGCAGATTGTAATGTATCTTTGAAGATCTTCAAAAAATATAAAAATACAAGGACCTTAAAGTGGAATTCTGGAAAAAAATGTGGCACATGAGGACACCAATGATTCTAGTTGTAGTTGGAGCCCTCGGATTGATTGGAAAACTTTCCTATAGTCTTATTGAAGGGATTCTTTGTAGCCCGTGCCTTAACTCTGTGAGCCCAGACCACCGCATTGCCAGTGGTAGAGAAAAATGAGCCACCGATTGAACTTGCGTTGTGTTTTGCTACCTGCTGGGTAGACTGGGGCACAAAGAAAGAATTCTGGCGATAAAGTGAAGACATACAATCATACTCTCTCCTTGCTAAATATAATTCCTTATATTTTTGGTAACTATGTTTATATCTACTGTGAAACATTGCATATCAATTATTTATGAATTTTGACTCAGGAGCTCAGGAGGCAGAAGGATTGTTCAGGAATGCAGGGCTCAAAGGGTTAAAGCAAAACAAAAAAATTGTACTCATTACGAAGTGTGTTATCTATGTAAAACGTGTGTGACCTTTGTTTTATTTTTTGTTTGTTTTTACAAAGATCATCAATAGAAAATATCATGAGGCCATGGTTGGTACCCGGAAGGAAATGTGTATGCAACAGAAATCAAAGGAAGAAATAATAATAATAATAATAATAATAATAATAATAATAATAATAATAATAATAATAATAAAAAAGAAAATGATTGACGTAACTTAACAGTTCAGAAAAGAGCGCGTTTTACGAAAAGGACAAGAAAAGAAAACATAGTTTGAGAAAGTGTTAAAAAAAAATTCAACAGTATGTCTGTTTTTAAAGTTATTAAAAAATTCAAATGTAAACATATATATATATGTGTGTGTGTGTGTGTGTGTGTGTGTGTGTGTGTGTGTGTGTGTGTACAAACTATTTTAATGGTAATGAACAGAAAAACAGGAGAGTTCCATAAAATGTATACTAAGTTGACTGATTAATTCCCCTTAATAACTTATCAACTAACGGAAAATTCCAAGATAAACAATATCTCCATTATGTTAAGCATATTTCAATTTCATGCCTTCACGCTGGCGACATTTCTTTCATTTTGACGCGTTGATTATCCGGACAGACGTATTTCTTTTTTTCATTACAATTTTATTCGTTAAAGTAAACATTCACTTACGTAGAAATACAGTTGGAAAAGGTAAGGATCCATTTCTTCTCTCCCGGCTATGGGTTCAATAGAAGGACAGACTTGCTTCTATAGCCTTGGTTGGCAAACATTCTATTGCAGAAACGGCAACCTACTGCGGGTGAAATCTATTTCCTGATTAGTCAGGAACCGAAAGAGACATGATCACCCAAGCATGTCTAACGTATGGCACTGAACTGTCTGACTTAATGTAGATATTGCTGAAATAAATTTTTTTTTTTACTGGTGATGCTTATCCATCAATGAAACATGTCAAAATAGATGTTTTTCAAATTGTCTTGTATATTTAGCATTCTGTCAGATATTCATAGAAACCTTTCTCATATATACATACATACATACATACATACATATATATTTGACCAGGCGGTTCTTTGCGGCTGCTAGTTCAAATCCTGCCGGAGGGCGCATATTTTTCTAAAAAAACATTCAGGACGGTAGATGAAAATAAATAAACATAATATTTAGTAAATAAATAAAAAACAGAGCATCTTCTCAGTCATGAGCATCCATTAAAAATAACGTTTAAGCAATACATTAAATTACATCAGCTAAGGTAAGTTTTACTTTTGTCTTTCATCATACACACACACACGTGTGTGTGTGTGTGTGTGTGTGTGTGTGTGTGCGTGTATGTGCGGTACGTGTGTTTAAATAAAAGAGATATAGGAATGCGTGTGTGTGTGCGTGTATGTTTGTGTGTGTGCATATGTTTCTATGTTTGATTTTTAATATATTATTAAGCAATATAAATACGTTCCTTGCGAAAGAAAATGTCTATGCATTTCATTGATTGTTTTACGCATTAGATAAAAATCTGAATGAGAAAAAGGCCTTCTTTGAATTTATGTTTATGAATTTGAAATTTCCTATCTACTCGCTAACGTATTTCGGCGCTTGCGTTTCTTTTTTTACGATGTGTCAGGTTTGTAATAATAAAGGGCGTGCTATTAAATAACATCACTAGACGCAGTCACGTGACGTAATTATTTTATCACTTTGGCCTCCATTAATTGTAAAAATCAGATAAACTTAATACAACTCAGTGTTGAACCCCCAGGGAAAGCAGAGAGTTAAGAGTTAACAGCGAAAATCTTCTTATCAAAATCATCTGTTTAAATGCACGTGCGCATTTAAATGTCAGATAATGTGACAATGATAATGGTAAACATATACGTCAATGGATTTGTCTAATTCTGTTTGCGTGTGTGTATTAATATCGATTAAATTTTACTTTTGATTACAAACACCAGATCAATTAGAAAACAAGGCTGACATATGTTCGACCCATCACGAACACACAGGTAAGCAAAGTATTATATTTATAATTATAATTATATATCTATTTATTTAAGTTCACATATCTATAGATCTTTATTTCGTGTCCAAAAATTTAATTTCTTCTTTGCTAATCGCTTCCTTTATGCTGATGGTATTGATGACTAAGTAGACCAATTCTTGCATGGAAGAATCGATGGCATTGACTGCAGGGTAATGTTGGTGAAGAGTGAGGTTGATTTTATGGAGCCTTTCTCTATTGTCGTTTGACTTCTTATTTTTCTCCTCTGGTGGCTTCGAGGTTCTTGGTTCCGCCACTTAGTGCGGTCTTGAGCTTGTGTTTCAAATGATTTAGGCTTTTAGTGTTTTTTTTTGAGTTGGTCCTTATATCCAAGAATTTAATTGATCCTTTATGATTTATGATGATGATGATGATGATGATGATGACTAATTACACCAATTCTTGCATGGAAGAATCGATAGAATTGACTGCTTGGTAATATTGATGGATGACGAGCCTTTCAATATTGTCTTATGACTTCCTCTTTTTCTCTTCTGGTGGTTCGAAGTTTTTGATTCTGATAGCGAAGTTTATGGTTCCGTGCATTTCGTGAAATAATCGTAAGATTGCGCCACTTAAGGTATGGATTCTACATTGAGATTCTGGTAGGATCTTTTCGGCGATGATCTGGAGCCTATTTAGAAGGATCTAGGCAAAGATTTCTCCAGTGATGAAAAGTAACAATATACCTATATAGTTCCCACAGGCTTTTCGGTCACTTCTTTCGAAGATTCTTATCATGAATGCATATTTCAGTTCTTTGTTGGCATTACCATATCTTCAAAATAGGAGAGAAAATAAGCATCCATGTTTATTTAGTTCAAAGTGATGTTGTCTGGGCCGGTGGGACTTAACAGATCTCATTTGCTTCATAGTTTGCTTGAATTTTTGAAACATAGGCCTCATATTCATCCATGGCCGACGTTCTATTTAGGAGGGTAGAGAAATGTTCCTTCAATCTATGAGTATATCTTATAGAATGATCAGGATATTTTCATTTTCAACTGCTATAAGGGTTCTAGTTCATGTACGTACTAGTTCAACTTGTCTCATTCCAGCATAGAAATGTCTGAGATCACGTACATCTACATAGGTCTGGCGAACAAATTTTCTACAGTTCTCTTAGTTTTGTTCGATACTGTTGTTTTAGCGTCTGAAAATTCTTCATTTTGAATCTGGTTATTCGGTCTTGTTCATAAGCATGATGTGCTTTCTATTTTTTGCAGTTTGTTGATTTCAGTATTGTTTTCATAAAACCAGTCCTGATTCTTGATTTTGGTGAATCTGATGACTGTGTTTTGCTGTTTTTTTTTCTTCAATTTTCATCAACAGATTGGTCGTTGACTGGATTATAACTAAGTTCCTGGCGTATTTCAAAAACAGTTGCAGTGTCAAGGTTCTGGAATTTTGAAAAGTCATATTTTCTGGATGGTAGTTGAGGTTGTATTTTTTTTTTCTTACAAATAGTGATTTTATGCCTGGAATGACAAGGCAATGATCTGTCCAGCTCTCGTCGGCATTAAGACCCATCTATGATGTCATAGTCTAAATATCATATGCCAGTGTTTAGAACGTGGATGCATCCATGTGGTCTTGAAGCGATTCCAAAGTAAGAAATGTGTATTTGTAATGAATAGTGATTCATGCATAGACCTAATATCAGATGACCATTGAAATTGCATTTCCCGATTACATCTTTACCGATGACATTTTGTCTTTCCTATATTTGTATTGAAATGCTCAACAAACGTTTGCCCTTCAGTGGTATGTTGACAATGATGTTACTTAATGTCAAAATTTCTTCTTCATCAGCATCAAGTGTTGGAGCGTAAGCAATAACAAGCGTGATGTAATTTTTTTTAGAAATTGGTAAAGGAATTCATAAGCCGTTCTTTGATGGCAGTCAATGTTAAGGGATGGGCATATATGATGCAGGTTTTAATAGCTAAACTGACACCTCGGATATTTCTCTCCCCTTCATCTTGGCTTTTTCAAATAATGTATAACCATAACCAGTTTCTTTGAGTCATCCTTCTCCTGAAAGCCGTGTTTCAGTCAGAGCTGCAATGTCCACATTAAGTCTAGCCAGTTCTTTTGAATCTAGAGCGATGCGTCTTTCTAGCCTGTTGATGTTGTCAATGCCGTGAATAGTTCTAAAATTACACATTCCAAAGACCATATTTCTTTTTGTTTCGATTGCATAATCAGTGGCCCGTCAGGTGTCGTTTCCCAGCCGGGCAGTAGTAGCGACTTCTAATGTTTAGGCCACATGACCTTCCATGATTGAGGCGCTACTCTTAAACGGGTTTGCCCAGGCATGAATGAAGGACAGGACTCCTAAATAGTCACTGATTCTTAAAAGGGCGACCATTACACATACGCCGCCAACGAGTATGTTCAGGACTAGAAAGTTCCTGTTTTGCCAAAACCTCTCCACGTTAGCCATACCCTATTGCAGTTTGGCTTTGCAAGCGTTGGCTGGAGGTGAAATAAAATCAGAAGAAAGTGCAGTTGGCATGAATTTCTTTAAGGTGGATCTCCACTTGCAAGACCTTCGTTTGTGGCACACTGGGAATGAGACATGCAGGATCCAGTTATGAAACTGGAACAGACTGCCACTGACTTATTATTTTGAGTGGCGCCTTCTGTAGTATATCCATCATACGTAGTCCTCTTCATACACTGGTTCAACTGTTGGGATCTATTGTAATCATCATCCTCTTCCCCCCCCCCCTTGGGATATTTTGGGGTTGGTCGGGCTTAGTCTTGGTCCTCGTCTTCGAACCTACCGCAACGTACAGACCTACCAGGAATTTAGAACTCCCAACGTGATCGCTTTCTGAGTCAGTATACCACGCAAGCCCATCCACCACGGTAAGGAGCGTCCATAAGATGACACGCAAATTCGTGAAGCGTTTCATATTTTTGTCAATTTGTTTATTCACTATATATATATATATATATATATATATATATATATATATATATATATATATATATAAAGATACTCATTACATTTTACACTAGATGTTTGCGTCTAGTTTACTATTATCATAGTTTATGTTTAAATGAAAATAGAAACCAAACAATAAATAAAAAATGCATACAAGTATTATCAAATATATATGAGAACATTGTTAGTAATTCGGCTTAAAATTTACTATAATTACCGCTTTTATTTTTTATTAGTAGTAGTAATCATTCTAATTAAAATATTTACAAAATGAAAACATTTCTTGTAAAAATTCATTATTCATTGAAATATTTTTCTTACAACAATAATAGCCATCATATATCTTATTCATAAAACCAATTAAAAGCTTTTCTAATTAAATAATGCCTTAATTTTATTTGATATTTTATTTTACGATTCAGAGCAGATTTTTAGTAATTGGGTGTCCTGTTTTGGAAAGACATTATGATTTAAATTCTCTAAAGACTTCTGCTCATAACTAATATAAATATTAAGACGTACATAAATTAATTTCTCGCAATTTCATAAAATAAAATCAGTGTGTGTGTGCGGGTAATTGATATAAAAAGTATTTTTACCTTGATTTTTAAAAAAAGAAACATTTTTAAAATAATTCCATTCATTTTTTAATAAGTCCTGAAAGTTTCATTAAAATCCGAGATGCAAAATGACACTAAAATGTCCTATACTAATTTATTGTCACCCGCTGACACAAGAAAAAACTGTTTAACCAAAATGTTGAAGGATCTTTGTTTCATCATGTATGACCATTTTTAACAAATCTTTGGGGTTCCACATATATAGGACTGTCTTTAGGCCAATTTGACTGATTTTAACCAATTAGGCCCCGCGCCTATGAGGGTCCCGCGTTGTTAGTAACATTACATATATTATACAACGTGTGAAAAATATATGGAAACGGATAAAGTTTCAGAAAATAAGCATTCTATACCAAATGTGCAAAGTGCTTCTTAAAAATGTGACATAAGAAATATTGGATTTTTTATCATATTTAAAATAAATTGCAAAATATTATTATAAAATTAATAATAATACAAAAAATTGAATTTATTTACATATAGAAAAATCAAAATACTTCATTAAACTTCAAATTTTACTGAAAGATTTTAACAATATTGCGCAATTTTATTTTATTAATGTCATAACTTTATGAAACACTCTGTATATTTGAAATTATTTTCAAAATACAAATAGCAAAGTATGTTAGAATTTTTTCAATAACAATAGACATTATCAATATACAATTCCAAACGTATTTTCTTTTATTTTACGTATATTTATGTTTAATATTTATTTATATCTAATTTTAATTTATTTAATTTGATTTATTCTTTTAGGGCCCGGAGATTCCCGATTTCGAATATAAGTTAAGGTCGACAGATAGAAGCCAAAAATACATGAGTGACAGTAAGAAGAGGGTACTGACAAAGGTTAATAAATCTGAAAGAAAGAATTTAAAAAAAGTGCCTTATACAGATTTCTTTGCAGAAATAAAAATTTAGTAACAACAAAGACAGTGACATTGAAGAAGTTTTAGCAGTTGAGAAAATCTGTAAGAGCATTTCTGGTGATACAGATACTAGAGAGGATCATTGCACTTCGACCTTTTACCGATGGGGTCTTCAGAATTAAGTATCCTGCAACCTGACAAGAAGTAAAAAGTTATGGCGAGAGTATTGTGTAGAAAGACCACCGACCTTATCAGCACTAATTGTTAAACATAGACTCATCCATTCCCTATGAGTAGGACGTCTACTCATAAGAACAGTTGTCGCAAAGCGTAGCGTTGAGTCGCAAGCATTGCTGCACTGAACTACGACATTAGCTATTATTGTGTTATTAATCCATGTCCCTCATGTGATTAAACCTTTTCTTAACTAATCTTTTGTTCCATTGTTTTCCTTACAATATTATTAGAAAGAAACTAACCGAGTTTATACAAGCATTTATAAAATAGAGATTATTTGATAAAAACAGGACCTCCAGGACTATGTTGGGAAAGTTTCCTTAAAAATGAGAGTGGAACCACTTTTCAATATTTCCCTGCATGCGAAGTGTCTGAAATAGTGAAGTCATAGACCGACTATGGCGATTATATTCAGTGACAAAGTCACTATTTAGTTACTATTGTAAACTTTTGACTTCTGCTATTTTTTGTTTTAATAACTGGTGGAACATCTATACAAGATTGGTTGATCATGAGAACTCTAAAAGACATCTGCAAGCAATGCTCAAATGTTGTTAACTTCAGGAGAGATTGAATGTTGAAAAGACTATCGATGAATTACAGGAAAAAAATGATAAGAAATGAAGCATACCATTGGTATCGAATGTTTGGGCGACTTGTGGTATTGGCAGAAATAAGATTGCCATTCTATTTGTAGGATAAACACATTGACACGCCACATAATGTCACCTTTTTAGGTGCGATTGAGTTACTTGGGATGTTTGATCAGATAACGCAAGAACACATATGAAAAGTCCAAAATCACATGATCATTATTTGGGAATGAATATCCAAAATTAATTGATTGATATGATGGGAAAAGGTATTCTGAAAGAAATTATTTCTAGAATCAAAGCTGCCAAGTACTACGCCCTGCACTCTTGACATCAGCCACTAAGAGCAAATGTCATTGGTTATCAGATATGTAGCTGATGATACAAAATTAAACATCCCAGCAGGAGTGTATGGACACTTCATCAAGTTTTTAGTCGTGGAAAACAACATTGGAAAAAATTTCTGTAAACCACTTCCGCAGAAACTTAAGTCATTAGGATCTGACGTTGAAAATATTCGTGTCTAAAATCATGATAATGTGGCCAATATGAAAAGACACACCTCAGGTGTAGAGGAACGGCTCTTGCAAAAGAAATTATTGAGCATTTTTCACACCCTGCGCATGTCATGACTATAATCTTCTGTTGGGCTCAATATGCTATGACTTTCTTTGGCACATTACAACAAATATACATCATTTTTTTCTCATCCACAAATATACGGACAATTTTAAAAAATTATGTTAATGGTTTATTTGTAAAACCGTTGTCATAAACAATGTGGCGATGTCATATAGACAGTGTAAAGACCAAAATCTTCATCAAAAGAGTTGAGGACACCAAATATATTGGATCTCACATAATAGATTCCCAAAAAAGACTTCAACATCCGCAAAGCTCTTGCATGAGATGCGTGTAACAAACTTCATAAGATTTGACACTCGAACCTCCCATCCTCGTAAAAGTCCAAACATTCGAACATTGATTAAACCAGTCTTGCTGTATGGATCAGAAACATGCACATTATCTGCTCGTTTTGAAAGACGACTGGATTAAATATATACAAATATACTTAGAAAAATCCAGAACATAAGTTGGAGATTCCATACAACGCTTAAGTCAAATTACAGAGAACTGTAAGCTCAAACAAAAGCAATTGCAGTTTTCGGTCCACTGCCACCGAGCGGACAGGGAAATCGTCTTATCCTTACTCCTATGGCATCCTTCTGGGAGTGTCTTCTCCCGAATGTTGATTTTCCCAAACCCCATAGCTCGGGACTCAGGCTTGGACATTGGGGATCTGTGGACAACAATGCAGGACCGAACAGTGTGGAAAAGGGATTTTTAATGGAGTTGCAACCAAGCATAGTGAGGTCGAAGGGTGATGATGAAAATGATGATGAAAGGCCGTCAGATACCGAACCTCTTATGGTCCCTTTACCAAAGTAGTTCTTGGTGAATGAAATAAGACATTACAAGTTCCTCGTGACTGTAGTATTCGAACACATAAATTTTGTGAGGAAGAAACTTCAAAGTGAAACAATGGATGTACTAACACCTCTGAAGGCATTTGAAAAACTGGGCAAATGTTCAGAGAAAGGGCTTTCGTGAAACATTAGTTAATGACAGTGAAATTGCTCAAGACCTCGATGTTGAAGCAGGCTTCAAAAGTGAAAACAGGCGTGTACATAAAAAGAGGCGATTGTTTGACTACGAAGCAGATGATGTCACACCCGATAGAAATATTTAAAGTTCAATGCTTTAATCCGGCGGTGGATAAAGCTTTGAAACTACTTAAGCCTCAATTTAAACTGCTGATATAACAATACGAGTTGCTTGGATTTTTGTGTAATTTCCAAGTTTTGCCCAAAGAAATCATAAGAAAATGTGCTGCAGATTTGGAAAGGACCTTAACTTATTCCAAATTAGTCTATGCAGCAGAAAGAGTCACAACAACAGAAATGCCTGATATTGATAGTTTTCATACTTTATGAGGAAACTGAAGCAATAAAGTTAATTATTTTGTCAGAGCTTTTACACAATCCTGTGAAATGCTAGAGTTTCTTCTTGCAACAATAGATCTATAGCATTTCCAAATCTCATTATTGCTTTTAATGTTTTAATTTTTAATATACACTTTACTTAAGAAACAGATCTTAATCTAACATGTTTATAACAATATTACCAACTACTGACACACGTTTAAAAACTGCATTATATCACCATTCTTCGACAGATCCATTATTCATGAATCTTTGTGTCCAGAAAAAGAAACACTTGTAAGAGCACAAGAAAATATAAATTTAAAAGTTCACTCGCAGTACTTTGTCTGTCTTCTTTAATAAAATATATATATATATATATATATATATATATATATATATATATATATATATATATATAAGAAAAGACGTGCGTAAAACATTTTATGCGAGTTCCTTGAGGAACTTTAGCAAGGCAAGTACATATTTTTTTTTTTTTTGGCAAACTGTATGTAGAAACCGAAGTTGCGTAGAGAAAAATAATATTAATGCCTGTAATAATTCCCATGGGAGTAACAAAGGAGAAGCCTCAAGGAATTAGGATAAGGAATTATATAAACACAAAACACATTAAATGCATTATTTACTCACCGTAACGAATTTTTTTTTAAATACTCTAATTAAAGGAGAAAACAGTTTACTGGAAATTAATTTAATTGTTAGATCATCCACAGGAAATTTGTGTCCAGGTTCTTAAAACGTTTCAGCTTTCTTTGCAGATCCTCTATTATCAAAATGTGGGATATTTAATAATCAAGGAAAAGAAAAAGATTCTCAATGCGTTTGGTTGGATAATGTACCAAAACAGGTTTTTAAAAAATTCAAGTTCCTCGAACATACCCTTTACACTCGTGAGTATTGTTTAGTCGCATCAACGTAAACATTGATCAATACGATGAAGTCACAAAGGACGAAACACGTCACAACAGAAACGTTCCCACGTTGACATATTTCTTTTCCCTGAGGTTTTGTTCTTGATATGGGCAAACTTTATATATATAAATATTTGCATGACGTCACAAATCGGTAAAGGCTCGTCAAGCTAAATGACGGTTCCTTATAGAATACACGTTCGAATCCGGTCGGACGACGAATAATTTCTGTGGAAATTTCTCGGACATTGAGGCCGGCAAATGCTGTTTAATATTGTTTATTATAAACAGAGCATTTACTTAAATATTTGTATCTATAAAAAGAATGTATAAACATAAAAAGGTCTTAAAATATTTGCATGTTATATATATAATATATATATATATATATATATATATATATATATATATATATATATATATATATATATATATATATATATATATATATATAAACAAGTTTTATTAAAACAATCGCCAATGTATTTTTTCTAATTTTAGGATAAGGTGTTAAGTATTGTTCTCCATGTTGTGGATAAACTGTCCGACGTTCATAATTTGGTATTTTTTTTCTTTCGATTACTGTATTATATATATATATATATATATATATATATATATATATATAGAGAGAGAGAGAGAGATAGATAGATACAAACACACAGACACATATATGTATAAAAACTATTCAAAAATTTATCAATATTTCACCAGAATGACAAAGCGAAAATATAAATTAAAAATTTCACTTAATTATTTAAAAAATACAAATTATTTGTTTATTTTACGTTTACCTGGCATTTTTCCTTAAAATATTCACTGATAAAATTAATGTCAATTTTTATCAGTTTTACTATTTTTCTTTTAATGTTGTGAGTTTTCAGATTTAATTTTTTTCGTTTATGTTATGCTTCAATTAGCGAACAATTTTTACGACATGAAAAGTCATGAACAATGCTAGGATCTAATATGACTTAACTTTGACATTTAGGTAACAGATTCATTAGATTCTTTTTATTTGTATCGACCAAAATGTCCTCAATCTGTGCATTCTGTTTTTGCATTACATTTTCAAATAGAAATGCGTTTCTTTTTTCTTTTTTCTACCTTTTAAATGTTTAAAATATAAACTCCTATTCTTTTCTTTCTCCTTATCAATTGACATTTCGTCTTCATTTCTTAATTGAAGACAAAGTATAAAATATTTCCTTCGTCAGCAAAAAGCACATTGTCAACTGACTTTTATCACATCAATCAGCGTATTTTTTTTTTTTTAGATTTAATCGGATTAGGAGTAAAAAAAAACGTTATTTATTCTTTGCGTCAATTCTTTGCAGCATTCACTTTCATTTTCTGTATCTGGGATAACAAAAACGGATCGAGTTGACATCTTACGGCATCAACTGTCATCTGCATTTACAGGTTTATTAACTGCACTTCTACGGATAAAGGGCAGCACTGGAGACCGCCAAGTTTGAGGTGTTATCCTTGGCGATTTTTTGGAAATATATATTAGTTTGAGTGAGTTAACTTTAACATGATAATAACCGTGGTGAAGAAATGAATGGCGTTCGAGAAGTGAAGGTTAAAAACCACTATCAAATAGATGCTCTTGCTGCTTGCTTGACAGATTAGTTACCAAGAAGTCATAATCGAAAAGCTCAGATGGACAATTGAACTCATAGGCAATGATACAAGCCTTGTTTCCTCTTTAGGTTCTAACCTATTTTTCATTCTCTTTCATTGCCAGTAAACCTTTGTGTCTTAGTGGCATTATCGCGATGCTTGGTGTGAACTGATTGATTATATATATACGTAAATCAATAAATATCTATTAACAAAATTTATTAATTTTATAACAGAACTTTTAGTATGCCCTTGTGCCAAACTTGCTTTATACAAGAAACCTTCTTTAATAATACTTGTGCCAAGTTTTGTTTCATCCAAGGAATATGTATGCACGCAAAGCTGCCTACATGATATATATCGGGACACCAAGAGGGTCCAAGCCGAAAAAAAGTATACACATTGAACTCAAATGATAAAATTCACACAATCACTCACACACACACACACACACACATATATATATATATACATATATATACACATATATATATATACACACACACACATATATATATATATATATATATATATATATATATATATATATATATATATATATATATATATATATATATACATACATATATATATATATATATATATATATATATATATATATATATATATATATATATATATATATATATATATATATATATATATATATATATATATATATATATATATATATATATATATATATATATATTTCATAATGCATACATACATAAATAATTCGTTTTTAAAAAAATCAAGATCTGATTAGAGTTAAATTTGTTTTGTAAATTTAAATGAGGATGATTTCGGGAGATGAGACTATCAAAATTAACAAAATTTACGCCGTGTTTTTGATTAATTTTTCAACATATGATTTTCAAGAGGATAATTAGATCACTAGAAAGTATTATTATAAAAATAAATATATATATATATATGTATATATTATTCAATAAAATTGCTTAAAATAAAGATTTAAAATATATATATATATACGACAGTTCATATGGGAATTATTTTCAATCATTTCAAAAATAGACGAATTTAATTTTGCAATTAAATTGTGAAATTATGAGAAAAATCTTTAATATTATTTTTGGAGTAACTTTTAAAATTAATATTAATTTTCACCACACATAAGCATCGGCTCATGGTTACAGAATATTGAAAATAGATTTTCTAGGTCAGACGCCAAGATTTTCCTTATGTCCCTTTCATTGTTATCAGTTTTTAAAAATTTAAATTATCTGGATAAATTTAAACCATTTTGTAAATTTAAATCATTAATATTTTCGGTTTGATGAATTCAAAATTAAAAAAAAAATTTGTTAACGGTAAAGATGTGTTAACGTCTTTTTTTAAATGTAAAATTGTTCGGTTTTTTTTTTTTTTTTTATATATATATATATTTATATATATATATATAAATATGTTCTTAGATAGCTATTTATATTTATATATATTATATTTAAGTGTGTGTTGTGTGTGTGTAGAATCAAGGAATATATATATATATACACAAAACATCAAGTTTAAGTATGTATAGTGAGGTCCAAACATTTTTTGGATACTGAATATATGGTTATTGAGAGAAGAAAAAATGGTTACTTACACACACACACACAGAAACTTTTTCTCTTTCTATCTCACAAACACACACATAACACAAACTCATGTCAGTACTAAGGACACATATATTAAAAGCTTACATCTCAAATTATCGCCATTTTTTATTTTTAAATGCGTGTTATTTTTTTGATTTTTTTATGGGGGTAGTATTATTTAAAAAAGAAATTTAGGTTTGTTGCGCACCGTTTAATGAGAACAAGCGCACCATGACGCAACTTTAAAATTTTAAAAATATTTTCATTGTTTAGTTTCACTGACTTATTCGTGCTGGAAGCTCCAATACGAAATTTCAGAGTGTTTAAAATCAATTTTTGGACAGTATAGAAAATTATAATTTTTTTTTTTTTGATGAGTTACGAAGGAAAGGCATATGGGAAAATTCACTCTGATTATTCTGATTCGAACTCCAGAATTTGTTGGTGAGGTCATCAGACTCAACACGGAGGTCTGCATCAAATGTCTTGAGGAGGAGTGATGCCCTGAGTCAAGAGAGTGACTGCTGGAAGACCCTATAACAGGAATCTGCACCATGCCAAATAAACAGAAGAACACAGTCATGGCTGTCAGACAATTTCTGCGACCACATCACCTCTTATATGTGGCCACCTAACTCCCCAGACTGCAACCATCTTGATTAGCATGTGTGCGGCGCACTTGAGCGAGAGACCAACAAAATTCCTTCTAACACCAAATATGAACTGAGAGCAAGGATTATGGCAGCATTCACCAACTTAAACAAGGAGACCCCCCAGAAGAGTTGCAAAAGATTCCGAAGTCGTCTGGAAGACGTGGTTGGAGCAAACGGTGATTTTATTGAATAAACTTACTCTTTAGTGTTTCAAGATATTTTTGCGTTATTTTTGTAAATATATGTGTTAAAAAGACATTTTAAAAATTTACGTAAGCTTCACTCCTACAAGGCCCCGGGCTACTCATGGTAGCGGGTTTTGTTAAGGGGTACTTCATATCGATTGAAGGGGAAGATAAGTCTCTAGACTTGAACATGTTAAGATTGTAGTGATCGGAGAAACATCCTCTTGGAAGTTTGTTCCACAGGGGAGTGGCTGGAAGGAAGAAGCGGTTTGAGAGAAACTTACAACTCGACTATGGAATACGGAGGAAATGTGGGTGGTTTGTTACTGTGTAAGTGGTATGGTGTGTCCTAGCCTTGAGGGTCAGACCTCGCGGAACCAGATGTAGTTCGTCCGAGCACTTTCCACGGAAGTAGCGATACAGCAGTGAGAGACTCGCCACATCCCGCCTGTGAGAGAAAGATTGGAGTGTGGAAAATAATGCTTCTCCAATCAAGGCCCAGGGGACTCTTTTGAACTCTATTAAGACGAGAAAGTGTGAGTGTTATTTTATTTTGCATAATTTAGACGACATTACTGCATCCTATATATATATATATATATATATATATATATATATATATATATATATATATATATATATATATATGTATGTATGTGTGTGTGTGTTTGTGTGTGTGCAGATATGTAGGAAAATAGGAAAGAACACGTTAGGTAAACAACCCGGAGTTCTTTAGTTCTTTAGTATTTTGTTTTTATTTAAAAAAAAAAAAAAAACAGTGCCCCATACAGAAGTAGGGCTTAAATTATAATTATTTTAAAAAATATGATTCCTTTCTACATAAGAGTTCTCATGTTTCAAAAACGAGAGCTGAAAACCTCAATATAATTAAATTATTAAATTGAGTTAAAGTATCAAGCCCTGTTTCATTTCAAGAGAAAAATTTAGATATATATATATATATATATATATATATATATATATATATATATATATATATATATATATATATATATACTGCCCTGATTACACTTTTCTATTCCCGCGCATTATTGACGTTTCCATTCCTAATTCTTCCACAACCTGTGGACCCTTGTGTCTTAGTGGCTTTATTGCCTTGCATAGGGTAATTGCGATATAAAAAATGAAAACACAAAAGCATACACTGAAGATGAAGGAGAAACACACACACACATACATACATACATACATATACATATATTGTCGGACAAAAAATGTATACCCACTTTTGGAAAGGAAAAACTCGTTTTTGTAGTTTTGTCAAATTGCGATAAAACTGTTTAAAATTGTATGATATTTTCTCAAATAAATGATATTGTGCATCGCAGAAAACTGACTACATTTCCGGTCATTAGACAAAAAGCACATGTTCAGAAATCCAACTTGATACTTTGGCCAAAGTTCTCCATACAGTAGTTCGCCGTAATAAATCTCTGAAAACTAAAGGCCACCATTTTTAGCAATCTTGTGATTGTAGAGCTCAAATTTGTATTAATCTAAAGATGTCTGGATAAGTTTAGTATTACAATATCTATACAATTTGTTCCTTTCCTGAAACGTGTATACATTTTGGGAGTGAACTATATATATATATATATATATATATATATATATATATATATTCTTACAGAGCTTCATCTAATTTTATTCTAAAATCAACAGTAAAGTTTATATTTTAGAAGTACTTTCAGAAAGTGTGAAAATGAAAAAGAAATAAGGTGAAATTAACAGTTAACGGTTCTTGATCAAACTTGCATACATCCGAGCAAAGATTATGTATCCTATGAAAAGTACACTTTCCCCTACTCGGTCACGTGATAGCGTGATGATTTGAGCGGCTACTCTTCAGACATTACAGCAAGTTTGAACTCTCTGAGATACGGGAGAAAAAGGAAAAGGGTCAATGACCTCTTTTCACCCACACATGTAAAACTCCATATTTGAAAGTTATGGGTCACGTGCCAAATTCCGGGTGCGAAACTAAAGACCTCCACCAAGTCAGTCCCTCTTCAGAATTCAAGCTGAATGGACGTACAGCTAAACTTGCAATAAATTTGGATGTGCGGAATTGATAGAAATCTATTAAGGTTTCTGACCTGAAAAGATTCAGTAAATTGTTGATTCAAAGAAATCAAACACCGGCGTGCTAAAAGAAGTAGATACAAAGAAATATACATTATCCTGAGAGCCAAGGAAAAGAAAGATTTAAATTATTCTTTACACAACTCCTGGACAAGACGAAAAAGAAAGAAAGGAAAAGAAATCGATTTCACAGATAAACTTTCAACCAAGCAAGGAGAAGGAAAAAAAAGTTAAATGATAAAAAGAAATATTAAAGAAAAGAGAAACATATAAGAGACATTAAAAGAAAAGGAAGAGAGAAAAAAAGAAAGAAAGAATTTTAAAAAAAACCCAGATAAGTCCTGTTTTATCTTTGCTCATTTTGCTTTTTTGTCATTTGTAATTTCATGGATGTTTGGCACAAGGCCTTTTGAAAAGATAAGTTCCTCCGCCTCCATTGTTTTGTCCTATAATATTTATTTTTTATATTATATGTTACTGGGCTTCCAGTAATAATTACCATAACAATAAAAGAGGGTGGTAAGTAATAGTTGGTGAACTTGTCCCGGTTTTCTTCCTTTATATAAATTTGATCATTCACCTAACCGAGCGGAATTGTGATCACAAGCAGATATGGCAGATATAGAGGAGTTTATAACATCTCCATCTGTAGATAAAAAAAAACAACAAAAAAACAAAAAACGATATGATAATAGTTAGAGACAAACTAAACTTAGAGGTAAGAAGATGATACAGAAAAACACAGATAGTAAAAATTATAGCAGAATGCATGGTCGAAATGACGTGTTCGATGACGATGTCTTATCGCAGTTCTCGACAGAAACACTCGAGGTTTCACAAGGCCAGATGGAAATCGAGAAGGATAAGATTGAAGTTAGGGTAAAGATAGAAATAGACAAGGTTAAAATCAAGGTCGAAGTTGAAATAGCTAGAATAGCAAAAGAAACCCAAATCAGAGAAATAGATAACAGAAGAGATCATAGACAAAATGGTTTTGATTTAACTAAGCAAGTGCGCTTAGTTCCACCGTTTAACGAGGACTAAATACCTCCTCCAATTTGAGAAAGTAACATCCAATAGGAAGCACGGTGGAGTAATGGATAGCGGCTCGGATTGAGGAATCGGAGAGCCGAGTTTGAATTCCAGTTGAATCCATTACATTACTTGCTAATATCCTTGGTATAGAATCCTCTTCTCCCGCCAGCTATGACAGGGTTCTATAACCTTGGATGGCAACTGGTCTACTGCAAAAACAAACGGCAAAAACGTACCTCGTCAGTCGGAAGATACATGATCGCCTAAGCACACGGACATTGACTGAATGATCATTCAATTTAAGTTGGTCATTAAATGCATGACCCACACTACTCCAGACAGTATTAAAGGGTAAATCCCAAAGAAGCTTATGCAGCTTTGTCTATCAAGTGTAATGTAGTAAGGGCAGCCGTTTTAAAGGCGTACGAACTAGTACCCGAGGCATACCGATAGAAATTTCGAAATTATAGCGAAATGAGTTATGTAGAATGCTTTCGAAGAAGTCATTTTTCGACAGAAGTCATGAGAAATTAAAGCAATTAGTACTAGCGGAAGAATTTAAGCTGACAGGTGCAGATGACATTAAAATATACCTGGACGAAAGATCTATCGATAATCGGAACAAAATGGCCACTTTAGAGGATGATTATGCGCTAACACATAAGAGAAGCAAGCCAGGTGCCGGATACACAAGATAGGCAGCACATAGTTCTTCACTAAGAAATTAATTCAGTTTCAGACAATTAAATACGTTTCACGTAAAAGTAACTAATCCGCAGAAGACCCGTAGTTAACCACCTGGACATCAGCCATCGGACAGGGAAATAAAGAATTCGTCCACTCGTTATTACTGCCATAATATAGGACACCTAATGGTAGACTGTTGGACCGAAAGAATCTGGAAACTAAGAGTGCCACTGACAGAAAATCTGGAGGGTTAGTAACAGTAAATAAATGCTTTCCAAAGGATAATCTAAGACCCCGTAGAAAAAATATAAGAGAAGAATATAGACGGTTTGCGTCAGATGGATACATATCTCCGGTGGGAATCCCGAAGGAAAAATATCTGTGAAAGTCCCCAGAAACACTGGAGCCACTCAATCCCTAATCTTAGGAGATTATATGCCACGATGGATTAACTCTGCCACGGGCGAGTATGTGATAATCCATGGTGTGAATGGAATTTATGACAGTGTTCCCTTCCACCGGGTGAACCTTTCCATGGAGTTAGTCATTGGACCTGTGGAAGTCGACAGCACTTACCCATGAGAGGAATAGGAATGATTTTAGGGAACGATCTGGCAGGCCGGAGGATAATCCCAAATCCTAAAGTGAACCCAACGCCAGTCATTCCAGAAACTATAGAAACTATTGAGCAGGAAAGTCTAGATATATTTCCTTCATGTGTAGTGACCCGTGCACAAGATAGAAAATAAAAAGATCAGTTAAATAAGAAAAAAGATACAAGTGAACTTATTGACAAAACCATAGACCTATCGGAGACATTTACGAGGCAAAAAAAGGACGAAGTCGAAGATGTTATCCTCGATTTGTCCCAGACATTTTAAAACTCTGAGATGGATACATAAGATAATTTCCCAGGACTTATAAATACAGTTGAACATAGAAATATAAATTTTATAAAAGATATCACAGTGAGCAGAGAGTCTCTCGCCACAGAGCAGAGATTAGATCTTGAAATAAATACTTTAATCAATTATGGCATTATCGAAGGAGGAACAAGATAAAATCCCCACGGGATATTTCCTCCAAGACAATATCCTACTACGGAAATGGCGACCTCTTCAGATTCCTGCATCCGAGGAGTGGTCCACGATTCGACAACTAGTCTTACCAAGACCGTATTGGGCTGCAGTGCTCATGACAGCCCACGAGATCCCTTTAGGCGGTCATCTAGGTGTCGCCAAAACCTATAACAAAATTAGCAGACATAAAAATAAAAATAAAAATTGGCCAGGAATCAAACGTGATATAGCCAAATATTGCCGAACAGGTAACCTTTGCCAAGTAGTGGGCAAGCAAAGACAAATAAAAGTCCCATTATACCACATCCCCGCATTTGAGGAACCATTCCATCGAGTCCTAGTAGATTTTGTAGGACCGATGCCTAAAACAACAAAAGGGAATCAATACTTAGTAAATATGATGTGTGTTTCCACAAGATTCCCGAAAGATATACCCATCAGGACCCTTTAATTCTGTATATAAATTGTTTCTTTATGATATAAAATATAAGCTGCACATTCTAATTATATTTACGACATCAGATCCACAGCACAGTAATAATTAGAATCTTAAATTCTGTGGAAAACTTCTAAGATATCTCTACTCTACGAATTGGATTATACTTAAGTCCATTTCTCTTTACCAGATACATGTTAGAAGAAAATTTCGAGGATTTATAACTTTTCAAAATTCAAACAAAATTCTCACTTAATCGATTTGAACAAGAACTAGCATCGCAGCATCACACGCTCCAAAACATATATTCAACTGTCACAATAGATAGCATAATTAAAAAAAAAAATAAAATAAAAAAAAATATGCCTACACATATTTCGTCTTAGTATTTGCCTACATATAGGAAAATTGCGCACTGAAGATAATTTGAAATTCTCAAAAGTACTTGTCCTGCGTCTTCCATCTGACACAAACTCGAATATAAGGATCTTATTCTTTAAGAAATTGATAGTAAGTTAATGTTTCATCAAGTCTTGTTAGCAAAATGATTTCGCCATTAATCACATTAACATTGCTATTTAATTTTTGTATAAATTGTTTTCTTATGATATAAAATATAAGCTGCACACTCTAATATATATATATATATATATATATATATATATATATATATATATATATATATATGGAGATCTGATGATCACACGTCTGCTTTCTGTTAAAATAAACCAATAGAAATTTTCAACATACTTGAGGAGAAAAACGTTTTTGTTCATTAATATCTAAAATACGTCTTTCTTTAGCGCTGGTAAAATGTCGAATAACCTCATTGATATGTGCCATCTCTTGACTCAAATCACAACCCATTTGTCTTATTGCCAGGAGAGAATACAGTTCATCGGATATGCCAACTTTAGTACAAGGTGATCTTCATGCGTTTTTTATTTGAGATGTGACGCTGGAAGACTTTATAAAAAATGCCACTCAGATTCGAGACATCAGTAAACGGCTTATACAGTTTTTTTGTTTTTTTTTTAATGAGGTTAGGGATGTAGTTCGATCAAACTGATCTTGGGATTCAGACAAAGATTGCTAGAAAAGGTGAGAAGATTCGAAGATGAATGTCGCCAGGAATCAAATTGGTGGAGAAGTGTAGAATCACGTATTTTATATCAACTTTAATCCCATCCGATAGTCTGTGTCTGTCTGTGTCTATGTACGGAAAAACAGACAGATATGCACATTATGTGCAAAGGAGTCAACACTGCTTGGTACATCTCCCCGGAATCGATCCTTCAAATCTACAAATCAACCATTCGCCCTTGCATGGAGTATTGCTGCCATATATGGTCTGGAGCCCCTTATGTTTGTCTCAAGGTTCTTGATAAGATCCAGAGACGGATATACAATATAATTGGCCCTGATCTGGCACCTCGTCTGCAGTCGCTCTCTCACA
The DNA here is from genome assembly GCA_903632075.3 of Acanthosepion pharaonis. Taxonomy (NCBI): domain Eukaryota; kingdom Metazoa; phylum Mollusca; class Cephalopoda; order Sepiida; family Sepiidae; genus Acanthosepion; species Acanthosepion pharaonis. Next base: position 1,003,264 of record CAHIKZ030000056.1, read on the forward strand.
GACGTGTCGTCGCCTCCCCTCTGTCTTTTTTACAAATACTTTCATGGTAATTGCCTTGATGAGCTGCTTTCGCTGGTTTCAAGACTTCGCGAATTCAAGCGTCCTACGAGGCTGGCATCCCGCTCTCACCCTTTCACTGTTGAAACTGTTAAAAGTAGTCGCCTCTTCTACTCCAATAGCTTCATGTCTCGCACCTCTCGCCTGTGGAACTCCCTTCCCTACTCCTGTTTCCCTGATAGCTTTAATAAACAACTATTGAAATGTAATGTCAATCGACATCTCCAGTTGCCGTGATCTATCCACTGTCCTTCTCCTCATCCTTTCCTATATCATTTCTATCTGCGCTCACTCCAAATCCTCTATAACCCCTTCCGTGCTAGTGGCTTCCGCCTTGCTAGGGGTGAAATGCTTAAAAAAAAAATGAACGCTTCAGTACGGTCTTCAGACTACGTTAATGAAACTGGTGGTAGTGTTGATTCCTCTATATGCTCTCCGTCTCCGATAGTATTTATGCTCAATCAATCAATATATATATATATATATATATATATATATATATATATATATATGCGTGCCAAATTATTATTGAGATAACTTTTTTTCTAATATTTCAAAAACCGTCCAATCAATTCACACACAATTTTCACATAATGTTGGCAAAACTGACCTGCGTAATCACTGAAATTTTCGTACTGATCTGCGCAATGTAAACAAACTGGCGCCATATTTGTTATCAGCACGGTGATTTGAGCGTGCCAAATTATTAGAAAAGGTTTAGTAAAATTCCCAGAATTAAATTTTTTTTTTTTTTTTTTTTTCCTTTCTATGCAAACAAAACGTTTATTAATGTTACATGTGAATGTTTATGATCAAAAGAAGCTTTTATTAGCTACATTTAATAATTTTGTGTGTGAATTGATTGGACGGTTTTTGAAATATTAGAAAAAATTATCTCGATAATAATTTGAAATACGCAAAATTTTTAACTTTAACTATATATATATATATATATATATATATATATATATATATATATCGATAACAATTTAGCATTCGCACGCAAATATATATATATATATATATATATATATATTTTAATTTAAAAGTCTTTAAAATTTTAAAATATTTTCATTGTTTATATTCAATTACGAGCAAATACGGTTAGGAATAAAAATTCACCTATTCTCCATTCAACATTGGGAAAATAGCAAGGGACAGTGGGTCATATAGCCATTGGTACCAACCGGTCGACTCGACTAACTTGACAGTTGGAGATTCTAACCGCTAGGCTATCGACGCACGTAAAAAAGTAAACTTTTACACTTTGTCATGCATTTACCCAGTATTTTTCTTGATGTATAAAAGTATATATCGTTATCTCATACATATATGTATATATTAAAATTCACTGATTTTCCAAGAAACATAACCAAATTAATTATGCGAGAGTTTAACAATTTTAAATATCGATAATAGGCGAATAGAGGTAGGAAAACCAAGCTAAGATGGATATCATTGAGGCGGAAAAATACCTTAAATCAACAGATTCAACATTAAAAATGTAAACTTGTAAACATTAGAAAATTGTTTTCTACACCTTAAACAAATGCATGAATAATTCAGACGACTTCAAAGGTATTCCGACGCACGCAACCAAGATTAAATGCTTTAAGTGAATCTTCTTAACAACCTATCTCCTCTAGATGAGAAAGATATAGTGTTGTATCTGTAAAGAATTTGATATTATATATATATATATATATATATATATATATATATATAACTAGACTCGTTTAAAAAAACCCTCGAACCGTTTTTTGATTTGCTAATCAAATCAATCTCGAGGGAAAAAAGGTTTTAAAAAAGAAAGAGCTACAAACATGAACTTCTGCCGATTTGTACTAATTCGTTTAAAAAAATCGCGCAGATTTGGTCTGAAGCCCAAAGAAAAAAACCCCGATACGAGTAACAACTAACTAACAAAAGAGCTCAATACAACCGTAGAGCAGACCTAGATACACCTAGTGAGCCAGACAAACCTACCTAGGTTTCACCTAAACGGATCGTCAGGGAAATATATATATATATTCACACACACACACGTACACATATTTATATATTACACACACACATATGGATGGATGACGGATATGTGTGTGTGTACAAGAAATCAATATTTGATGTAAGTATATTAAATCAGTTCAAGATAGCCCACACAAATGCACATGCTTAGACTAAAGCAGCGGTAGTGAAGACGACATTTTCATTCAGAAATACGTTTGTATTTCAACTGCCTTGAAAATAAGAATTGCGTTTACAGCAAATCCTTTAGCATTTGATGGCCCCGTGGTGAGGTATTTTTACGGGGACGAGGTAACATTTATGCAGAGGAGCTGAAAAGTACTCGACTTCACCACAAAACGTGTTCTAAAATAAATTCTTACAAATAAGTGAATAAGACAGATAGATTATGAAACTTATACTCACTATATATATATATAACGTTTGAAGTAATATAAATTTCAAAATTTCGGATTAAAAATATAATCCATTAATTTTTAGAAATATACACAAACACATACACAAATATATATATATATACATATATATTACTTCAAGCAAAATTGTATGTACTGGCTTATATATATATATATATATATATATATATATATATATATATGTGTGTGTGGGGAGGTTGTTTTTGTTTTTTAATCATTAAAGCAAGGTTAAGCAAGGTTATAGTGCCACTAACACTTTAATTTGATGGCCCCACAGGACGACTGGTAGTGAAAGAGAATGAGAAGATTTTAGAAGGAGCAGGAAACCCAATACTAGACAGGAAAGAAGGGATAAACCTCTACTCCTGCTCATAAGAACGAATATATAGGGACGGGGGGTGGGAACAGGACGAGCTTATAAAATCCACAAAGCCAAAAAAAAAAAAAAAAAAAAAAAAACAGACAGCTCCAATAGCACTTCTAACAAAAATTACACAACATTCATAATCCTGCCGTCCAGTACTATTCCTACTAAATTCACAAATATTTAGTCAGTCTCTAATTCTAGGATTGTTACCAACCCCTCCAAGACAATTGAAGATATAATTAGGAAAAAAATAGATCCAGCGCCAATTCAAATGCTGGGATTTATCAAATAATTTTTTTACAATGCAAAAGTTTTTATGTGGGGGCGGTATCACGTAATCTAAAAGCCCACATCTACAAACACAAGAGAAGCCTTTTTTGTGTTTAGACAAACGATCTAAATCTCTCGTTTTGTATGGAAACGTTGCTGGACATAAATTTTATTTCACTGATGTCTCACTAATAAAAAAGAACATAATTCTTTAAGGAGAAAATATTTTGAAAACTTAATAATAATATTATTACCAATTATAATCACACACCTAAAACATTACATTAAAGCGCCATCTTTCTTTGAATCCATTCCTAAAGAATCTAACTTATATATATCTAATACAAAGAATACATGCTTAAAAATATCAGCCATAAATTAGAATGAAGTGACACACAGCTGCGCAGGCTGAACGCACAGAAGTGGAGATAGTAAAAGCCCTACAAGACAGACACACATAAACCATCGCAAATAAACATTACCATCCGATGTACGCTTAGGCATAAAATAATCTTCACAAACTTACATACATATAGAATTATCTACGGTTTTAATGCACCTGATACGTGACTGGTCATTGAGATTTGACCCAACCAAAAATTGAAAATGCCAGTGTTTCTCTCTTCTTGTCTATTTCCTCTCAATCTCTGACAAAGCTTTAAGGAAAGTGAAACATGGTAGATTGATATACATTTCATTTCTTGTTTGTTATTCATCTTATTCTGTAGGATTCTGATTAATATTTGATTTGCATTTGATCTTTAATTTATATATATATATATATATATATATATATATATATATATATATATATATATATATATATGTGTGTGTGTGTGTGTGTGTGTGTGTTTGTCGTTTAATATACACTGTTTAACAAATAAAAAGTCCGAAATCGAAAACGTTCTTAAGAAATGCTTTTGTATGTGAGAGTTCCATTTGGCCAATTTATTTGATTAATATTTACCGATGAATTGAACAGAAAATAGATCCTGATAAAAATATATATTTTATTAAATAAATGCTATTTTTCATGAACCGAAATATCGTTGAGCCTACCTGCAAATACACACACACACGACCGGCGTGTTCGAGAAAGAAAAAAATCATTCCGCAGCAGGATGCGAACCTGCGTCCCACTTTGTACGGAAAACCAGCGCTTAATCCAGAGTGCTTTACCGCTCAGCCACGGAAAGCATTTTTCTTAAGAAAAAACAATGTGAATGAAGAGGATGTGCTTCTTAAAAAATGTCGAATAGAAACTTGCTTGTTGCATTATTTTCATGTTGTTTAATATATAATGTTTAATAAATAGAAAAATGAGATGTCTATTTCAATATATATATATATATATATATATATATATATATATATATATATATATATATATATATATGTGGGGAGGAGTGAGATAATAGATAATAACAAACTATGATGCAATATTTATTGCAAAAAAAAGACTCAAAATTCTTGAAGGCGTTATTATAGATAACATTAAATAAAAAATCTTTTTAGAAGAGAAATTGTATTTTAAAACGCGTATAAAATATTTGGTATATGCAAATAATAATAATAATAGTAATAATAATAATAGTAATAATAATAATATCAATAATAATGCATGCTAACTAGAAATTACCAAGCAAACATGCTGAAAAATTGTGTTGGCCACAAATGCAGATTATGTGATAAATAAAAAAAATAATTAACAATCTTGTATCCGGCTGCACAGTGTTAGCAAAACCACTGGATATACAAACTAAACATGATAGACTGGGCCAATATCTGCAATGGAAAAGCTGTAACTTTAAGAGGAAGGAAACAAGAAACTGATCTGAATATCATTCAGACTCATTTACGTAGATAGGAACTGTTATAATTTTATGGGCGTTTACAATACATACAGACAGAACAATCAAAGGTAATCGCACAAAGATCATGATGAAAGACCACAAGAAGAGAATGTGCTTTTTTTATTGCAGTCCCTGCAGATATACCATTGAAAATCTTAAAAAAAAAACTATCAAAATGCAAGGGTCAAGTAGGAATACAAGTGCAAAATCTAAAAAATATGGCACATGAAGGCATCAATAATTCCAGTTGTGTTTGGATCCCTAGGGTTCATAGGAAAAGGTTTCGATAGACATATTGTAGCCCATGCCTTAAAGGAAATACAAAAATTGTATTCACAAGTACAGCTCACACATTACGAAGAGCTTTATCTAAAATATGTGTGATCTTAGTTTTTTTTTTTTTAGGTCTCTGGTTGGGATCCGGAAGGTTTTGTGTATACAACAGAAACCAAAGAGAAGAAGAAGAAGAAGAAGAAGAAGAAGAAGAAGAAGAAGAAAGAGGAGGATGAGGAGGAAGAGAAAAAGGGGAAGAGGAGGAGAAGGATGAGGAGAAAAAGAAGAAAAGGAGGAGGAGTAGAAAAAGAAGAAAAAAAGAAGAAAAAGGTGAAGTAGAAATGTTTATTAATGTACTTGAACAAAAATACAACAAAAGAAAACTTTCTAAGAGATTATCTACAATTTTAAATCCCAATATGCAACATTCCTTTATATGAAAATTCATACAACAGAAAATTAAATTGACAAAGTTGACGCTTGTTATTTAATAAAATCTGTTTGCACACGCACGCGCGCACACACACACACACACATATATTGTTTAAAATTTGCTGTATTTATGTTGGATGAGAGTATCTAATTTATGCATATAAACAGTGTTGACAAAACTTTGTTAGTTATTCATAAATAAATAAACCCCATTTGAAAGCTTTATTAAATATATATTAAATTATGTAGAGAAATACATTTTTGTGGTATAATTAAATATAAAACCTCTCAGCGGACCCAGTGTGTGTTATACTAGAAAAGTTAATTTTTGACAGCACTTGAAGCAAGTTAGAAGAGCGTTACCATGAAAACGGAATATCATTTTTAAGCCACATACCAATAGTAAAAGACGCTTTTCAGCAACTAAGCAAAGTTTCAAGAGATAAGAAATAAAAATGTAATATTTAATCTCCTAAACAGCAGTAAATATTGGACAATCTCCTCAGCGCTGAAGAAAAGACTTTGAACCGATGTTGTCCTCTTAAGGAAATGCTAGGAATAATATGGATAGAATATGTTTAATTGTGAAGTTTTAAGGAGAATAAGAAATACAAGGAAACTTCTGCTGTCAGATCAGAGATAGAATTGAAGTGAATAAGAAACCGTAAGAAATCTGATATATAAAATCAAAGAGGGGCAGCTAAAGTTTCTGGGTCACACAATAAGGAAGGAAGGCTTAGAGAGTTTATCACACTCTGAATATCGTGTAGGGAGGAGAATCAGAAGATACGTACTTGATGAGTTTGAATGGATAGATGATAGAACAAAGACTGAGTAAGTTTCTTAGAGAAGGAGTTGTGGAAAGCCATGATAGCCAACGTCGAAAAAGAAGAGATTCCTATGCCAGACAGACAATTTGAATTCTCTGAGTAATTTCAATTTTTTTATATTTTAATGCCAACAAATAAACTCAGATTACGTTTATACCATGAGTATTGTCTATTTTCTAGTTAAAGGTTTTTATACATCGATTCTTAAAAAAAAATAATCCGAAAGTGATCTTTACTAAAAGAATCTGCTTCCTTGTAATTAAGAATTTCAATAACGAAAAGACACAATAAACGTTGCAAATACCAGAAAAACGTCATAAACCCGTGCTACATTTGGATGTTCTCTAAAAATTAGTTTCACACTAATATTCCTAATGTTTTAGAATAGTTGAATAGGTTTTCTAAATTTTTCGTTGTAGCGATATTTCTGGCATAAACTATTGTTCTATGTAAACATTTGAATCTAAACTGATTTTTTTTTATAATTTCCTCCCAAGCAACCTGACCAGAAAATAAAGCCACTAAGACGCAAGGGATTACAGAGTGTGAAAGAGTATAAGAGAAATATATTAGTAAGTAAAGTGAACAATAAAAGAACAGAAAGTAAGAAGACATAAGCTAACACGATTGACATTGCATTTGAATTTTTGAGGATCAAAGTTTACTGGAAAATAAGCAGGGAGAAAATGGAAGACCTTAAACATTGGAGCCAAGGTGCTAGCCAGGATATCTAGCGCTATGTGGGTCATTCTGCTAGTGAAGGAGGAGGCGGAAGTACACTCACCACCTAGACGCTGATGCACCAGACCGAGTACATGGGCACCCGGAAAACCGACATAACTTTACATGGGTACCAATGTATATTACTGTGAACCATTTGGGGGCCTCCTTTTCATCTTTCGGACCCATGGAGGGGGTATCCTCTATAAAAGGCAAGTCGGGCATTCTCACCAGTGATTTTGAAGTGACTTTGACCCGACCCAGAAATGGAGCTACTGGACACATGACAAGGCTGTGTCTGACGAGGAATCCGACACCAACAGCTCAACCACCAGCTGAGCAGTCCAGGCTGGAAGCACTTAAAAGGCCTCCAGTGATCCTGGCGAATGGACTGAGGTGGTGAGGAGGGGGAGAAATGTGACAGCTCCGGATCCCCTGCAGGATGTCCCTGAAAGTGCTAATTAGCAACAGAATCAGCAACAAGAGGGACCAAAGCAACAGCGGCATCATCACCATCAGCAGCAGCAGAAAGAAAATCAGCAGGTCTAAGACAAGTATCAGTCAGAGCAGCAACAGGCAAGGACCAGGATGTCCAGCAAAACCAGCAGACCGATCAGGTGGAGGTAGACCTACCAAAATTGGACATTTATGGAGGTGGAGCAAATACCTCCACCTCATTCCTCGTCACTGAAAATTGGGAAGGATGAAGAGGATCTCAAGTGCTTGAAAAAGAAGAAGAAAGCTGGTCGGAGTAGGGCGAAAAAATTTGGTGAAAATTATAAAGAAAAATCTTCCTCCACTTCGTCAGCAAAAAAAATTATCCTTATGCCATAAGTAAGGCAAGGAGCCTCTCCGCTTCCCCCGTCTAGGGCTCCGACTTCTTCCTCAGTGGGGAGAAGATTTGTGTCATTGGCAGGCAGGCTCTTGAAAGTAACCAGTCGGCTCAAAGAAAGGCTCCTTTGAGACCCATTTTAAGTATACCTCTGTCGATAGGAAGTCGACAGAGGACCCTAGAAACATTGTTCAAGCCTCCGGTGTTATTACCTAGATTCACAACACGTTAAAGCCACAGAAGTATTCCCCAATATTAGGATGCTCCAAATGAGAGCAACTGACCTAAAAAAATGTCGCAACTGTGTGCTGGGAGGGACACAGTTCGGCCCCACCCTCTTTATATAGGGCGCTTATGCTAACATTCCCGACAGACGTCGGCAGTATCGTCAGGGACGGTCGAATTACGACGGACATCGGAACTGTAAGACTTGGACAATTCGTCGGGGTCTTGATCCCCATAGATTTCCGCCAAGTATGTGTTTAAGGGACTTTCCTTTTTAGTCAAACGTTTTTCTGGATGCGAGGGTAGACTTTGTCCATGTGGACGCGGTGTGGGGGTGCAGTTGGTCGTGGCCGATATTGCTGTGAGTAGTGATTCGTTTCGGGTCGTTGCGGTTTATGCGCCCAACGATCAGGAGGAGTGTGTCGACTTTTTCCGTCATTTGGGGCCGTTCCTGATGGATTCGCCGCGCTTAGTTTTAATGGGGAACTGGATTGCTGTCCTAGACCCCAAGATAGACAGGGGTCGGGGAGCTAGCGGGAAGGCATCGGGCGATCGTAGCTTGGTTGATCTGATCGGCTCGTCGATAAATACCGGGTCGGTCATCCGAAGAGGGATGTGCCACAATTTCTCTATTTTCAAAAAGAAATATATAGTTAGACGGGGGAGTAATATCATTTTCAAGGAACAAAATGCCGATGCCACGTACCACACTTGCGGTAAGACACTTATTTTCCTTTCCCCCAGATGCAAGGCACTCTAGCTCGTTTGCTTCTCATGTCACTGTTCGCCACAGAAGTGTGAGAGGAAAAACTTTTAGCATAAAATTTACCGTTATTTCTTGTAAATTAAACTGTAAAATTATGAGACGTAGCTGCCAAAGCCTTACTGTCGGTTGATATCCTGATATGACACTGAGGCTGTGTGGTGGTGAAACTTTAATTCTAAGCAGAAAAAAGTGTTAAGCCCAAAATTAAATATAAATTGGAAGATAGAGCGATAGAAAGATAGAATTGAAGACATTATTCCCAGGTTTAAGTGGAAGTGAAGAAAGGGCCATATGGGTTGCCTTACATCTACGAATCTAAACGACGAACCTAGAGTTTACTTTTTTTTATCTATCGAAAATCTGGCATGCGGGTAAAGCATATTGGGAAATGGCTTAATCTCTTTCCTAGGAAATTAGAAAAGTACATGTCATTGACGAAAAGAGAAACAAATGAGAATTATATTTTCATTATGAAAAGGAATTGATAAATGAAAACAGAGAATGAACCCACCGTTCGGGTTAGGATTATGAAAATCGATCCGTCATAACAGGCAGGTGGTATGGCTTATATTTTCGGTAAGATGGCGACCGACCCAAGGATAGAAAACAGTGTGTCTCTTTATTGAGAATTTAGGTAAACAAATATATTTTCATCGGCAAAAACTAATTGAGAAATATTTTTTATCTATGGATCGAAAAGTTAAAATTAAATGGTGATCTAGGTTGTGTATTTCGTTGGACAACTGGACCCAGAAAATCAGTCAGAGAATTGAAATTAATGAGTAAAATAAACCACGCCCTGTCTCCTACGCACTTTAAAAATTAGATTTGTGAAAAAGACAGTTATGCCAGCTATGAAAAGTGGGCAGAGTTAGAATACTGAGAAGGAAGGGGCAGAATGCAGCCCTACCTGTGCGAAGTAGAGTTGCGAGATGTGAAGTGAAGCAGGTTGCTGTTAAAGGAAGAGAAATCACTGTGACTACTCTCAAGGAAAGATGTATAATTCTTCAGTTTTGGAAAGTTGCCTAAGAAAGCAGAAATAGGAACAAAAAAAAAAACGTTATTGGAATTAATGGGAATTGGGGAATCCCCGAATCCACAGAACCCTTCGGCCACACTCCAGTTTGGGACTGAAGTGTTGGAGTTTTTGGGTACCCTGGTGTACTAGTGAGCCAGCCAAATTGAGCTGACTCATTTTATAGTTCACCAATAGAATGGTTAACCAACCAGAAGGTTCAAAATATTCAATGCGACGTGTATAAAGGCGGCCATGTTTTTCCCGAATATGCACTGCCAGCCTTTGATAACTCGGACGAGGCTCCGCCAAAGGGCAGACTCTCGTTCGGGGAGGTTGACTGCCCCTGAACCCGTTTATACGCGTTCGAATAGGGAATATTTTTGGCCGAGCCTACAGGTTCGGAGATCCCACGTTAATCCCGGTCTGTTGCCACATGTAAACCTGGGGGTAGCTAGCTAAATATCAGCGCCATCCTTTGATATCGAAGACTGAAGAATTACGGAACAGCTGCTGGTGGTATTGACGATATATATTCAGTAGAGTGTCTGACTCGTGAGTGTTAAACTTTAACGTTGTTTCATTGAACAGATTACGTACTGCGCCGTATTCTATATTCATAGACTATGCTGAACATGGTCAACATAAAGTGCATATAGTCAGATATGACTTTGTGGAACTCAGAGGCTTTGGGCTGAGATCCTGTATTGAGTACCTTTGAAATCCACGTCAGCTGCCAAACAGATTTCCTGATTCCAAGGTTTAGAACCCAGCTCATTAAAAGTTTAGACAAGGCACAGTGTCACTACAGAGATTGAAGTGGGAAGAGTTAATTTTTTTTGTACCAATATTTACATAAACCAATTGAAGATTAACCCCACGAATCTGACGTTTTATTTTTTGTCGTGAAGATATTTTATCTTAATATAGGATCCGTCACTACAAGAATACGATCTTCGATTTTCCACTGCCCAGAGATTCAGTACACAGCGTTGGCTGAGTTGTTGTCGATCGAAGCGGTCAGCTTGGACCAGCATCAGTATTGACTGGCGCAGAGTTAGCCTCATAGTTAAAACGTCATTTTAAGATCTTGAGTACAGAGCACTAAAACGTGGTTACATCACCAGGTGTAGGAGGCGGCGAACGGTGTTTTGCTGGGTATGATGATAAACTATATCTATCAGCAAATCCTGATTTAAGGAACCTGAAACCACCTCTTAATTGCTGTTGTTTCCATGTCCAACCTGACCCGGAGTGGTAACACCTGTTAGGGTCCCAGCTATGGGCAAAATACTGTACATCCAAACAAAAATCAGTACATTTTTATAATAAAATAAGCAACAATACATTTTTATAGCAAAATGACAATCAATGCAACACTAAAAATTATAAAAATACATTTTATAATAAAATTGCCACAAATACATTTTATGATCTACAAACTATGTATCTATAACATATACCTTTACTCAAAGTATAAAATTATGTACTAAATATATTCAGTTGAAGCTTTAAAATTGCATTCAAAATATCTAGATTTCAGCATTAAATAACACACAGAGGTATGCCACTAAGCAAAATCAACAGTCTTTTTGTTGAAATATTTAAAATCTTTCTTAAAAATGCATTTCAGGAAATTACAATTATCAAGTTCACTCTTTCTAGTACTGATGAGAGTTTCCTTACAAATCTTTTGTTTCAAGTAGTATGAAATATCTATATCTTTATTATATCTTTATTTTCCTTTCTAGTTAAATGTGCAAAGAAATTTTAATGTTGTTGCAGTTAGAAGTCTTCCAGTGATGTGTTCTTTTTTTATTTGGTAAAACTTTTTGTGATTTTGAAGAAAGCTGTCGCTTGCTATAAGATCTGATGAAAGATAATAAAATATTGAACTCTTCAAGAGAGAGAAAGAAACATAAGCAGTTTAAGCCAATGTCTATCCAATAAAACTAGCTGCTAACCTACACTTCCGTATATGATATTAATTGAATCTAGAAAGGTAAGTCAATATCAAGGTGAACTGACAGAACAAAGAGGCAGTTTGTTCGACGAGTGGCCATAGGCAGTATTTGCTGTCTTCTCACGACCAGGATTTTTTCTGCTTCGATTAATGAAACGAATTCTGTACTGAATGAGCGACACGTGACTCTATCGTAATTTCCGATGTTGTTTTCCTTCCATTTAGTTATTTATTTGCTTCTTTCCGTTAGAACAACTTCATCCCAAATTCTTGTTCATTGAATAGATTCACAGGATGAAACGAAGAATATTTAATTCACACCAAACTTCTATTTAGTTCACGGGACGAATAATCCCAGGATTAAGATGATAAAGTATGGTCAGGATCTGTAGAGATTGCAGAATCTTGTCTACTGGAAAATTATCTTTACTATGAGGGAAACCGCCCTGAAGATCAAATTGTCAAATTTAATAAATTTCAGAGTAATTAATTCTAAAAGTCAATAATTCTATCATATGTCATGATCAAATGGTTAGAATCTAAAATTAGACTACCTAGCACTGATAAAGATAGGTATGGTATAAGGTCATTGATAGAGAGTGCTAATTAGGATTTATTTACATTTTTACTCATATATATATATATATATATATATATATATATTATGAAATGGACAAAGTCCGACAATTATTTTAAGACATTTTATGTTTATACATTCTTTTTATAGATACAAATATTTAAGTAAATGCTCTGTTTATAATAAACAGTATTAAACAAAATTTACCGGCCTGAATGTCCGAGAAATTTTTGTAGAAAATATTCGAACCTGTACCCTATACGGAACCGTCATATAGCCGGATGTGCCTTTTAACCGATTCGGCCAGAGAGGAGTGTTCGGTTAGCAAGGTCGAATTTACTGCTTTTAAACTTCAATCATCCATGAATCTCTCACGTACATTCATATCTGCTCATGGCGTGTCCAAATGTAAAGAAATGACGTCACACATTATGAAATGAACAAAGTCCGACAATTATGATATAAAAATATATAATTTTATATATCAACAAACATTATTTAGAAAAATATGACAAACTCTTACAATATATCAACATTCCTGGTAGATTTTATATTGTCACAGTTTGGGATAATCTTGAACAAAGATGGTGGAGAGATAAAGAAAAAGAAAAAAGAATACAAGTGATTTTGGTTAGATTGAAAAAAAATACTTTTAAAAGATTTTGAAACTACCTGCGTCTCTCGTGTCGTGCGCATGTGTAGACATAGCAACGTCATAGAAGCTCAGTCCAATGAAATCCGAGTGGATGAAAATATTTCTCTCTCTCTCTCTCCCTCTCTCTCTCTCTCTCTCTCTCTCTATATATATATATATATATATATATATATATATATATATATGTGTGTGTGTGTGTGTGTGTGTGCGTGTATTTAAGCAACAAGAATTATTTTAAAGAATTTTGTTGAAAAATATTGACATGGTTTGTAGCTCTAGTTTTTTTGTTTTTTTTTTGTTTTTTTTTTTTGAATTTGTAAAATTTTAGACTAAGCTGTTTTATACAATCGCTGAACTTTCCAAAGTTCTTTTTTTTTCCGAAGTACTTTCTAATGTTGCTACATTCGTTGTGAAGAAATTCGTTTTTATTTTATTTTATTTTTTTGTTGTTTTCTTTTCGTTAATTCTGGCATTCCCTTGTTTGTTGAACTCAAATCCAAGTCACTTAAATGAGATGTCATTTACAAAAGTGAAACTTAATTTTTACGTGATTTTTATACACTCTGTTCGATCTCCTATAGAGAAAAATACTGTTTAACGTTGGCTAATTCACATTTATTTCAACGACTTCCAAAATTTTAATTCTTTCTTTGAATTGTGTCCTATATAATATTTTCCTGTAATAATATATCAAATTTTGGTATTTTCTACTACAATTTGTTTTGCTTTAATATTATTTTGGTTATTTATCATGTATTGTGCGTGAATTACACAACTTTTGACAAAGAACAATGTCAGCCTACGGAAGATTGTGGTGCATGTGTGGTCAATGTAAGAATTTCCTGGTGTTTTTTGATTGTTAGTGTTGAAGATACAAACTTCCAAAGAACATAAGAACTCACAAACAACATTATTTTTACTTCGGTTAGATTTTTGAGGTGATTAATTATTTCTAAGAATTAGATTGGACGTTTTGATTTTTTTTTTATTATAGAGGATAAAGTATTTGTTAGGTTCTATAACATTTATATATCGACAGATTATAATTTTAATAGCCTTTATTTCTAATTCGGTTGGTTGCTTATATTATTATTATTTTAATTTCTTTAAAGTTAATCTTATTTCTTCATTAACAATATCAATTTATTAAATATACTTGAGTACACAGACCGGTAGATGAAATAAATACTGCTGGGTATCCATTAAGAATAATGGTTGAAATAATAAAAACATGACGGATAAAAAGAAAATACAACTATAAAAAAAAAATAAATAAATAAAAGATAAAACCCTCTGCACGTATCTGCAAAATGGAGGCCTGTTTTGATAATGGTGTCAACGCAATTCGAATTACATGTGCTATCCATTTACGTTGTTGCCGATATTGAAAGACCTCAAATTATGTGGTTTCTTTTATGTGGTAAAGTTATTTCTGTGTGAATCTGTAGCGCCAGTACACAAGATTGGAAGAAGTGTGGTCCTTGCAAAGACATACAGGTTTCGTTCGCTAGAAGTTATCTAAGGAATTATTATTTACACTATTTAAATTTGGAGAATTGTGCCCAACTTTGTTGTTGTTATCACAACGTTTCGACCGTTGTGCCTTCCGGTCTTCATCAGGTTTATATCGATCTGGGAATTTTTAATTGAACATTATTTACTATATTCGGAAATAATGTACATAATACCTCATCTCAGAAATATAGACAGACTTTTAATTGAACCCTTTACTTAATCTATTTTTAACTGAACCATTTACTTAATCTACGTTTTTCACATTTTTTTCTCTGTGTCAGGATGAAACACAGACGATTATGATCATCGATGGATTTTCTGAGCAAATTGTTGGGCTTTATTATAATAAAGGTGCTAGCGTATCACTTTGGAGAACGCCATCTGTTATTTCAAAGTCAGTTATCACCATTAAGTGATCACATCTGAGTGTTCTTGTATCTCACTATGATGGCATTCACAGCCTCTGTAGCTGCGCCGTATGCTACTTACATCTCTTTCATTTGACCTCACATCAAGATAAATGCAATTAATTATTATAAATTCTTGGAAAATATTATTTTTGAATGGTTCAGGTCAAAATTCAGAAGGCAATGCTGGTTTTCGTGTAGCATGATATTCTTTTCTATTGTGCAAATATGGTAATTGTCCACCTTGTCAAGAAACGTTTCAATAACCCAAAATAAATAGAATGTCGTTCTAACTGTCCAGGCATTAATCTAATAGAAAAAAAATTCATTAAATGAAAATGAAAAACTATTCCAACAAAGATCTCTAGGAAATGATAAAATATGCTGTTAAAATTGAAACATTAGAAAAGATACAAGACAAAAAACTAATGAAAGGTATAGAATAGGAATAATCCTTAAATTAATAAAATTATAATTTATTCAGGTTCGTGTATATATACATGTATATAAACTATATATACACGTGTTCCACGCTGAGAAAATAACATATATCTACACAGAAAAGCAGAGTGTAAGGAGAAAAAAAAGGAACAGTCTTACATATAATATGGAGATACACCCGTGTCTGGAGAAGCCATTTTTAGGACTCCAGATTCAAACGGGACGGATTCATCTACTATGTCTCAGGTGAGAACATATTCCACAAAGGGGAGACGACTTGGGTTTTCAACAATTGAGGACTTCGAGCTGGAGTTTCTATATCTGGGGAAGGTATATTCCCAAAGGAAAATAGCATCATTTGGTTTCTGAGTGCTCTGGGCAAGACCAACAAACACGTGTGTCTTGGCACCAATAAGCTTACCGACTGAATGATTTTCGTCACTGTATGAAGTAATGTCACTAAGCGGCCCTCACGTTAATCAGCTGATTTATCTCCACCAAAGGGAGATAATCGCCTTTTGTATCCCTACACAGGTATTAACAACTGAAACACACGTAATATATTGATGATATACGTGCATTTAATAATGCTTAATGCTTAATTAATACTAAATTTATTGTGAAAACATTGGCTTGCATAAAAAGTTCTGATATGTTCCAACCAATATATTCACACGCATATAGACATACATACAAGGGTAACTATGAAATCAATATCTCATTTATTTCTACTAAAACTACAACTAATATCGGAACCACAATCGCACAATAGTTTTCAGCTCCAATATTTTCCCATAACGTATCAACATTGGCTATGCATTATCGAAGCTCTCTTCATTTCGTCGGATGACAGATGTGTAACAACGTTGGCTTATCGCAGACATTACTGTTGCTACTGCTGAAACGCATTACCTTCCACCTAACTCTTCTCATATCCACTGTTTGGTTTCCATAAGCGTTGATAAAAGTCAATAGGTGCATTTTCCCACATAGAAAAATTAATTGATATACTTTTGCTTCGTACACCTTTCATATCATAAACCATTTTACCAGTGCCACTTAGTGTCGATAATTATGGGATATTTGTGGGAAATTTAAACTTCATAACGTCTTCAGTGTTCATACGGAAGAAAATGTTTTATATGAATAATATGAAAATATTGACGTTTCCTCACATTCCTTCATTCAGGTTTAAACTAATATTTACTTTTTAAAATACATGTCCCTTTAAAACCTAGGAGATCATTACTTTCCACATATTTTATGTATGAACTGCTATCCATTCTTAAGCGACTAGTGTTGTGCAAAGTAAAATTATAGGTCACTTCAAACTTGATGATGATATCAAAATACTATTACTACTACTATTACTACTACTACTAGCTCGAGATTTCGGATCATTCAGAGAAACATGTCCTCCATTCCACTTTGTTCTTTTATATGAGCTGCTGTTCTTCTACCGATCATCTGAATTTCTCTAGGAGTTTTTCGACAAAAGATTTTACTAGTCGATCACTCTTTCTTATACAATGAGTTGAGTGCCAGAGAAGCTCAACAGTAAAAGGTTCTTCTTTATAGCGCAACAATAACCTATCAATCTTAATCTATGCCTCTGTATGGTTTCCAAGATTGGAGGGATTTTGCTATAGAAATCCTTATTTAATAGATGAAATTCTTCTTTAGGTTTTTGAATTAATACTTTTCTTTCCTTTATATTGATTGCCACCTAAAACTAGAAATCGCAGTGTATCCTATTATTGAAACTATATCTGCAGGAAGAAGCGTCAGATAGAAGCGTGGAACTCAACAAATTAGCCCTGAACAATGATTTTAAATTTTTTTAAAGTGTTTGCGTTTATACCAAATATGGTGATGAACAAATTTTTACTGGTAAATTTTACTGTCAAAGTGGCATGAACTATATTGTTCAATAATTACAGTAATGTCGCACTTATTATCTAAAAGTCGCACATGGATCAGTTATTTAAATTACAATAAACGTGCAATCAATTTACAAATACATGAATTATTCACACAAAACTAATGCAAAGGTTAATGATTTAATGTTCTTGTTTTTTTTCTCTTAGTAATATATATATATATAGTTCATATAGTTTCGATGTCCTCTTATTACTAAGAGAAAAAAAACAAGAACAACATCTATTATATACCTGAAGATGTCTGTAGGAACAGACGAAAGCTTGTAGTAAAAATAACAACTAATACGGCAGAAATTTATATAAACAAGGATCAATTCATTCATAACGGATCTGGAGGTTTTTGTGTACTATTTGAATTGTTTGCGATGATGGATGTCTCGCCATTTAAATCATTAACCTTTGCATTAGTTTTGTGTGAATAATTCATATATATATATATATATATATATATATATATATTTGGCGAGGGCTAAAAAACAAGGTTTATGAGAGAAATCCCTACCCACTGAGTACATTTCAGAAGTATTTATTGAAATTCATACAGATCAGGATTTGTGTCGTTCTGTGTGTCATAGTGATTTGGAGAGGTTCGAGGAATCTTGCAATGTTGAAAGAGGACATTTTGTGCACTTAAGAGATTAAAATGTGCTAAACAACCGTCAGTGTTAAACATAATACAAAAACAGTTTTGAACAAATATCATTGTATGATATAAATGTAATAAAATGTTTTTTAAAAATGTAAAATGCAAGGTTGCCTCTCTGTGTTTTTTCTATAAACACTTTCATGATAATTGATCGGATGAGCTCTTCTCTGTGGTATTTACATTCTATGAATTTAAGCGTAGGACGTTGAGATCTCATGAATTTACAATTGAGCTGGCGAGATGTATCCGTAAGTTCTATGCTAACAGTTTCTTCTCTCGCACTTCTGGGTTGTGGAACTACCTTCCGATTTAAATGCAATGTCACTCGCTATCTACTGTCCTCCTGTTTATTCTTTTCTTTTCCCGCTCTTTATTAATGTTTCTGATTCTAATTCTTCCACACTCAGTAACCCTTTCTGTCTTAGTGGCCCCTACTGCCTTGCATGGTGCGATACCGGCTTAAAAAAAACAAAAAACTGCTAAGTGTAAGCCCACTTTTAGCCCACCCTGTATTCTTCCATGAAAATAAGTCGAATTTATTGATAAACATTCAATCGGTATTAATGAAAGATAAATTAGCTTGCTTTTTTTCCACAGTTAGGATATTGCAGAATTTCGCAGTTACAATAATAAATTCGTACAGTAAAGGTAGAAAGAAAAAATTATAATTCCATCGTGTAAGAAAGACCATTACGAATAATAGCTTTCTTATACATTCCTTCTACAATCTCGAATAAACCACTGCGAGAAAATAGAAATAATATTTTACAATTAAAATAAATCACTTTTCAGTATCATATTTTGTAGTCATTGAATTTCCGTGATTTCTGTTCATAATGGACTGAAGCTAAATATATGACTTCTTTTATCCAGGAAAATAGTTGCTCTTTCTTGAGTGTTTTGTACTATGTGATTATTTTATAATTTATATACTCAGTAGTTTCCACAAATCACCAGAGCGATAAATTGAGCAAACGTTAGCAAATTTTATTGTTTTCACCAACGATAAAAATAGAAAACAAACACGAATCGCTTTGTGAAAGAATATTTATAGATTTTCAACGAATGAACTTAGAAATCAATTTAAATGTCGCTTTCTGTCTTGTCTTCGTTATTTCGTGATTACTTTTCTAAAATTCTGTCTGTTGCAAATGGAAAGGGAAATCGAAGACAAAAACAAAAACAAAAACCAGTGGGGAATAAGAAAACTTGATAAATTTGTCGAATACTACGAAAAACCTTTCTTATTATTTTCTTGTGACCGTTGCCTCGAAGACTCGTAGCCTAATAACAGATTAAAATCAAATGAACGATCCCCAATAGTTTCCTGCATAATTATTCGTCAAGAATTAAAAACAGACACAAGAAGCAAGATAATATGCCAAGTAAACGTATTTGACAAGTGTGAGAAAATGAATTGAGATCTACGAAGTGGTATAAACAGGAAACAAGTATTACTGAAAGGAATAAAAGGAAAATATGGAGAACCAAATTGTCTATGTCCTAAAGGAGGATGTCACACACACACACACACACACACACACACACACATATATATATATATATTATAAATTTTATTGGTAGGTGTCTTTAGACGAATATATATATATATATATATATATATATATATGTATATATAGATACACCTAGTGAGCCAGACAAACGGTTGTATTGAGCTCTTTTGTTAGTTAGTTGTTACTCGTATCAGGTTTTTTCTTTGGGCTTCAGACCTGCATCTGCGCGATTTTTTTTGTCGGCGAAGTTCATGTTTGTAGCTCTTTCTTTTTTAAAACCTTTTTCCCTCGAAATTGATTTGATTAGCAAATCAAAAAATTCGACATTTTTTCGAAACGAGTCTAGTTATATATATATATATATATATATATATATATATATATATATATATATATATATATCACAACCAAGCATCTGTCTAAAAGAAACTACCTATAATATTTATTCTTTAGACGGATATATATATATATATATATATATATATATATATATATATATATATATATATATATGTATAAATACATATATATCAGTCAGTCTAAAGTCAACTACCTATATAATTTTATTCCTTAAACGGATGCCATCTTGACATAGTTTTCGTAAGAATCACTGAGACACCATTTGAGTTGTTTATCTAAAAAGAGAACTGGTTAAAATCGTTTTGTGCCAGGCCTATTGTCTTACTAACTGATCAATTGTGAGAGAAAATGATCATTCAAACCTTCAGTAAATGTACAAATATTCATACTCTGGCTTCCAATTTAAGAGTCCATAAAGTGCATGGTGAATAAGTTTAAAAAAGAAAGAACAGTAGAGAGGAAAACTGGATCAGGATGTCATAACAGGATCATCATTTCAACTTAGAGCTAAAGAGATTAATTAGAAAAGATTCAACTCAATCCATAAGACGTTTGTGACGTGAGAGATATGTTTCAGCCAAGACAGTCCAAAGAGCAGTGAAAAAAGAGTGGAAAATGGAATCATACGTGAAACCTGTGAGGCACGTTGTTACGCCAGGACAGAAAGTTAGAATGTTAGGGTGAAATTTATCTTGAATAAGTTCGAAAATGATCCTGGAATAATATATATATATATCTGAATTTTATTTCAATCCTTCATGAGTTTCTGATCCATAACTATGACTAATTAATTATGACCATGCCTTTTTCGTATATGATCGACTTCAGCTCGATTCTTCTGTTATGCTTGGAGCGTTATTATACACTTTTATTGCTCAAAGTAGAGTCCAGTAGTGTCATAAAACCTTAAAGAATTCCAGTAAGATATCTTTAATCATTTCTAAGATACAACGAAAGCTTAATCTAACAATTGGACAATTTGCTGTTAAACGATATGGACAATTTTACTGTTACATCTGATATATATATATATATATATATATATATATATATATATATATATATATATATATATATATGCATGATGTAAAAAAACTTATACACACTTTGGGGATGAGTTCCTCACGCCAAAACAAAGACAAAATCCACATAAAGATATATCTACAAATCCTTCGTTTTAGAGTTATTAGGCTTAAAGAAAGTTTAGTGTTGCCATGCAGATGAAAATACATTTGAAATTCGTGTATATTTGTGGCTAGTTTGACTTCAACATTTAACGTGTGCAGTAGTGAGTTAACTGAAAAGTAATCCCTACAACAATGACAAGATATGTTAATGAACGCGAGGTTGTACGACTGTATCAGATTGATTTTCCAAAGCGAAAGCATTCATTCAACATTTGCTACTATTTATCATCGAATTCCTGAGACAGGATCCATGGCACCAAAAAATATGGTAATAATTTTTTTCTGGTATCTTGGATTGGACATTTAACAGCATCTACCGTAAACTTTGAAGTTAATTACACAAAAACGAAGGATTTGTGGACATATGTTTATATGGACTTTTCTACTTGTTCAATGTGTCGAACCCGCCTGAAATGTTTGCTGTTTGAAATGTATTGTTGATACGCCCGATATATATATATATATATATATATATATATATATATATATATATATATATATATTTATATATATATATATCACAACCTCACACACACACACACACACACACACACACACACATATATATATATATATATATACATATATACATACATAATAAGAACCTTGTTTCTTATGTCTGCAATAAAAAATATGTATCATTAGGCTTTTCAATAATAGTCAGTTGTTAAATCAAAGAACTGAGGCTCCTGTCTTTTGTAGGCACATTAAAGTCTAACATTACAATCTTGCTTCAAACTTATAACTAACCCCCTTCATATATTTTATATTGTCTTATACACCATTACAGATCTATCATCCCAAATTACAACTCTAAATTATTTATGCACATGAACAGTACTAGCAGTAATATCAGATAATTAGATTTATATCTATACTTATTTCACAAGGTATATATTTTGATAATAGGCTTAATTTTCATAGAAAATTTATATTAACAGTCCACATTTTCTATGTCTTTTTACATCTTAAATTCTGAACAAAAATTTATTGTAATATTTTTTTAAAATAACTTTTATTAATTTACATACTAAGTTTATCGAAACAAAAACAAGAGGCAGAAACTCCAACCTAAACCTGAGGTCACTCAGCCCTGTTTCTGACCTAAGATAGCTGTCCCTTCACCGGTGGAATCCTTTTCGATTACTATTCTTATCTTACCCTACAACTATCTCTCCCTTTTTTCTTTCCTCTTTTTTCTATCTTCTACTCCCCTCTAGTCTCTTACCCCACTCTATCTCTCCTTTTTGCTTGGAGTACTATACTACTATTATCTTATTCTGTAATCGCCTTTCCTTTCTTCTCTCTCTTCTTTACCGATCTCAGTTTCCTCTTAAGATGTATCTCACTATATTTTTTTTTTAAGGAAGTGACGTAGTATAGGCGGCTTATTTTTGAAAAGAATTGTCCATAACCATTTTAGTTCCCACCAGTCGAGACGCACATAAGGCATCAAAACAAGAATGCTTCTTTGTCGTCGGTAATTGTTTTTGTCCACATATAAAAATTTGTAATATATAATAATAATCATATATATATATATATATATATATATATATATTCAAACATGTTTGATTGAATACTCTAGACATATTATGTCTATTTATTTTTATTTTAATCCTCCCAAATTCACGATCAATTTCTTAGTGTTGTTATTAAACTGATTAAGAAAGACGCCATAGTTTTTTCTCATTCCTTTTATTTTCTAAAATATATTAAATATCATCCAAAATCATCTTCAGATAAAAATTAATGTAATTGATAATGGTCAATCTTTTGTAAATATGTATGAAACGCATTCTATTATAGACAATTTAAAAATTAACTTTAAGAATATGTAAGGGAGGTAACTTAATTAATATTTTTATTATTAATGTTTAAAATACTCAAACTCCAAATTAAAATAAAAATGTAAAATTTGAGTATCCCAAAACATTGCTTTTGTTGGCATTTTAAAACATTGTTACTATATTCATAATTAATTTTATTTAGTGTTGCTTGATTTTCGTGGAAACTGTATATATCCTTTCAGTGTTAGGTCTCTGAAAGGATGAGATAGTGCATTGGTATATCACAGATTCAAGTAATTAGCATAAAAAAATATATGTCACAGTCTAATAAAAGGTTTAAAAGCTTAACCCAGTCATAAGATAAAAAAACCTTTATGAATTCGTCAAAAAAAAAACAAAAAACAAATTGTAGTTCAGTCCGACGCGTTTATGTACGAACAGCCGTTTTAGAAAAAAATTTCTTCAGACACGTAACGACCTACGGCGGTGCAAACAACACTCTGTCGCCGAGACGGACTAGAAGATGTGCGTATATGAATGTCATCATTCGCTTTGAAATGAACACCCGGACCCTGTCTTGGTCTGGCCTCTTTTAGGAGGTGACTGATATGTTGATACAAATTGTTTACTCTTACGCCCCTTATCGAAATAATATTGATTGCTACAACCGTTTCTATAGTAATTCATTTTACGAATGAACATGCTTATAATGATGCGTAAACTTCAAGATTAGTTCTTCCTAAATTTCGCTTGAGGATGAAACAGCTTGATACTTTGATTTTAACAAATATGTTGAAGTTTTTGGCTTTTGTTTGAAACATGAGAACTCTTATGTAGCGAAGGAATCATATATTTTTTAAATAATTATAATATATATATATATATATATATATAATTATTTATATATCACAACCATATATGTTATATATATATATATATATATATATATATATATATATATATATGTGTGTATATATATATATATATATATATTAATAAATATATATATACCTACATTCGAAAATGCAACTTCATTATTTTGTTTTATCCACATCTATACCTATATATATATATATATATATATATACATATATATATATATATATATATATATATATATATATATATATATATATATATGAAAATATATAGAAAATAGGAAGGAACTGGTTAGGTAAATAGTCCAAAGTTCCTTAGTATTTTAGTTATTATTTTTAAAAAATAGTGCTCGATACAAAAGTAGAGCATAAATATAATTATTTATTTAAAATATGATTCCAAATCGCTACATAAGAGGTCTCATGTTTCAAAACAAGAGCCGAAAACTTCAATATAATCCTTTAAATTAAATTGAGTTGAAATTAAAAGGGCTTCGTTCCATCTTCAAGCGAAATTTTTGTTGGAATAACGTATATCTGAAATTTACTTGTTTTAAAATTTGAAATCAAAATCACCATGGTGACAGCTAGGGCGAATTGTCTAAAATGGGTAGGCGAGTGTAGGGTGTTAATGATAAGTAGCGGTATAGAGATACTTCCAAGGTGTCAAGTCGGGGGAAGGTGAGGGTGTCAAAAATGAAACGAAGATGTATTAAGCTTTTGTCAAGTTGGCTTGTCTATGGAGATTTATTTATTTATTTATTTTATTTTATTTTATTATGAAAGGGAATTGTGCATATAAAAAGAAAAACTTTCGTAACGATTGTTTTTTTTTTGACGACTTCATAAAGGGTTATCTTTTATGTAAGGTATTTAAACTACTAATTTGGGCTATGGATTATGAAGGGTGTTATGTTGTATGCAAGTTTGTAGTTAATAATTTCTACTATGAATCTGATGATTGGGCTATTTGTTAAACAAGTTATATAAATTTTTTATTTCAAACCAAAAATCTGATGATGCCTACAAAAAACCGTTAACTCGTGTCTATTATTTAATAGATTATTATTATTTAGAAGTTTAATAATGTACAATTTTTCATGGAGGCAGAAAGGGCATCCCAAGCTTTACATATTCTAGCCTTGTATATATATATATATATATATATATATGACAACCAGACATCCATCTAAATGCAACTACCTATAAAATTTATATTCAGTTAATTTAAAGGATTAGATTTTTAATTGTCTAATCACGGTTGGCCTGTAACTCTGTTTATATGTTAGTGCCATTAGACGTATTTCTATTTTTTTTATTATTATTACAGCGTCTACCGTAAACTTCAACTACACAAAAACGAAGGATTTGCGTATATATGTTTATATGGACTTTTCTACTTGTTCAATGTGTCGAACCTGCCTGAAATGTTTGCGAAAGTATTTTTGACATGCCCGAAATATATCACACACGCATACACACACAGAGACACTTATATATGATATACGTTATATATATATATATATATATATATATATATATATATATATATATATATATATTTATGGAAAACTAGGTAATCTGTTTGGGTAGACCCAAGGAGGATAAAATCCAGAGAGCTCAATGTAAATCCAGAGCAAATAATTTAAATAAAAACAAACCACTTTAAGGTTCCATGTAATAAATTATTTCACCACAGCCCCTTTAAAGAACTACATATCATCAGACTTTACTTCCAAATGTTGAAACGAAAAATGAAAAGAAATTTACACATTTTTGACGGGCCGTATTAAGCATATGTAAATTGACGAAGTGAGGAAGTGAGGCGAGGAGAGAGAAGACATGAGAGAGTTAGATGTAATTTAATATTTCAATTCTTTCATACTTAAAATTACTTGAGGAGGTCCAGACATTGACACATTTAAACGGTTAACTTTAATATATATATATATATATATATATATATATATATATATATATATATATATAAATATACATATGTTCGAATGCATCTTCGTTATTTGGTTTATATCCACATTTAAACCTATATATATTTAAACATATATTGTTAAATATAACAGTCAATGAATGTCTATTGTGTCTGAACATGAACCGTTCTAATGATGAGATATAATAAACAATCAATGTCTGTTATATTTAACAATATATGTTTAAATAATCATCTGCTGCAACATATATATATATATATATATATATATATATATATATATATATATATATATTATAAATTAATTGATTTCAAATATTTTTTTCGCTACACAGTTCTAACCAGGTTTCAAAAATGGAAGCTGAAAGCTACGAATTTAATTTTGTTAATAAATTAAAGACATTAGTTCCATTTCATCCTCAAACGAATTTTGGAGTAAGTTCTAAAATTACTGGGTTTTAATAATTCACGTTTCCAAGGTTACAGATAAATCCACTTCCACTAGAGACAAGGGGTGTCTGCGTGTTCATTATGTCTGTATTTTGATGTATCAGTTATTAGTTACCTTTTGGTAGGGGGTAGGGATGTATTTTTCAATATATATATATATATATATATATATATATATATATATATATATATATATATATATATATATATGTGTGTATTAATTATGGTACTAAGATGACAGTAATGAACTGAGATAGATACATACCTTTACATCATGACTGCCTACTTCATGCGAGGTGTAGTTTACAGTGTAAAGCATACATCTTTTTATTCGCACCGCTTTTCCTTTGGTTTATTTTATTTTATTTTCATATGACACGAGGCTGGTTGCACATGTGTTAAGTTTATTAACTAGAGTTTTCTCTTTATTTTCCAGTTTACTTCAACTGGTTGATCTGTTTGGCTACAAGCCTTGACGTATGAAGTAAAGAAATGAGGTGTGCTTAGACAACATGTTACTTGAGGGTGTCGAACGATTTTTTGGATGTGAAATGGATCTCAGAAGTTAAACAGAATCCGAACGAGAATTTAAAACAATATCTGCTTTACTTTCGATCCTGTCTACTTATTGGTATATATTGACGGCCAAGGAAAGATGCGCTGAAAATTGTCCAAGGAATTACGATAAAAAGTAAATACTAATCAAAACAAATCCCAGTGATTGCCAGTGTTTCAAATAAAATTAATACCTCTACTGTTAATACTATGAGTGTAAAAGCAAAAACAAAAAAAAAAAACAAAAACAAAAACATGTCTATAGTGTTTTTCGAAGCAATTGATGAGTTACAGGTTAGATATTGTCTATTCCTAAACTGTCAATTTTTTGCAGTTAAGAATTTAAAGCAAATGCCTGTTAAGTAGGCAATTGAATCTGTATAACCTGTCTCAGTTATTTGTTGGTCTGTTTCAACTGAATCTGTATAATCCGGCTCAATTATTGCTTGGCCTGTTTCAACTGAATCTGTATAATCCGGCTCAATTATTGCTTGACCTATTTCAACCATATCTGTATAATCCGGCTCAATTATTGCTTGACCTATTTCAACCATATCTGTATAATCCGGCTCAATTATTGCTTGGCCTGTTTCAACTGAATCTGTATAATCCGGCTCAATTATTGATTGGCCTATTCCAACTAAATCTGTATAATCCGGCTCAATTATTGCTTGACCTATTTCAACTGAATCTGTATAATCCGGCTCAATTATTGCTTAAAGGATCATCTTTTATTACCGATCCATACGTTCTGCTACAGGAGATTAGTGACCGGAATAAAATTACGATAGAAAGTGACTAAAATATTAGTCATAATTTCGGTACCAATTGTAATGAAGGACCTATTATAATACCTATTAAACATAAGTGTCAGTTAAACAAAATATCTTTTATTTTGCAGGGCAGTGGGGTACACACCGTGGATTAAATAAAAATGCCGCCTAAAAAACAAATTAAGGCCGCATACAGCAAATATTAAACAAGAAAAAAGTGGAACTGATTGGCTCTGTTTTCCCTCAACGTGCCATATTCACCTGATCTAGCATTAGATTAGTTGTTTTGATCGCTGGAAAATGCTTTGATGAGAACAATTTCCCTATGAAAAAAAAACTAGATTCTAGTATTCATCGAAATCTCTTTCATGTGGAAATATACTTAAATGTTAGTGGTAATGGTAATAATAGCCGTTTCTCTACAAGGAAACATTTGACATTAATTGACCAAGCAGCCAGGGCTGATTTCGGATAAAAGTTTATAAAATCTTTCTCTTTAAAGAATTTTTCAGGAAAATAGGTTTTTCATGTTCAGTAACTGTTATCGCTGATGGGGGTTTTCTTCCTAACATTTTATTTGAAGTAGTATGGATTGTTAAAATCTTCATTATATCATTATTTCCTTTCGAGTTACATGTGCTATCCATTTTAGTTGTTACTGCTGTTGTTTGTCCTCAAGAAATGTGGTTCCTTTTATTTGGTACTGTTCATTGTTTGTGATTCTGTATTGCCAGTCCACAGTGTTTAATGAAAGATGACCTTCGACGAGAGCCAAAGGCTTCACTCACACAAAGCCATTCTTAACCATTGATCTGAGAAAATGAGTTGTATACAGCTGGCAGTTTAGATATTTCTAAACGAGAATGGCACCATGTATGAGATCCATATGAATGTCTCGATCAGACGAGGCTGTTTAAAAACATAGCTCGAGTTTTCAGATTGATATTTTGGTTTTATAGGAATCTGGCCAAAACTACATTTTAGGTTGCCTATTCTATGTTCGATTGCCTTTTCTCCAATATTAAATTTGTTATAACTGATTCATACGCTGATGTTTCTGAAGTGTTTAGTATTCACCTATACTCCATTCTTAATTTTTATGATGGATTCAAGGTTTATATTGTGTCCTATATGGCGAAGATATGATTGAATAAAATGTAATTAAATTTAGTTTTGGTGTGAATAAATTTAATTAACATAAACAGAAAAAATATTATAACTCGCTCTAATAAAAATGAAATGAATTACTAGTCAATATGAATAAAAACAGAGATAAAAAGCAAATACAAATTAAGATTAAAGAAAATAATAGCCAAAATTAATGATAATAGCTGACAATGTTTCATCAAATAAAAAAGTAAATACTAGTCAACGATTATTAATAAAAGTTGACAATGCTTCATCTAATGAAACTCGTATTAATTTAAAATTGATATGAATGTAAATACTACACATACTTATAATGTTTAAAACCAATTACTTAATCGCTATCTAAATACGCCCCACTGGAAGTAACCATGACGGAGATCATTAAGTTTTGTAACAATTCTATATTGTTCGTAAGGTTGCCTCTCTGTGTCTTTTTTTATAAATACTTTCATGGTAATTGTTAGATTTTATGACTTTTAGTGCAGTACTAGACTGGCGTCAAGTTCTCATCAATTTACAGTTGAGCTAACTAGATATAACCCTAAGTTCTATGCGAACAGTTTCTTTTCTCGCACATCTCACTTGTGGAACTCTCTTCCGACTCCATGCTTTCCAGTTAACTTTCATCTTCAAAAAACTTAAATGCAATGTCAATCGATATCTACTGTGTTTAACAGTGATTAGTCTTTCCTTTTCCCGCTCATTATTAATGTTTCTGTTCCTAATTCTTCCTCACCATGTGCCCCCCCTCCTTGTGTCTTAGTGGCTTTTCTTCCTTGCATGGGATAATGCCGATTAAAAAATGTATCTGCTCATTTATGAAGCTAAAATGGGAGAAAATACTTGTGAAAGGATAACTACGGTCAAGTTCATTCTATTCAGTGATAATTGCCTGCCTTGAATATCAGCACTCAAACATCGAACATCAGCGAGAAATGCGAATCTATTTTAACCCACTAATCAAGCTCAAAATATTTATAATGTTTAGCCTAAACTGACATAAGTTCATAAATATGTTGAATCCACTACGCCATTGATCTGCGAGACGTCATTTTGATTTCGATGAATCACTTTCCAATTGTTTCCTGAAGAATTATTTCATTTCTGATATTGCGTTGATTTCTATCAGGACATTTCAAACAATCTATTCTACAGCCTTCTTAAAATATAAATACATCTAATATGGTTGAAACAATTACATTTTTATACTCTCTAACTGTCTCCCTTTTTAACAATGAAATTCACACTGGCATCAGATATACAGCTGACCAATAAGTTAATATTTGCCGTTTCATTCAATATTTTCAACTTCTAGCACTTGTCTATATATTATTTTGCTGTCATTCCAAAGAGAGTAATATCATCCTTTACCTCTCTATCATTTTCTACTTCGTAAAGCTTTTAATAAATCTTGGAATGATAATGACTAAGCATCTTCTATTTATGCTTCTTCAGCCATTTCTGTCTTCTTTTGATTTTGTTGCTACGAAGTTCAGTTAAAATATTTGCTTAACCTTCAACATACATAGTATAACATGAATACATTGTATAACATGAATACATTGTATAACAAGAATATATCCGCACAAAGGAAAACATTTATTTATTTATCTTTATACATTTTATATTCTATATACAGCTCAAGTTTTAGGTTAATAACATTCAGAGAAAATAATTATTGTCTTAAGAAGTTTGGTCCCGTGCATCTGACCATCGAATCTAAATGGAACAGCCACTCATACATTTGTGTTTGTTCAAAACCCACAGAGCCCACCTGTGGTTCATACTCAGTTTCTGGGAGAGATCGCGCTATCTAGCGTCATCAACAGTCTGATCAAGGCCAGCACGATCAAAATCCTCAGCCACGATGATCTGGGAGAGTACAGCCACCGACGACTACCTAGTTTCGCTCACAATGCTTGTGTCAACCCGTGACGCACGCTGGGATCGCCCCCCTCTAGACAAATCGACCAAGGTGAGATTCGGCCACGTGCCCATATAAATGACTATCGATATATGATTATCAAGTAATTATTAATGAGATAATAGAAATTGCAGCCGACTCACCATCCTTCTATTTGGGCACTTCAATCTGGTGCAATGGTTAGCAAGCTTGTCCCGCTAAATAAATTACGACTGAATAGTGAGTTTGATCTCACTGAGTGACTCATACTTTCGGCATTGTGCCACATCTAAGCTAGGCTTACAAAATCGCAACCTGCCCTCACTTCGAATTTGCTATTAAGTGACAATAAAAACAACAATGATGAAGACAAAACAAATAGAATTATTCAGTCAGATTGAACCCATTTTTTATCAGTAGAAAGTTGGAGAATGGGATATATGCATTCTATATAACAGACTATAGGTTGGTAATTGAAAGATAAATTGGAAAAAAAATCCTATATAACGTATTTTTCTCCTTTAAAACGATTTATTGAAAATGAATAATGTTTTTTTTTTATTGACACAGTCGTATTTATGTAGTGGAAGGGGGAATATAAGGGAAGAGTTTCCACTCAGCTATTCCCCAAGAATTGCTACGTTATGAACAAGACTCCCACGTGTAGGCTTTATTGATAAATACAAACTTAACCACTTCAAGTCAAAGATCAATTTTTATATATCGTCTTTACCCTTTTCTACCACTTACACACAATTCATCATAATTTTTTTAACTGTACCTCTCTATTTGCCTTGTTTTAGAGGATTTTCTATTGGTTGAATTTTGGTATAAAGTATAGAATTAACTGATGAGAGATTTCCACTAGCGTAGATAACGGAACGATGAAAATTTACATCTATGAATTGAATAAAGGTTTCAGTTCGAAATTCCCTAAAGGTTAACAATTGTG
This sequence comes from Acanthosepion pharaonis, assembly GCA_903632075.3. Classification (NCBI taxonomy): domain Eukaryota; kingdom Metazoa; phylum Mollusca; class Cephalopoda; order Sepiida; family Sepiidae; genus Acanthosepion; species Acanthosepion pharaonis. The sequence continues at coordinate 1,034,948 of CAHIKZ030000056.1, forward strand.
ACATACATCTAAAGAAGGCGAGGGAATTCAACAGTGGATACGCGATGATGAAAAAATAACTAAGTGATGATACTAATCTGAATAAATCATTCTATAATAAGGATTCCTCTTCTAAAAGAAATATCGGACATAAATACTAATCATAACAATAAAAAACATGGAAATAGTTTGTACTTCTAATAAAACAATCTCTGGGCCGGTTTTTACAGATTCAATAGAAAAACGCCAAAAATAACTGAGCCGTGTTTACTGATTCAAGTGAAAAAGGCCAAGAAATAATTTAGCTGTGATATGCAGAATCAGTTGAAAGTAGCCAGTCAGTAGCTGAGCTGAGTTATACAGATTCAGCCAAGCAATATGAGTCTGGTTATACAGAAAACTGTTGAAATAGGCCAGGCAATAACTGATCCGACCTATACAAATTCAGCTGTAACTGTCCAACCAATAACTCTGCGAGATTATACACATTTAGTTGAAACAGACTAAGAAATAACTGAGTCGGGTTATACTGATTCAGTTCAAAACGGGACAACCAATAACTGATCCAGGTTATACATATTCAGTCTAAACAGGATAATTAATAACTCATCCGGTTTATACTGATTGAAACAGGCTAAGCAATAACTGAGCCAGGTTATACAGATTCGATTGAAATAGGCCAACCAATAACTGAGCCAGGTTATACAGATTCAGTTGAAACCGACCAAACAAGATCTGAACTGGGTTATACAGGTTCATTTTAAACTGTTCAAAACGAGCCAATCAATAACTGAACCAGGTTATACAGATTCAATTGAAACAGGCAAATCAATGACTAAGCTGAATAATACAGATTCAGTTGAAATAGGCCAATTGAGCCCGGTTATAAAGATTTAGTTTAAACAGACTAAATAATAAAAGAGTTCTGCTAAAAATGATGAAGAAGAGATATCCCGAGGCATGGATAGTAGAAAGAGAACAATATATCCCTATTGATTAAATAAAGTGTTCAGTTTGAAATTCACTGAAAGTTACCCGGATTGACAGACGCCTGAAAAATGCTGGGAAGTGCAACTATTGAAGCTTTTCGAAAATAAAAACAAAGATGCGGACAATAGTCCGAATGTATATAGCATAAATAATTTTATCAAGTGTTTGCGAAATTCTCTTTTTCTAGTGATTTAATCTTTTTCAGGTAATTTTAAGCATCATACTGTTGTAGATACTTTCTCTGAAAAGAAAATGTTCATTTTTTAATGTGTAGCAAATGAAAAAAACACCAAGACATTTCATAGACCAGCTAATTTGCGAGCCGAACAGAGTCCCAGTATATTTTCTAATTCACTCACACACACACAGACATAAATATACACATAAATAAATCGATTCAAACAATATATATATATATATATATATATATATATATATATATATATATATATAAGATTGGCCAAAAGTCCTGACTCAATTGGGGAAACATTATTCAAAGAAAACAACAAAATTTTATGGTTCAACTAAACATTCATTATTCAAAGTCCGTCTTTGGTGAACGAATCTTCTGGCAGCATCTAGTCAACACTGTCCATCTGTTTGAATCACCCAGCTGGCGGTCGAATCGTCCCAGATACCAGACCTCGATGGTATTGAATCAAAAAACTATAAAGGTGCTTCCTTCACTTCATGAAAAGTGTTGAATCGTTGGTCGCGGAGGAAATGTACCATTGAACGGAATAAGCCATAGTCACACCGAGCAGCATCAGGACGGAATGGTGGATGGAGAAGAATCTCAACACTGTCCATCTGTTTGAAATTCTTCTTAGTCAACCTGGCAGTCTGTGGCCATTGTCTTACTGAAACAAAACCCGACCTCGATTAATCAAAACAGGATATTACTTTAGTTTGTCGTACATGCAGTCAAAAAACTCTAAAGGTGCTTCCTTCACTTCATGAAAAGTGTTGAATCGTTGGTCGCGGAGGAAATGTACCATTGAACGGAATAAGCCATAGTCAAGCAGCATCAGGACTGAATGGTGGATGGGAAGAATCTCAACCTGTCCATCATTTCTGTTTGAAAGTCTTGAAACAAAAGTCAAACAGGACCTGGCAGTCTTTGTCGTTGCATTGTGCTTCCTTCAAAAAAACGTTGAACCTCGTTTAATCAAACCAGAATAAGCCATATCACTTTTGCAGCATCAGGACTGAATGGTGGAGAATCAAAATTTCTTATAAACCTGGCAGTCTGTCATTGTCTTGCTCGACCTCGATTTCAACAGGATATTACTTGAATCGTTGGTCGCGGAGGAAATGCTTCCTTACTTCATGAAAGCGTTGAACGGAATAATGCATTCACACGGACATAAGCCATAGTCACACCGGGCAGCATGGACGGAATGGTGGATGGAAGAATCTCAACACTGTCCATCTGTTTGAATTTTCTTAGTCAACCTGGCAGTCTATGGCCTTGCATTGTCTTGCTGAAACAAAACCCGACCTCGATTAATCAAAACAGGATATTACTTTAGTTTGTCGTACTATAACAGTCAAAAACTATAAAGGACTTCATGAAAAGCGTTGAATCGTTGGTCGCCGGAAATGTACCATTGAATGGAATAAGCCATAGTCACACAGGGCAGCATCAGGACGGAATGGTGGATGGAAACTGTCCATCTGTTTGAATTTCTTCTTAGTCAACCTGGCAGTCTGTGGCCTTACATTGTCTTGCTGAAACAAAACCCGACCTCGATTAATCAAAACAGGATATTACTTTAGTTTGTCGTACATGCAGTCAAAAACTATAAAGGTGCTTCCTTCACTTCATGAAAAGCGTTGAATCGTTGGTCATGGAGGAAATGTACCATTGAACGGAATAAGCCATAGTCACACCGGAGCAGCATCAGGGACGGAATGGTGGATGGAGAAGAATCTCAAACCTGTCCATCTGTTTAATTTCTTCTGTCAACCTGGCAGTCTGTGGCCCATTGTCTTGCTGAAACAAAACCCGACCTCGATTAATCAAAACAGGAGGATATTACTTTTAGTTTATTCTTCGTACATGCAGTCAAAAACTATAAAGGTGCTTTCCTTCACTTCATGAAAAGCGTTGAATCGTTGGTCGCGGAGGAAATATACCATTGAACGGAATAAGCCATAGTCACACCGGAGCAGCATCAGGACGGAATGGTGGATGGAGAAAAGAATCTCAACACTGTCCATCTGTTTGAATTTCTTCTTAGTCCAACCTGGCAGTCTGTGGCCTTGCATTGTCTTACTGAAACAAAACCCGACCTCGATTAATCAAAACAGGATATTACTTTTAGTTTGTCGTACATGCAGTCAAAAACTATAAAGGTGCTTCCTTCATTTCATGAAAAGCGTTGAATCGTTGGTCGCGGAGGAAATGTACCATTGAACGGAATAAGCCATAGTCACACCGGGCAGCATCGGGACGGAATGGTGGATGGAGAAGAATCTCAACCCTGTCCATCTGTTTGAATTTCTTCTTAGTCAACCTGGCAGTCTGTGGCCTTGCATTGTCTTACTGAAACAAAACCCGACCTCGATTAATCAAAACAGGATATTACTTTAGTTTGTCGTACATGCAGTCAAAAACTATAAAGGTGCTTCCTTCACTTCATGAAAAGTGTTGAATCGTTGGTCGCGGAGGAAATATACCATTGAATGGAATAAGCCATAGTCACACGGAGCAGCATCAGGACTGAATGGTGGATGGAGAAGAATCTCAACACTGTCCATCTGTTTGAATTTCTTCTTAGTCAACCTGGCATGGCAGTCTGTGGCCTTACGTGATATTCTGTCTTGCTGGAAACAAACCCGACCTCGATTAATCAAAACAGGATATTACTTTAGTTTGTCGTACATGCAGTCAAAAAACTATAAAAGGTGCTTCCACTTCATGAAAAGCGTTGAATCGTTGGTCGCGGAGAAATGTACCATTGAACGGAATAAGCCATAGTCACACCGGAGCAGCATCAGGACGGAATGGTGGATGGAGAAGAATCTCAACACTGTCCATCTGTTTGAATTTCTTCTTAGTCAACCTGGCAGTCTGTGGCCTTGCATTGTCTTACTGGAAACAAAACCCGACCTCGATTAATCAAAACAGGATATTACTTTAGTTTGTCGTACATGCAGTCAAAAAACTATAAAGGTGCTTCCTTCACTTCATGAAAAGCGTTGAATCGTTGGTCGCGGAGGAAATGTACCATTGAACGGAATAAGCCATAGTCACACCGGAGCAGCATCGGGACGGAATGGTGGATGGAGAAGAATCTCAACACTGTCCATCTGTTTGAATTTCTTCTTAGTCAACCTGGCAGTCTGTGGCCTTGCATTGTCTTACTGAAACAAAACCCGACCTCGATTAATCAAAACAGGATATTACTTTAGTTTGTCGTACATGCAGTCAAAAAACTATAAAGGTGCTTCCTTCACTTCATGAAAAGCGTTGAATCGTTGGTCGCGGAGAAATGTACCATTGACGGAATAAGCCATAGTCACACCGGAGCAGCATCAGGACGGAATGGTGGATGGAGAAGAATCTCAACACTGTCCATCTGTTTGAATTTCTTCTTAGTCAACCTGGCAGTCTGGCCTTGCATTGTCTTGCTGAAACAAAACCCGACCTCGATTAATCAAAACAGGATATTACTTTAGTTTGTCGTACATGCAGTCAAAAAACTATAAAGGTGCTTCCCTTCATTTTCATGAAAAGCGTTGAATCGTTGGTCGCGGAGAAATGTACCATTGAACGGAATAAGCCATAGTCACACCGGGCAGCATCGGGACGGAATGGTGGATGGAGGAAGAATCTCAACACTGTCCATCTGTTTGAATTTCTTCTTAGTCAACCTGGCAGTCTGTGGCCTTGCATTGTCTTACTGAAACAAAACCCGACCTCGATTAATCAAAACAGGATATTACTTTAGTTTGTCGTACATGCAGTCAAAAAACTATAAAGGTGCTTCCTTCATTTCATGAAAAGCGTTGAATCGTTGGTCGCGGAGGAAATGTACCATTGAACGGAATAAGCCATAGTCACACCGGAGCAGCATCGGGACGGAATGGTGGATGGAGAAGAATCTCAACACTGTCCATCTGTTTGAATTTCTTCTTAGTCAACCTGGCAGTCTGTGGCCTTGCATTGTCTTACTGAAACAAAAACCCGACCTCGATTAATCAAAACAGGATATTACTTTAGTTTGTCGTACATGCAGTCAAAAACTATTGCTTCCTTCATTTCATGAAAACGTTGAATCGTTGGTCGCGGAGGAAATGTGCCATTGAACGGAATAAGCCATAGTCACACCGGAGCAGCATCGGGACGGAATGGTGGATGGAGAAGAATCTCAACACTGTCCATCTGTTTGAATTTCTTCTTAGTCAACCTGGCAGTCTGTGGCCTTCATTGTCTTACTGAAACAAACCCGACCTCGATTAATCAAAACAGGATATTACGTTTGTCGTACATGCAGTCAAAAACTATAAAGGTGCTTCCTTCACTTTCATGAAAAGCGTTGAATCGTTGGTCGCGGAATGTGCCATTGAACGGTCATCACCGGAGCAGCATCAGGACTGAATGGTGGATGGAGAAGAATCTCAACACTGTCCATCTGTTTGAATTTCTTCTTAGTCAACCTGGCAGTCTGTGGCCTTGCATTGTCTTGCTGAAACAAAACCCGACCTCGATTAATCAAAACAGGATATTACTTTAGTTTGTCGTACATGCAGTCAAAAAACTATAAAGGTGCTTCCTTCACTTCATGAAAAGCGTTGAATCGTTGGTCGCGGAATGAAAATGTACCATTGAACGGAATGCCATAGTCACACCGGAGCAGCATCAGGGACGGAATGGTGGAGAAGAATCTCAACACTGTCCATCTGTTTGAATTTCTTCTTAGTCAACCTGGCAGTCTGTTGTTGCATTGTCTTGCTGAAACAAAACCCGACCTCGATTAATCAAAACAGGATATTACTTTAGTTTGTCGTACATGCAGTCGAGCTGCTTGACACTTCATGAAAAGCGTTGAATCGTTGGTCGCGGGAAATGTACCATTTGTGGAATAACCCATAGAACGAGACCATCAAGGACTGAATTGGAATCTCAACTGTCCATCTGTTTGAATTTCTTCTTAGTCAACCTGGCAGTCTGTGGATTACGTGTCTTGAAACAAACCTTTCGATTAATCAAAACAGGATACTAGTTTGTTTGTTACATGCAGTGAGCTGCCGGAATTTCGTTGATGGCGCGGCAAACAATCTACATAAGCGGTACTTTGAAAATTAAAAGAATTTGTTGCTTTCTTTCCTCTTGGTCTGAATCCAGATTTTTAACATATTTGATTATTAGGTCTGCCAGTTTAAGATTTTATTATATTTTCTATATACTTTTCAGATGAGATGTGGAATATTGCACTCGAAGTTGTGGCTAAACTCTCCAAAGTTCGTATTTGGCTTTTGATAGTCCAGTCGATGTGGTGTCTGTTTGAACATAACATGATGATCAACATCCTAAAAGTTGGAAAAATTTAAAAACAAATTAAGCAGATAGACATTTTCGATTCTTTTTAATAATTTGTTTAGATTTATATCTGCTCCCAAAATACACCTTATTATATATATATATATATATATATATATATATATATATATATATATATATATATATATATGTGTGTGTGTGTGTGTGTGTGTGTGTGTGTGTGAATTCAGATACAGGAAAGCAGAGGAACCCGTTTTAGATCGATTAAAATTAGCGTGGCAATGTTAGAGAGATGGAAAGGGATTTCAGGAAGTTAATTTTTACTCGACATACACGGTTATTTCGTGTCTCGGGGGACTTGCTCCCCATCGGGGGTGATAGAGCGACTCCACTGGTTAGTTAAAAATGTACACACCGAAGTGTTTAATGAAATACATCAGTTTAAAATCCCTTTCGTTGATGTCATCTTTTTTTTTTTTTTTTATCTCCGAACAAAACAACTGGCGATCAACGGCCGAGAAAGAAGAAGTCAACGTTATGAATCAATTTTTTGTTGTTGTAACTGTGCTTTTTTTGTTATTGTTTTTTTTTTTCGTAAATATAATATAAACAAATTTGATTAAAAAATAACCGAGGATGTCTGCCGGTTCAATTTTTTATTATATTTTCCAATTTTTGTTATAAAGAACTTGGTAAATCGAATTGGTAAATCCAAGGAGGACGAAATCCTGAGAGCTCAATGTGAAGAACAGAGCTAATATTTAAAGAAAAACAGACCACTTTAAGGTACCATTGCAATAATTTATTTCACCAAAATCCTTTAAAAAGAATTTTGGTGAAATAAATTATTGTAACCTATAAAAATAACCTATTTTTCTGGAAATATATATATATATATATATATATATATATATATATATATATATATATTACTTTTAACGTTATTTCTACTGGATACTAATATTTGAGAAGATGCTCAGTTTATTTATTAAACACCATATTTATTTATTTTCGACTACCAATTTGAATACTGGAGAAATATAATTAGAAAAATATGCACTCTTCTGGTAATAATGATAAATAAATGGGGCGTCTACTCAAATACGCGTATCCAATATAATTAAAGTTTAAGTAACAAAATCTGTCGAATATATATATATATATATATATATATATATATATATATATATATATATATATATATATAATTATTTATTTAAAAATATGATTCCAATATATAAATTCAATCTTTGGCAAAAAGTGATAATCACCAACAGAACGGTTAAATTAAAAGAGTGCTCAATACAGTTTTCATAAAACGAAAATGTAGGCCAAGTTAACATATAACATATCATCGACACTCTCCTTCCCTTACCGCAACCATGGTTTCTATTCTGCCTGATGAAGCCATCTTGGTAGAAACCTTGGTTGCAGGAATATATATATATATATATATATATATATATATATATATATGTGTGTGTGTGTGTGTGTGTGTGTGTGTGTGTGTGTGTGGTTTTAAGGTATGGGTTAAAGTGCTCAATATCATGGATAGAGCGTATGTAAATATAAAAGTGGACATTGAAGTCAACCCCCAGATGCGGCGCTCTATTTTATTCTAAATGAAATCTTCTGTCCATGTGCCTTTTCTTTTTGCTCGGCAAAATAAAACTGGAAAAAATATATTCATGGCTAAGGAAGAATTTACGAGTAAATCATTGGAAAAACACAAAAACAACTGTAGACTACTTCCGCAACTTAAAAACAAACATAAATGCCAATTTATACAACTAGATATAAAAAAAAATTCTATCCATCTGTAACAGAACTCATATTGGATAAGGCCATCTCCTCAACTCAAGAACAAATAAAAATGAACATAAACCAAACAAAAATAATTAAACACTCCCGAAAATCACTAATATTCGACAATGAAGACATATGGATAAAGAAAGAAGGGACCTTTGACACTACAATGGGAAACTTTGACGGTGTAGGGACCTGCGAAATCATAAGAATACATTTGCTATACGAACTAAGTAAAATATTCGATAAAACTGATACAGGCCTTTACAGGAACAACGGTCTCATAATCTTAAGAAAATAATTTCTTTTAAATTGTAGTATGCGGCATAAGCCTAAAAACTGACCTAAACGAAGTAGAAAAGGTACATATAAACCATAGAGAAAACCCAATAATATACCACTGTATATGTAGACATCTTTCAAACACCCGCCTCACTAATCAAGCGGATACCACAATTAATCAACCGCAGGCGTTCCTACAATTCTTCCAGTGAAATCATCTTCAAGGATGCCAAGAAATATGATGAAAGAATCCTAAAAGATGGCGGATTCCCATCCAACACTCACACGCACATCATCACACATCACTAAAAGTCAACAGGAAGAGAAACATCATATGGTTCAATCCACCGTACAGCAAAAGCATAAAAACCAACGTAGGAAAAATATGCATTAAATCATAGACAAACACTTCCCGGCATCAAGCACTCTTCTAAGATATTCAACAAAAACACAATAAAAATCGTCTATACTTGCACCGAGAACATGGCATAAATAATACACAAAAAAAACACAACAGGAAAACAAGCAACAAACCACCTGAACAAATTAAACTCACATGTAACTACAGAACAAAGAACAAATCTCTCTTAAACGTCAGTTGCTTGCAGAACAAGGTAATATACCAAGTCACTGTAAAATCAGCAGATAACGAAGAAAAATATAAAATAGGATTAACTGAAGGATCCTATAAACAAAGAAACTTTACCCACACAAAATATTTTTTACAAATGGTAAATACCCGAACAGCACAAATCTTCTTCAACATATCTGGGGGATTAAAAACAAAAACCACATCACACCAAAAATGTCATGGAAAATAAGGAAAACAACACCAGTCTATAATAATCAATACAGTAATAAATAGCTATAATTCCCTCCGCATATCAAAACAAAATACTAAATAAACTACTAGAATTCATCTCAAAATGCAGACATGAAAACTAATTTTTGCAACGTTACATAAAATCCGGAAAATGTAAAGGAACAAGTATAAACGAAAATGGATGAAAATACACAAAAACAAGGAAAATAAATGAAACCAAACAAATAAATAAACTATGTAAATATTAAAACAATTAATAAACCACATACGCACAGATAAACACAAGAAAACTTAGTAATAACAACCAACAATAAAATAATCAATAATAATAATAATAATAAAAATTAACTAACAACAATACAAATAGCCCAAAAACTGCATTCGGATCTACAATCATTACCACTCATTAGCACGTAGAATAATTCTAAACACAACAGTTATCGTCCAGCAAAACCACAGTTAGAATAATACAACAGACTACCGACAATGCATCTACAGAAATATTCGAGAAAAAAACAAAGCGCATATGGCCCGACGATTGCGTTTAACATGAAAGAGAGTGTCGCCTCTGGGTGTTGACTTCAGTGTCCACTTTTATATTTATAGTTATCTGTCTCTCTATCTATCTATCTATCTATCTATCTATCTCTCTCTCTCTCTTCATATATATATATATATATATATATATATATATATATATATATATATATATATATATATATATATATATTAATTGATTTAAAATATGTTTTTTTTCCTACACAGTTCTATATTACTAGGTTTATATATAAAATAAAAGTTTACTAAATCAGTGAAATTAAGTAACCATTTTTGCCGTCAGTCATAAATTTTTAAAAAAAAAAAAAAATGTAACCTCATATACATACTTAAACTTGATGTTAAATAATCATAATGGAGTCTAATACATTTAACTGTTCTTAAAAAGAATATAGTAAAATAAAAATTAAAAAGGAGAATATTTCAAATCGTAGTTAAATAAAAAGTATTATGATCTGAACACCCCGAAAATCTTTAAATTTATAAATGCTGTAAGAAATTTTTTACCGTTAACAATAATTTTTTTTAAAAATCCAGACGACATGCATTGAACGGATGTCAGTTTTCATTGAAAAATACATCCCTACCCCTTACCAAATTGTAGCTAATAACTGATACAATGATACTGACATAAGGAATACCTAGACATCCCTTGTCCAATTCAAGTAGAATATTCTGTAACCATGGAAACGTGATTTTAGCTGTGTCTTTAAAACCCAGTAATTTTTAAAAGTTACTCCAAAATTCGCTTGAGGGTGAAATGGAACTAATGCTTTTAATTTAATTGCAAAATTAAATTCGGGGCTTTTAGCTTCTATTTTTGAAACATGATTAGAACTGTGTAGCGGAAAAAAAAACATTTTAAATCAATTTATAATATTATGCTCTGTAAATTTACATTGAGCCTTATTTTGTAAAAATAAAAATATCTATAAGACCGGATTATATATCTTATATATCTATATAACACCGGATTATATATCTTACTTTCTTTCTTTTTATTTATATATATATATATATATATATATATATATATATATATATATATATATATATATATATATATATATAAAAACTCAAACACTAATATCCCATGATTATAATTTATTACATTGGAATCGTAATCACGAACCAATTCATCAGACCTACAAATTTAAAATTCTTTTTGAATATGTAGGTTTGATGATTATGATTCAATGTAATAAATTATAACCATGGAATATTAGTGTTTGAGCCTTTATATTATAATCTTACTCTGTCCTGAACATTGAGTTCTACCTGGATTCTATCATCTTGGGAATATATATATATATATATATATATATATATATATATATATATATATATATATATATATATTAAAATCAGTTTTAGCTGAAAATAAATGAATTACATTCTTTGCTTTTATAAATCATGTTGGGAATGCAGAACTACTCCCCGCTCCAAAAGTAAACTAAAAACATATTTTAAGCTCAAATATGTGAGCATGTGTATGAACGTTTATGTATGCGTGTGTGTTTGAGGATGCAGTATACATATGATTGTGTGAGCTTGAGCGTGTGCGCACTTGTTTTCGTGCGTTCATGGCTGTTTTGATGGCTGTATGTTTGGCTGTGTGCTTGTGCAGTGATTATGCATATAGTGGTGAGGATGACATCTAAACCAAAAAATACAAAATGAATGAAAAACAAAGAAAAGTGTAATTTCAATTGATAGTTTTTTTTTTTTCTTTTTTTTTTTTTTCTTTATTTCATTTTCTCACTGGGAACTCAAACTTTGTGTACTGCTTCGCCAAGAATTACAAATGGAAAACAACAAAATGGTTTCTTGAGATCACAGAACGGCTTTGCATGAGAGACATTTGGTCGATGAAGACCAAAGAGATAAGTTTTTATTTTTCTGTTTCTTTATAGTATATTTCTAAACTCTTTCTTTCTCATTCATTTCTACTATTTTTCCAGTTAGTTTTATCTCTCTTTCTAACTCATTCACTTCTATGAGTCTTTTAACTTTTCTTATGCATTTCTCTCTTTCATTCACTTTTACTATTTCTCTTATTCACTTCTACGAATTATTAAGGTCGCTCTTTCTCTCTGTATATGTTTCCTTCTCATCCTCATTCACTTTAAAATCTTCTAATTGTTCCCCTTTCTCACACATTCACATTAACTGCAACTAATTATTTAATTCATTCTTTCTCTTTTCCTACTTCTTCTCTTTTTCGCTTATTCTTTTTTTCTAATTCTTTAATTCTGTTGTTCCGTATTTCTCTTTCGTTCATTAATTCCTAACAACTATTTCAAAACCTCTTTTTCTTTCTGTCATTCACTTGTACTATTTTTTCATTCCTTCTCCACATCTTTTCCTTATTCCTTTGTGCTAAGTCTTTCATTTAAATGAGTTTCTTCTACTATTTTAGTCATTCTCTTTTTATTATTAATTTCTAATTCTTTTATTCTCTTTCTTTTCTTTCATTCCCTTCTATTGTTCCTTTCGTTCTTTCCTTGTGTCTTTTTCATTCACTTCTTAAATTCTTTCGCTCTTATACGGACATACACGCACAAACACACACAAACACACTCTCTCTCTCTCTTTCTCTCTCCACCTCTCCTTTTCTCTCTCTCTCTCTCTCTTTTCTTAACAGAATTCTTGTATCCTTTTACTACTTTCATTATCTTTCGGTTCCTTCTTTTTCTTCCGCCTGAACATCAATTTGTGTCCACTGGTTTCTGTGGATCCATAAACTTCTCTCCTTTCTTTAAACATTTTTTTTTTTTTTGCTTTTTCTTAATTGCTTCACTTTTATTTGATTTTATTCCGTCTTTTCTTTTACTTATATTTCTTCAATTACTTTCCTTTTTCTATTTATCGATATTTATTTTCTTATTTCTTTTTGTTTTCCTCTTCATTTATTATTTGTACTTTCTATTTCTTTGTTTCCTTTCTTTTTTCATTCTTTCTTTTTCTTCCCTCCACTCTTCTTTCTTTTTTCTTTCACTCTTTTTCTCGTCATTTTTCTTTTCATTCTTTTGCTCTCCACCTTTCTTTCTTTCTTTCTTTCTTTCTTTCTTTCTTTCTTTCTTTCTTTCTTTCTTTCTTTTTTGTCTCCACGTTTCTTTCATTCTTTTTCTCTCCAACCTTCTTTTTTTTTTTCTTTTTTCTTTCTTTCTTTCTTCTCTCCAAATTTCTTTCTTTCTTTCTTTCTTTCTTTCTTTCTTTCTTTCTTTCTTTCTTTTTTCTCTCCACTTTTCTTTCATTCTTTTTCTCTCCGACCTTCTTTTTTTTTCTTTCTTTTTTCTTTCTTTCTTTCTTCTCTCCAAATTTCTTTCTTTCTTTCTTTCTTTCTTTCTTTCTTTCTTTCTTTCTTTCTTTCTTTCTTTACTACATAATTTATATTAATTTTTAAATTAGCCCTATCACAGCTTTTAACCTTTCATTTTCATTTCCCTTCTCTTTCTTTTCTCACATCAAAGTTTATTTGTTTCTTATTTCTTCCTTCTTCCACTAACCACATTTATTCCATTGTGTTTTTTCCTCGTCTTTTCTTACAATTTCCCTCCATTTTTATACCTTTTCATTCACTCTCTTCGCTCTCATTTAGTTGCTTATAATTTCTCTTGCATAATCCTGGATTCGCTTTTGAATTCTCATTTAGAATATTTCTTTCCATCGCATACATACATACACACGCGCACACACACAGACACGCATATAAATATATTAATTCGAAGACTCATAAATATAGGCACACATCCATACATCAACTGACTGAAGCATTTACATACTATTATTAAATACATACTGGGGGCAAAAATAGATACACAGTTCCCACACACATACATGGCATTTTACAGACACAAAATATGTCCCTCTACAGACTGACAAACAGACACACACACACATATATATATATATATATATATATATATATATATATATATATAGACATCAATTTTAGTCAATAATACAATATCTTTTACCCTTGTATGCTTTGGTTATTTGGTCTAATAATCAATTTTTAAAGTCCTTTCAAAAAGCTCTTTAAACAATCGATTAGCTAAATGAATTATTATATCTTAATCTTTTTCACGTGTTTCAGAAAGAAGTTGGTCTGTTAAATCGATATTTAGTAGAGAAAAAGGTTAATATAAACCAATAGAAACTTTTGGCTTCTTCCCAAAATATGAATAGAATTGAAAAAATAAAACTAATATTAATAATCTTTGCTGTTTCTTTCTTGTAATAATAGGTTTTTTTTTCTTTTCTTTCTTCTTTCCACATTGCTCTCTCTCTCTCTCTCTCTCTCTTTCTTTCTTTGTATACCTGTACCAAACCACATACACGCAGACGCTCTCTCTCCCTTTCTTTTATTTTTTGTTGTTGTTATTCGTTGAGTTAAACTGGTGAAAAATATTCCTGTGTTGATTGAAAGAACCAGACCAGGTTTTTGTACTATCCAATATTGTACGTTGGCTTCTGCCTTTATGCCAAACACTAAGGACCGGGAAACCTTGGCAGGAGGCAACGCAACATCTGGTATTGAGAAAAGTCCACCTGTAATGTTCCATTATTGAATTAAGAATAGAAGTACGTGCTCCGAAATAGTTTAGAAAATGCCCAGAAATAACATTTGAAAAGTTAAAACTTAGGATTTACAGCAAAGATGAAATCAATTTTGTGCTGGCAAAAATGGCTGACAGAAATTTGAATCTGTGTGGAGAAGGCTAAATAGATGATTTGTCATGAATGCCAGTAATGAAAAGAGTTTAAGTATGCTAAGACTGAATAAAATTTTGTTTTTGTTTTTAATCATTTCACCACAAGCAAGACGGGAATGCCACTAGTACACAGGGGCTACAGAGAGTAAAAGTGAGAGGAACGACTGAGTATAAGGAGGATTGAGGAAAGGATAAGAGATGAACGGGTTTCAAGGAGATAGAAGATGGCGATTGACGTTTCATTTACATTTTTGAAGATTTTAGTTACCAGGGAAGCAAGTAAACGGAAGTGAGTAACACAGGCGGGAAGTACGAGAAAATTAACTATTGGAGTAGAAGTTAGGGTTACATTTAATTTTTCAACAGTAAAATGGTGGGACCTAGATGTCAATCTAGTAACACGCATGTAGTCGGGCAATCAGGGATGGAAGCTGGTCAGAGCATTTGCTGTGAAAATATTTGTAGAAAAGACAGAAGGAAGCCACGCCACGTCAATGAGAAAGTGACTGAAGTCGAGATGCCAAGTCAGGATCTATTAGATTTCAGATCCTTCTTTGGATCTTGTCAAGAAACTCGAAATGAATAGCAGGAGCACCAGACCAGATATGGCAGCAGTATTCGATGCACGGACGAATGGTAGATTTGGAAATGTGCAAGATGAACTCTGACAAGAAAGATTTTCTGGCGCGACACAGTGACCCAGCTGTAAATAGATCTTTAAAAATGATATTTATTTTTGGTTGTCGTTAGTTAGTTGTCAAGAACATGAAGAAAAATTGAAATCGAACACCTTTTATCATTCAGAATTAGAACTATTAGTGTAGTGATTAATGGGTTTACAAAGTAAAGAAGTAACTAGAATTAGTGGCATCTAAGAAAAAGAAACAAAAGTAATGTTACTCGGTGATATCAATGAAACCAGCGTTATTTAGACATGGAATGTGCTTTTCCTTAATTCAACAGGCAAATCACACTTTTGTTAAGCTTTGAAAGGGATTCAACAAAGATCAGCAGCATGTTTTCAAGAATTCATTTTTCAAATAATTTTGTAATTTAATAATAATTGTGTGCGTTCTTCAGATAAGGAAAATTCAGGACAGGAGCCAAATTAAGGGCAAAATTAAATTGTAAATAGCAATATCTGGCACATTATTATAGGTTTGTCTTTACGGCATAGCATCAAGCAAGACGTTCTGACTGAGTCTAGTCGTGAGAATATTTAAAATCCTAACTATTAGCCATTAAAGCAACGCATAAATATGTTGCTTACTAGCAGTATTTTCTATGTGGCGTGAACACATCAAAGGTCATGTCAGGAATTAAATTCAAAATGGTATGTGTAGGTTTATATGTAAATCATAAATATGAAATTCGTATAAGAGAAGTGTTCCATGTTATTCAAAACTTTCAGGAATCTAGGTTTACCTTGTCTGTTTCGCCGGACATTGCACACATCATTCAATTTCGCTCTACCACGAATCTTTTTCTTTTAAGAGGCTCTTTTCCAAGTTTTTTTAACTCTTGGGTAGCATTTTCGGATTTCAGTCATGTAAAAAAGAGTCGCATGAAGAGAGAAATTCAAATAATAATGTATTTCTGTATATATTAGTTTTCCATATATCTTTCTTTTATATACGCAAACACACAAAAACACGCATACATCACACACACACACTTACACACACACGCATACACACACGTATATATATAATGTTCTTGCAGGCTCACTTTGTACAAGCGTATGTATATTCATGGAAATAAATAAATGCGCACCCACTCATCCATAGTTAATAAACAATTTCTGCACAAACATACACATATATACACACACCCCAACACACATACACACACACACATATATATATATATATATATATATATATATATATATATATACACACACACTCATCAACCACCCCTATATATATATATATATACGGAAAAAAAAAAAAAAAATCCTTATATGCAATCGGCTTTTGAAATGTCGTCTAAGGAAAACAAAGGAACTATAGTAGCCGTGGCAAGGATAATGTTTCACTCTTCATTTATTAATATTATTATTTCTTCACAATATAATTTGCGTCATTATCAGTAATAATAATAATAAAAATCGATATTCTTACATTTGTTTAATTCTTTCTCCTTTGTAAATTTATTTATTATTTTTATTATTATTATTGCTGGTAATGTTATAATTAGTTTGTCCAAACTTGGTAGTGATTTGCAGTGTACAAAATTGAGTTTTCTCCACAGAATTTGGATGGATAATTAATTAAATTGAATGTTCAGGGACACATGATGAGGAAAGACGGTCTGAAGAATTTAACAATCACGGATCGTATTGCAGGTAAAATAAGCCGGGAGAAACAGCGAAAAACTTATTGAACGAGTTTGTGTTAATGGATGGCAAAGAGGGATGGTAAAGAGTCAGAAGAACAATAGAAAGATGTGGCGAGTCGAGATCGTCCACTTACTGAAAGGACATGGCATATAAAAACGAAGAAACTTATAGTTTCAAAAGTTTTCCGAGAGATTTCTTTTTTTCATGGAAAAGAAGCCTCCCTAATCCTTCTAAATGAGAAACAAAGGAGGCCTTTTATTTAACACAGTCGCAAAAGGACAAATACATAATTTAATTCAAATGGATTTTGCTATCATACAAATGCAATACTCTTTGTGTTTATGCAACTTTCAACATATCAAAGATTATACTGGCACCAAAAAGAAAACGGAAAGATCGAAATGTTGTACAGGCATGGAAAGCGATCTTCAGCCAGCAGCCAGTAAAGAGATCTTATGTGTCATATATTCAATGTGCTTTCTGCTAAGACCGAAGAAATTGAATGCGCCTTATCGTCCCTGATTGAATGTGATCATTCCTTGCCCCCAATCACTCACACGAATGAGGAAATCGCTGGGATTTGTAACGATGAATATTTGGCAGAGCCAACACTGACGTGTCTCGAACTTGGAACCAAATGGTCCTAAGAAATTTCAGCGCGGTTATTTTCAATGAACAAATAACAGAAACGATAAAGATTATAACAACAACAACAGTCATTATTATTACCTTAATATTAACCAGAAAAGAATTATTGTTAATATTAATCATAATAATAGCCATTATAATAGGCGTGTACTACACTAATCCTAGTAAATAGCAATAACACTAGTAAAGATTACGTTGAACAAATGTAGGTTCAAATAACCTTTGGTAATTATTCATTTCTTAAGTCAAATGTCTCCAATATTGTAATATTTTTACCGTCGCAGTAGTTAATGTCTAAATGTTTTGAACGAGACATAGTTGAGTTTTATTATTATTATTATTATTATTATTATTATCATTATTATTATTATTATTATTATTATTAATAGTATTAGAGTAGTTGTAGTAGTAGCAGTAATAGTAGTATTATTATTTGATGAAAGACGAAATACCTAACATTGTGAGGAAAATTATGATCATAGACTCGTCATTTAATTTCATTCTCAGCGTGATGTTTGAATATTTTTTTTTCTTTTGCTTTCAACCAAAAGATTTAAAACTATATACTTCCATATTGTTAAGGATGTATGCACCACTTACTAAAGCAATTCTTCATGTTTCATCAACGAGTTAGATATTAACCCCATCTTCTTTTAATATTTTTAATGATTTAATTGCATTTCCCACTACCGATATTATTATTATTATTATTAGTAGTAGTAGTAGTAGTAGTATCTGTAACTTCGAGACAAAACTTTCACGGGCTGTTCAAAGCAGCACTGCAACCTGCGCCCTCCCAAGAATGTCAGTTATCCACAGGGCGCCTTGCTAGGGCAGAAAGATACCCGGAAATAGTCTCGAGTTTGCCTACCATAAAAAGGGTCGACATGAGCTGATGCTTCATTCATTTCTCCGATTTACATTGCTAGCTTTTGGTACCTTCTATACATCTTCTCCGCCTTCACGATATTCTTACCTATTATTATTATTATTGTTGATCATTATTATTATGATTATCATCATCATCATTATTATCACCATTATTACTATTATTATTATTATCATCATCATTATTATCATCATCACCATTATCAGCATCATCATCATTATTATTTATCGTCATCATTATTACTATCATCGTCATCATTATTATCATTCTTATTATTATTCACTTTATTTTATATTATAGTACATTACTAGTAAGAAATAATTGTTTGATACTATTAATTAAAATTATTATACGCTTTTATTTATTTTGAATGATAGTTTTATTATTATTATTATTATAGTTGTTGTAGTAGTAGAAGTAGCAGTAATATTAGTATTATCATCATCATTATCATCATATTATGACCATAGTGACAATATTTTACTTATACTTCAAATTTAGTTAGTCCGTTCATTATAATGTTATTGCTTTTATTGTTGTTTTTATTATCGTTGTCGTCCAAACCTTTATATGCAGAATTACTTTTTTTTTTTTTTACTTTCGACCATTCTAAAGAGAGCACGTCAGCAATTTCTTAAACGCCCATCTGAAATCTTTGTTCATGAAGGCGTATATCACAGGATTCATACAGCTATTTCCATATCCCAGCCAGGTGATGATAGATATCATCATGGGAGAAATTTGACAGTCTTCACAGAAAGGAAGAATCATATACATCAAGAAGAAAGGAAGCCATGACACGATAAAGACACCCATAATTATTCCTAATGTCCGTAGGGCTTTTCGATCGTTCGCAGAATGTTCTAGTTTCTCTTGTCGACCAGTCACAGCACAGCTGTGACGCGGGATACTTTTCTTGATGGCACTGGCCTGGACGTTGGCGATTCTTAAGATGGCCGCGTATGCGAAAACCATAACAACGAAAGGAATGTAGAATGATGTCATGGCTGATAAGACGGCGTAGATTTTATTGACAGCCAAATCACACTTGCCTGTGTCAGTGTAAAGAGTGCCCGGGTTGTCGGTGAACCAACCAAGGTAAATAGGAATGAAAGATATAAGAACGCTGCAAAACCAAACTGTGATAATCATGCAGGCAACACGCCTATTTGACATCTTCACTGAATAAACAAATGGTTTTGTGATAGCCCAGTAGCGATCGAGGGAGATGCAACAGAGGTGTAAAATAGAAGCCGTGCAACACATGACATCACAAGAGCGCCAGAAATAGCAGAACACCCAACCGAACCACCACTCACCGCCTGTGAGATCGTAAATTAAAGACAGTGGCAAAACTAAAATGGCAACAGTGACGTCAGCAAAAGCTAGGCTGCACACAAAATAGTTCGTGGGAATTTTGAGTCGTTCGAACCGGAGCACAGCAACTAACACAAGAAGATTGCCAACTAAAGTTATGAATGCGATTATGCCATAAGTTATGCCAAATGCGATTTGAAGAGTGAGCGATAATTCGGATGAATCGTTGACTAAAGAGCGGTGACTTACGGTGAGGTTAGGTGCGGATGAATACATGTTTGAATGTTTTCTTTGTCCTCGCCGTTTTAGTCTTTAGATGTTTTAATTAAGTTTTATTTGTGCAAATTATTTTTTATAATAATCCAATAAGTCCTTTTTTTTATCTAACTGAATGAACTAAATGAAATAAATTCTAACTTCGCATGCATATACATGAAATATGTTTTCGTTCCATCATAATCAGTACTGTCATGAGATAAAGACTGAGAAGACAGAGTGGTAAAAACCCGGCCCACCATGTCGAAGTGATGAAGAAAAAAGCAACTTCAAAAGTGACACTCAAAAATAAAATCATGGATATTTCTGGTTTTGTGGGGAGAAAATTTGAACAAGTCTGCCTGGTGTTTCCATTCCTTCCATCAAATTTTAACCAACTTGAAGACATTGGAAAGAAAATTCAAAACTGGATTGAATATGATTGATTGGATATAGCGATTCAACTATATGTTGCTAAATATTTTCGTTAGGAATTTGCATAAAATATGGATATAATTTTGTACAAAATATCCATCCAATATGTTGTTTTCTTCTTAGAAACCATATTATTTCAAATACTTAATGAAATGTTTTTCTTTTGTGATTTATTTTATTTATTAATTACGATTTTATTATTTTCAACCTCTTTTTTCCTTTTTAAACATTTCACATTTTTACTTTTTTTTTTACCAACGAAGCAAAGTATTACAGGATCAAGAATTCAAGATATTCTTGTTCCTAATTCGTAATGTTAGATATTGGGACAAATTTTCATTATCATAACACGTTAGGCATGTGTCATGTCGTCTAAAAAGTCGTCTTCGTACCAAAAATAGGTAAAGATTATTGAAATTCAACAAAAAATTGTATCCAAGTAGCCACCAAAACGTTCAAATGTCTGAAATGTTTTTGTTTTTTTTTTTAGCTTGAACACTTCCGGAATCCATAAAGAGTAGACTCCAACAATTCAAGATGCTTATGAAGCATTACTGATAGGGATCATTCCACTTGTTGTCCAAATAACGGTGTCAAAGCTCTTTTGCTGGTTTTCCTTCTTTTTTTCCTACAACCGCTTCTCAAAATGTTTCAGCGTTTTTAGTGAAAATGTGCGTTTCTTTAAGATAGTCACAATTTATTCTTTTCTTTTTAATGGAACAAACTTGTTTTCAAACATATCCTTGACGAGACTAATAATCAAATCAATTTTTAAAGGTTCCCGTTTGGTTTGGAGTCGTAGAAAGATGCTGCCTATGTAAATATCTTCTTTTGTATCCCCCAAGAAATGGAAGGTTCGTGGATATAATTTGATGAACAACAATGCAGATTTTAAAGATTTGACAAAATTTTTAACGATATCTTGCTGGGAGCGTCAAGGAATTATTGAGTGGAGGTTTTACAAGTGTTATCTGTTTTTCTTTGAGATAATTGGGTAAATGAAGTAAGGAAAAATAAATGATAATATATGCAAGAATGTAGAAGAAGACTCAATATTGCGAAGAAAAAGAACTAGAGATAAGAGTGATGGGCTGAAGGAAGGAGAAAAGAAAAAGGAGGGAAAATGCGCAAAAGGCAAAGAAAAGAAAGAATGCGTTATGAATACAGAGAGGTGAATATGGAAAGCAGCAAAACAAAATGAGTAAATGAATGAAGGCAAAACTGAGTGAAATATCGAAAAACAAAGAAATAAATGAAAAAGAATGGGTGAATGAATATATGAAGAAGAAAATAACAAAAATATCAACAAATATGAAAGAAAGAAATTAAGAAAGAAAGTATAGAACAAATTACGTCATTAGTAAGAAACCGGAAATACAGAATGGAAAGGAAGTAAATGTGGAAAGTGACAGTGAAAATAAGAACAGTGTAATTAAACTATACTAATGGAAAAGGCCTTGGAATAGTTTGGTATTATATTCAAAAGAACTAAAAGAGAAGGAGGAGGATACTAATGGCGTGATATTAGGAAAACAAAAAGAAAACAAAGTTTGTTAAATAATATAACATAGAAACAAATATGAAATACAAAGAAATTAAATGTTTTCATCTGAGAATCTTTTTAAGAATCTGCTCTCAAATTTTTTTATGCATTGAGAACCATATTTACTTGATTAATTTTGCTC
This sequence comes from Acanthosepion pharaonis, assembly GCA_903632075.3. NCBI lineage: Eukaryota > Metazoa > Mollusca > Cephalopoda > Sepiida > Sepiidae > Acanthosepion > Acanthosepion pharaonis. The sequence continues at coordinate 1,057,183 of CAHIKZ030000056.1, forward strand.
TGAAAATAGTTTCTCTTATTTTCACGTAGTTTATCGATTTTGTGGTTTTGTGTTTATTTTTCAAGCGATACGAATTGATAATCTCGCTGTTGATTTGTTGTTTCAAATGTATTTTTCTTAGAATTTATCTCTTTATTTTACGGATGAAGAAACGGATTCATTAACAGGAATAAATTCCAAAGAACAATATTTGCCTTTGTTTTTCAAAGCAACCATTCTTTCTGACAAGCAACTCGACAGTTTCAGTCTTCCGTACAATAAAATATTTGCTTAAACGTCATCCAACCGTCGACAATTAAGTTGTTATTTATGTATATTTTAGACGATCTCGCAGTCTTTATTATTCAAGTATTACACAAAATTTTTCTTTTTCTGTATTCACATGAACTAAATTCAATATGAACTATATTCAATATTTTAATAACTTCTAAAGAAATATAAATATATATACAAATCCTTCAGATACTGAATCGGTTAAAAGCACATTTTTAAATCCTTCATCAATCGTTATTATTTTGGTGGATAGGTTTTTAGATATTTTATGGTTTTTTTTTTTTTTGGGGGTTTTTTTTTTGTCGCTAGTTTAGTTAAAACTGTTCAAGTGTAAACGGTGGCAGAACCTACAGAGCAGTGAAAGATGAAAAGACAGAATTAAAATGTAAAAGTTGAAAAATATAATTTGTGTTAAACCGTTCGATTCAAATATTTATCGTGTTTTTTTTGTTTGTATTTTTTTTATTATTATTTTGTCGCTGTGCGCTAAATTTGTCCTCAATACTCAATTACTTCCGTTGGACAATTTTATTTTGGCTTTTTGTTTTGAAGTTTTTTGTTGCAGCTTTACTTTTTAAACTTTTTTTGCTTTCTATTGGTTAAATTTATCCTCTCGATTTTTTCTTTGTTTCTGCAAATTAATTTCAGAGCTTCTTGTTTTCTTCCTCTTTCACAAGTAAAATATTTTTATTCACATTTTACAATCTTTTCTCCGTCATTCATTATTTTCCATTTTTTTTCAGTCTCTAGGTTATTTTTTACGATATTTTTTTTTAATTTTGTATAAATTCTAATGGAAAACTAATATTTCTTTCTGTTTCTTATTTTTCTTTTGTACAAATATTCTGTTCTTCCGGTGATTGTTAGCGTCGCTCGGCATTCTTTACAATGAATCTTTTAGCGTCTTGGCTTTTCTTGCTTTTGGCAGCAAACATAATTCAAGGTTGTGCTGGTCTCTTTGAGGCCGTTACACTTGATTTGAATTCTGCTTGTTCGTTCTGTAAATTAAAACAAAAAGAAGATACATTAGAATTTCTATTGCGGAAGAATGGGAAAAAGCAAAGTACTCAGAGAATCTAATCAACCAAAAGACGAATAAGAAAAATGCACAAAGCAAGGAGATTTCCAAGAAGAAAAGACAACAGGATTGAAATAGAACCACGAGAAATATGAAAAATAAATAAAAAAGCAGCAAGAAAGAAAAATAATGAAGAAAGTGGGATTTGAAATAGAGTGACTAATAATAATCATTTGAAACACAGATCCATATAATTATATTAAATAAAAGTATAATTGTATTAAACAGACGTATAATTATATTAAATAGACGTATAAGTATATTAAACAGAGGTATAATTGTATTAAACAGGCATATAATTTTATTAAACAAAGATATAATTATATTAAACAGACGTATAATTATATTAAATAGATGTATAGTTATATTAAATAAACGTATAATTATATTAAATAGATGTATAATTTTATTAAACAGATGTATAACTATATTAGACAGACGTATAATTGTATTAAACAAACGATAATTATGTTAGACAGACATATAATTGTATTAAACAAACGATAATTATTTTAAACAGGCGTATAATTATATGAGATAGACGTATAATTATATTAAACAGGAGTATAATTGTATTAAACAGACGTATTATATTATATTAAACAAACATTAAACAGACGTATAATTATATTAAATAGATGTATAGTTATATTAAATAAACGTGTAATTATATTAAATAGATGTATAATTGCATTAAACAGACGTATAACTATATTAGACACACGTATTAAACAGACGATAATTATATTAAACAGACATAATTATATTAAATAGACGTATAATTATATTAAATAGGTGTATAATTATATTAAATAGACGTATAATTATATTAAACAGGCGTATAATTGTATGACACGGACGTATTATTATATTAAACAGACATATTAAACAGGCGTATAATTATATAAATATATGTATAATTATATTAAATAAACGTATACTTATATTAAATATACGTAATAGCTGGCTGATAGTTTCCGTATATATCTGTCTGCAAGACAATTCCTGTTGCTGATGCCTCGTCATTGACATTTCTCCTTCTTCGAAGCACTTCGTGTCATTCGACGGCAATTATACCTAAACGTATGTTAGTTACAGTTTCTGGAAGAGAGCGCATATATCGGTATATGGTCCATAGTTAAAGAAGAGACCAGTAAGCTGAAAAACCTTCAGTCACAATGACTTGCCACTTCGCACAACCACTGACGGTTATCGAACAGTATTGTCTGCCTAATTTCACATACAAGGCTTTGGTCAACACGTCATATGACTTTCGGGTACATCCCAATGGTGCCGGATGCCACGCACTTCTTCCCAGCTTGATAGATTCAAGAAGTCACTACTTTGGCAAATCGACTATGGTGTGAATCGAACTCGGATCTCATGACTGGAACGCTAACAACTCATTTGCGTATAAATATATTATATATGCAACATTATTTCACAAAAAATGACTGCAAACTGTGATGTATGTTAAGCAGCTTCATCAGAAAAAATATAAGTGATGAGGATATTGGGCGAGCTAATATGATGATGATGATGATGATGATGATGGGGATAATGAAGATCATAATGTCGGACGCAATAGGGATGATGATGAATATGCCAAAGGCAACGGTGATGATGATGATGATGATGATGATGATGATGATGATGGTAATATTAACACAAATAATTAGCAAGGCTTCAGGGAATTCTATTGTGAAATTCTTGTGTAAATCATATTATTTATTTTAATGTTCTTCCATTTTCGAAATGCTCTGTTTTTTTGTGGGGTGGGGAGCAAATCTAATATTCCTCATTTCCAAGAACTTTATATTCATGATTATCAAAAATGTGTTTTCTACCTTGCTGTTGTTATTTGTTTAATTCTGATACATTGTGACTTAATAAAAAAAAGAAGATAAGCCTTTGTGGATGCTTAAATAACGAGACCACATTCAGAATATGTTCAACTGTTTTAATATCTCAGTGTTGAAACATAACTAGACAGTGTGAACATAATACTGTATGGCTACTGTCATTTTCACACCTCTATACTCCAGTCCTATTATTTAATCCATATTTGGGGGAAAGGGAAAATAAATTAATTCATTCCTTTCCTAAGAGTATTTGTTCGAAAGTGAACTTAACCTACTCGACTGAGATTCGAACTCAGTTCGCTGATTTCTCTTTCTCTAACGCTAAGCGTTACAACACTCGAACTTCCATTGTTTATATATCCGTAGCTAAATTCGTGGAAAACTCATTAAAATATCAACGTTTATGAAATTGCATGAAGAACAGTGTCCATAGCAGCAACATATGTAGGTGCAATTTCGTCATGATGTCCATAACAACGTAATCTGCAATAAACGTGAGATGGAGCCACGAAGCGTAAAGACACAACGCGCAGCAAATTCCCTTTCACTTTTGTATTCTCACCTTATGTTTCATTCACGACAGAATTCTACCTTTGACAGCCATCTTCTTCATCATTGATCAAGCCATAATTTGCCATCATCATTGGAGTATCGAGAGTGTCTCTATAGCAGCAGCCTGTAGCCACTTGGAAACGGGTAAAGATTTGAAGAACTGTTCACTGTATTGAATACCAACTGTGAGGTATGATCGATATCAAGACCCTAGTGGAAAGAGAAAGAAAGTAAAGAGTATGTGAAAAAATATGAGCATTTGTTAGAGAAAGGGGACAGAAGTGACCGGAAGAAAGAAAGAAAGAAAGAAAGAAAGAAAGAAAGAAAGAAAGAAAAATTAAAAGAAAAAAAGGAGAAGCAATGTCTCCAATTTTATTATTCTGGCCCCCAATATCAAAAAATGATGTTGGTGATAAGCTTGAACTTTTTCCCAAATAAACCATATATTTTTTTATTTGTTACAAATATGTCTAATACAAAAACGTCTGAAATGAAACCCCGAGTGAAGCAGAGGAGTGACTTTAAATTTCTCCATACTATAAAACAAATGAATCCTTTAACATTCATCGTATATTTACAGAGTCCACACTGTGAGTATGAGAGTGCAGTTACACGGTAGGTAATGCGTTTCCGAGGAAAATGTGTCGCTTCCTATGTTGGAGCTTTTTCGAATGTGATATGCAGTCTTTTGTTCATCGCTGGCACAAATGCCTTGTCAATGGCATACAATGAGGCTTAGCGAACTTGGCAACATCGGAAGGACTCACTAAACAATAATGTCGATTAAAGATATATCTTCATTAAAATATTTTGGGAAACATCTGACGTTTTGGTAAACGCGCGCACACACACACACACACACACACACACACACACACACATATATATATATATATATATATATATATATATATATATTTCATTTATGAAGAACTTGGTAATCCGTATGGGTAATCCCTAGGAGGATGAAATCCTGAGAGCTCAATGTAAATCCAGAGCTAATATTTAAAAAAAAAACAGACCACTTTAAGGTACGATTATATATATATATATATATATATATATATATATATATATATATATATATATATATATATACAAGAGATGTGACGTACAGCTCTCAGTATCCGAATTTAGGTTCCAGCACGCTAAAAATTCTAGGATTTTAGTTAATGTCCGCGCAGTGGCACCATGTATTAATACCGCCTCTACAGTGGCTCTAAAGTATCTCCAGTTGAGGTTGTCTGGTAGATCAGATTTACAGATTATATGCATCTTATCTAAGGCGACCCAGAATTTTTACTCTCTTTTCAGTAGAATAGTTGAAATAATGCTTACAGTTCAAACTGTAAAACGCGGAAAAGGATCAAGCGAAGAAAGCATACTTTTAATGTTATGTGCCTCCAAGACGTAAGCGATTATAACTAATCGAATTCCTTTTCTTTATTATCTGAAAATGATATTGCTTTCTTTGAATAAAGAGTACAGTGATTTATTCTTGCCATTTCCAAGATTTTGAATTCGACTTTGAAAATTCTCATACGCTGGCTACTACACAATCCAAGAGGGGCGGATGATACATTTATTCACCCGGCAAATGGAAGAAAAAGAGAGATGAAGCCATGCAGTTCCCTGAGGTCATAAGTGTGAAAGTGAACGCAACAATCAGCTCATCGATTTCACTTTGCGCACTGATACGGAGATAAAAATCGGGAAATCCTCAAAATAACCAGATATGTTCAGATAATTTAAAATAAAGGATTCAAATGATGATAAAATTATTACTCGAGGATGTTAGTTTCATTCTCATAGTCTAATTCTCTTATTCTCATTCTCTTATTTATGTTCATATTCTCATTCTCTTATTCTCTCGTATTCTCATTATCTCAAATTCACATATTCTCATTCTCTCATATTCTCATTCTCTCTCACATTCCATTCTCTCATTCTTCTTCTCTTCTTCTTCTCTCTCTCTCTCTCTCTCTCTCTCTCTCTCTCTCTCTCTGAATGTAATCAGGCTAAACATGTAAAATCGGAATTACCAAGAACGACAGTGTAAATGTAAATATAAAAAAAAAAACAGTAAACAATCAAGAGGATGATAACAGTTCGAATGGACTTTTCGGATAGAAGATGCTACACCAACAGTAAAAATGATTTTCATTCATCGAAGTATTCACCAATCCGATTGCAACATCTGCTTTTCCAATAGAGAAATAACGTGAATGTAGTCAAAAAAAAGTTTGTGAGTATGAATAAAAAATCATATCAGTTCAACATTATACTCCCTGGAGTTTTTTCACAGTCATTTTTGAAATTGACAACAGATTAATATTTCCCTCTGTTGTTTATAAGTCAAAGAAACAATGAAGCCAATGGTTCCATTGAATATATGGACAAAAATGTGTTAACGATATAAGCAATATGTACACAAGTCTAATGAGGATAAGTAGAAAAAAAAACAATAATAAGTGTAATAATGTATCTTTCGCACACGCACGCGCACCTACACACACAAACATACATACACACACACAATCTCTCTCTCTCTCCCCCTCTCTCTCTCTCTCTCTATATATATATATATATATATATATATATATATATATATATATACCGGTTGTAACAGCAAAATAGTCCAAATCGTGCAAATTGTCCATCCCACAAAATATCAACCACTAAACTGAGTTTCTTTTTTAATTGTTTTCAGTTAAGACGTTTAGCCATCTTGAAACCATATGTCGTAAGAATCACTGAAAAACCCTTGGATTTATTCATCTCGAAAGAAAAAAGCTTAAAATCGTTTTGTATCAGTCCCACAATATCTTCCCAATTGAGCAATGGTGAGAGGAAAATATCATTCAGGCCTTCAATAAAGATACAAACATTCATATTCAGGATTCTATATTCAAAGTTCATTCATCGCGAGAACAGTGAATAAGTTTAAAAAAGAGGGAACACTAGAGAAGAAAACTGGATCGGGTGATCACAACAGCAAGAAGGATCATCATTTCAACTTAGAGCTAAATACATTTTTATTGTTCAAATTAGAGCACAATAGTGTTATAAAAACCTCGGAGAATCCCAGTAAGATATCTTTCAATCATTTCTAAGATACAATAGTTCAAAGGTTAATCTAATAATTGTACAAATTTGCTGTTACATGATTTGAACAATTTTGCAGTTACACGTGTATAAATATATATATATATATATATATATATATATATATATATATATATATATATATATATATATATATGTATGTATGTATGTATATATATATATATATGGGGATATATAGAAAATAGGAAATAACTCGTTAGGTAAATAATCCAAAAGTTCTTTAGTATTTTTTGTTATTATTTGTAAAAAAACAGTGCTCGATACAAAAGTAGAGCCTAAATATAATTAATTATTTAAAAATATGATTCCTTCGCTACATAAGAGTTCTCATGTTTCAAACCAAGAGCCGAAAACTTCAATATAATTATTTAAATTAAACTGAATTAAAGTACCAAGCTCTGTTCCATCTTCAAGCGAAATTTTTGGAATAACTAATTCTTGAAATTTACGCGTTATTATAAAATTACTATGGTAACGGCTAGAGCAATTATTTAAAAAAAGGGGCGTAAGGGTTAATAATTTGTATCAATATCTCATTTACATTCAAAGACGTCAAGTCAGGGTAAGGTTGGGGTGTCTAAATTTAAAGCGGAAGATGACATCGTCTAGTCTGGTTCACCGTTAAGTGTCTATGGATTTTTATTTATTTTTTTATTTTATTTTCTTTTCCTGAAAGGATTTTGCGTATATAAAACTGTCATAATTAGCTAACATTTGTTTTTTTTGACGGCTTCATAAAGAGTTTTTTTTTATATGATTGGGTAGGGCTTTTAAACTTTTTATTTAGACTATGGAGTTTAAAATTTGTATTTATTATTTAAATTATTTGTTTGTTTTTTATGTTAATTATTTAATGCGAAATTTTGATGTCGGCAAAAAACCGTTAACTCATGTCTATTGTTTAGAATGTGTAGTTTTTCATGTAGGCATAAAGGACATGGGTCATCCCAAATTTTATAAGTTCTAGTTTTGTTTATAATTTTCCATTTTACTTTTGGTGTTTTATTCATTTCCTTCAAATGCCAAAAATGATTTAGATAGGGATGTCGGATTTCTAAAATTAATATTGTTAAAGGAGCTTTTATTCTGTCTCCACCTAGTTTTAAATTAATTCTTCGTAGACCCAATGTATATCATATTAGTGTTAGGACTCTCAATGCATGAGATAAGATTTTACGCGGCATTTATTTTCCAATGGGCTGTTTTCAAGGTTTCTACAATCACATAATTTTTTACTATTTTTGTCTAATTTAAGTTTAGAGTTTTTATTAATACTATTCTGGCATGGTGTTTATTCAGGATTTTATTATTGTGTGTTTTTTTTATCATACTTTCTAGATTTTCAGTGCAACTGTAACTTAATCCTTCAACAATATTAATAATAGGGCAGGGTTATTAAAAATAAATAACTTTAAATAACCCGCAAAGGGTTGATAAGCCGTAGAAAATGAATGATTAAATAAAATTTTAAGATTAATTATCTTCCTCACTTATATCATTACCTTGGCAGGCACCTCGAGGAGGTGTAATGGTTAGCAAGCTTGTCTCGCTAGAACAATTACGACTGTATAGTAAGTTCAATCCTCACTGGGTGCTCCATACTTTCGGCCTTGTGCCACATCCAAGCTACACTTGGAAAATCACTATATCATTATCTTCGTGTGCGTCCGTATTTGAAATAATAAAAATTAAATTACAATATTTGCCGGCCTAATGGCCGCATCCACGTATTGGTCACACCCGGGTTTTGTCATGGGATGTTTAGAAAGAAAATGAAGACATCACAACCCAAAAAGTCAAAATTATAACCTTATACCATTATGTGATATTCTCACTAACCATAAAGAAACACTTATAGTATTAACAGAAATTATACTACTAGTATGTTTTTATAGAAGTAAGGTAAGGTTTAATTACCAGGACATTATTTAGAAAAGAAGAATTTTAGTTCATTTCATCATGCATTTATTCAAAATTGTTTTAGTTCTTTTTTTAGAGATTTGCACATACAGCAAATTCATAATTGTTACAACGAAATCTACTGTGAAAAATGGTACATAGAGTAATTGGCAAAAATAAAGAAATATGATACTTATTGGTAAATAAAGTCACACACCATACATGCAGAAAAGCGAATTCCAATTTCTGTATATCAACAAAACACACACACACACACAGAGAAAGCAGCAATATAACAGTCTAAACAAGTATTCATTTAAATTCAGGTATTTCTACAAAACAAGCAACAAAATATTGTGCAATTCTATAAATAGTTTAATTTCTTTTTCATGGGTGAATTTTTCAGGGATATTTTTACTGAAATTATGTTTGTTTCCTTCCAGAGGTCCTAGTTTTAGAGCTAAACTCTTTGCATAAACTGATTCCTCGTGAACCCCACAATTTTTCATCGTTTTCATGTTTCTCTCATGCATGATAGTGATGTATTGGAAGTTTTGGTGCATTCATTTGGGAAAAAAAATTGGCGTCCAGTAGTCCGTTAAATACAGTATTTGAATATGATTTGAATTTATTATTTCTCGTTTTCTTCATAAATTAATGCAAAATCATAAAAAAATATTTGATCGTTTCATCGTACCAATCAATTTTACATATTTCTATGCGATTCAAGCATTTGATTCTCCTCCATTCACAGACTAGACCGTAAGATTCAAATGAAAATCTTTTGAATTAAATTTCAATCACTCTTACATTTGTTTTAATGCATATGCAATTGAAAATAATAGCTTCAAGGCAAACATCGAAAGCCGACTTTGATTTTAGAACAACTCTCAAGCTTCTGTCTGAGATTTGTTTATATACATTGTGAAACATAACAGTAGAGGAGATTTCTTCTAAAATGAAAAGAACGTCTGATACCAATAAAAACGCTATTATATTTTCCACAGACATTTTGATTTTGAACTTCTATAAAATGAGAGTGTCAAGCTGTTATAATAAATATATTATAGAGCTTAGGCAGTCCATCTAGGGAAAGAAAAACCCTGACTGTAACCCCATATACCTAACGCTCATGTCTGAACAGGGAAATGGTTATGGAAGTAAATCCGAACAGAAAATCTGAATTGAACCCCAAAGGTGTTTGTCTGTCAACGCTGACAAGATTCCTTCAACTACTGCAGGCAAGTCGACCCCAAATATAATGACCTGTATTCTTTTGGATTTTACCAGTACAACCGTGAGTAAAAACTTTTAGTCTGGACAGAACACGGCCTTCATGTACCACTGTCAGTCCTGTGACCTGTATAGGTGACTCCAGTCTCTATGAAAGGACTGAATTTTCACCAAACAGAAAGCTACCATTATCTCAGTAGATAAATTGATTCCTACTGATACAGAGTTTAAATTGATCTAAATTTCTTAAAAAATAATAATGGCTATAAGTTTTAGATTCTGGACATGGGTCATCTTTGTGATTGCCTCTTCTTCTATGTTCCGTATTCCATTAGGGCGTTAGCGATCATAGCTTTCCACAAATCTCTGGGCAAGGTTAGCGCTTAATAAATGTTGTCATTTTGTTACCTCTCCTAAACCTTGCTCCGTCATCCATTTATTCAAGCTCGCTAGGTAGGTTATTCGTTGTTGTCCATTGTCCTCCTTGCCTTCAGTATGTATTGTGTGCATCAAATTTTCCAAGCATTCTTTCTTCATTATGTACCCTAGAGATTTTCTGGTTGTCATTGCTTCAAGTCTCTACTTCGTCTGTTAGGAGATTAACCGCATTCACAGCCATATAGCTGGACTGATATTACATAACAGATAAGTATTCTTTTTTTGTGTTTTGTTTTCAACGATTTTTTTTTGTGTTTTGTTTTCAGCGATTTCTTCTTTTGTGGTTTTAATTCACAACGTATTTTTGATCGTTGATTTGTAAAATTATAGATTACCTGGTATTTTTGTAATTACCCTTAATTACCGACCTATTGGACGCGGATTTCCACCTCCCCAAATGCACCATAAAAATACCACTAGTCCAATACAGCAGTATCATGTATGAGAGCGACATGAAGACCACGAAAAAATAGGGTTCATCAGGTTTAGTTCTGAAAGTAGTACTCCTGGAAATGAACAAACATGATATCAATAAAAATAAGAGAAATTCATCCAGGAAAAAGAAAATAAGAAATTTTGTGAATCGCACAATAATTTGCCGCATGTTTTGTAAAAATAAAGGATTTTACAGAAATATTTGCTTTGACTGTTATATTGCTATTTGATCTGTGTGTGTTTTTGCTGATATAAAGGTAATGGAATTTGTATTCTGCAATGTATGGCATGGGACTTCATTTAGCAACAAGTAGCATATTTTGGGCGTGAGGTGCCTATTGCTAAATGCAGCAGTGTTCACTGATTTCACTGATAACATGAATTTACTGTAAAAACAATTAAAACAATTTTCAATAAATTCATGATGAAATGTAGTATAATTCTTCTTTTCTATAACATGTCCTGCTAATTAAACATTACCTCATTTCTATTTAAAAAAGGTACCATTGTTATAATTTCTGCTAATACTGTAAGTGTTTCTTTATGCTTAGTGAGAATTTCACATAAATGTAAGGTTATTTTTCGTTTTTTTTTTTTTTGGGGGGGGGGTTGATGTGTACATTTTCTTCCTAAATATTCCATATCAAAATCTGGGTGGGTCCAATACGTGGATGCGCCAAATAGTCCAGTAGATACGGTAATTTTTGTTTAAAATATTCACTACATTTTTAGGCACCGATATTTCTTTTTCACTTAACCAAGAAAAAATATTTTAGTGGTAGGTTAAGTTAAGAGATATTTTTTCTATATCTCATTGGAAACTATTGTTTTTTAGTTGATATAGTAATTTTGCTTTGGTATAGTAATTTTGGTTCCAGAATCTTTGGGAACATTTTCTTCACCAAATTGTAATAAGTTACTGAAAAAACCTAGATGAATGAATCTCACCATGTAGTCTTGCTTCCATGATAGTTTAGAGTTTTAAAGTTCGAATATTTTACCATAAAAACGAAGAATTTTAGACATAATTGAATTTCATCTGCAGTTATTTGGTTATAACTGAAAAGGTTTGCTGAAAACCCCGGATAATAGAATAGTTTACATATGCGATTAATGTGTTACAGTTTCCTAAATCTTTGGGGATCTTATTTAGACACTTTATTGCTTTTTGTGTCCTCGTAGATTCATTCCAGACTATAAGCTCACATCTTTTCAAAAGCTCTCCCATACGCAAGTAAACTGCCAAGTCTAACAGAAGTTGAAATATAGAATGAACTGTAAGACATCCAAGCAATAATTTAACTAATGTGCCAGATGACGCTACAGCAGTTTTACTTTGTTCTCGAACTTTTACGAATAACAAACCAATAATAAATGTTATTTAAGTAACATCGAAGACATTTTTGTTCAACACTGTATATTATATGCATATATTATGTATATAATGTTGAAAGAGAAACAATTGTCACTTGAAAGTAATCATGTGTCAAATGTACCCATTAATTTTGATAGAAATCAGAAAGTCAGATTTCATTTTTTTTAGCAATAAAATATTGGCTAACAGCAAAAACAATCAATTCTTAATTGTTAGTTCTCAAGTGTCAGTTGTCACTAGTGATCTTAGTTAATAGCTTTTACTATGAAGCTGATAAAAGGATCCATATATATATATATATATATATATATATATATATATATATATATATATATATATATATATATATATACGTATGTATGCACGCACAATTAAAACGAAAGATGGTTCACGTTAGCTTCTTATAATATTTTATAGACCGTTTAATGAAATTTGGGAAATAAAAATGGCAACAAAATGATGACATATATCAGACTTTTGACAAAATTGAAGCACGAAGGTATAAACAGGGATTTGGCTTTACTCAGAGAATATAGTTTACACAGGGAGCCCTCTAAACAACAACAAAAATTCCTTAAAAGAGTGAGTCTCACTTCCTTGTTTATTCTTCGTCTCATTGAAAAAGACAGAGGTGTGTCTGAAAATTCAGACTTTAAAATCTTTCTCTTCCTGCTTAATATATAAAATAAAATATCATCAATCTTATTGTTAATATTCTTATGATTTTGTTGGCTTTCTATTACTCAAATTTTATTAATCGTGCTATTAAATCTACATCTTTACACACACACACTCACACACTCACTCCTCACACTCCTCACCTCAAAAACACACACACATTATTTCTCTCTCTCACACACACACACATATATATATATATATATATATATATATATATATATATATATATATATATACCAGTAATTGACATTTGTTTCTGAAGTAGACTGGTTGCCAACCAAGGCTAAAGAACCCAGTGTGTCCTGCTATTCAACCCATAGCTGAGGGGAGAAGAGATGGATTCATACCTTCCCCAAGGGTATACACGTTTCATTAAAGGCGACTGATAACGTACTGCAATTAAGCTTTTTATTTAATTTTTCTTCTTCTCGTATACGTGTTCACTTTTCTGGACATACTTTTCGTATTACCTTGTCATGTTGTCTTTAATGAAATTTGTGCAGAAGAATGATAACTTCGGTAGACGAAATAAAATACTGAAAAATGAAGCGTCAAATACGGGTATCCATTAAAGATAACAGTTAAAGTCATAAAAATATGTCGAATTAAAAATAAAATCCATTAAATCTTTTATATATATATATATATATATATATATATATATATATATGGTGTATCGAATATAATTTTACAAACTTTTACCAAAAAAGGACAAAAGTCCATATAAACATATGTTCAAAAGACCATGGTTGTACCTCAACACAGTAACTCATAACAACTGTTCAAATTGTCCACCGTTTGCTTCTACATACGCATGCACCCGTTGTGTCATTGACTGGAGGACTTTTAAATACTTCTACACGGTGTCCAATGATTTAGTAGGCCCCCGTGACATGCTGATGAAGTGTCTCTGCATTATTAATGTCTGCTGCATAAACCAAATATTTTAGGTGGCCCACAGATAAATATCGAACGAATTGAGATCAGGGAAAGGTGCAGGCCATCGAACCAGTCCTCCTCTACTTATCCATCTTTCATGGTAGATGTCGGCCAACGCATCGAGTTTAATGAGATTAAAATATACTGGAGTCCCATCATATATGAACCACTTGCGCCTTCGTATTAGCAGGGGCACATCCTCTAGCAGGTCTAGAATTCTATTCGAAAAAAATCCCGGTAGACAGCTCTTGTAAGACGTGCTGGGAGAACATATGGACTTACAAGAGAGTCACCTACAATTCGAGCCCACGTGTCAATTGTAAACTGATGCTGTATTGTACATTAGGTATTCCCATCCGCCCACAAATGTTAGTTGTGAAAATTTGTTATTCCATCTCTTCCAAATGTTGCCTCATCCGTAAACAAGACTGAAGAGACAATCAACGGATTGGAAGTTTTTGCAATAAACCATCAGCAAATGTTCTCCTGTGGTAGGTGATCAAAGGGCAAAATACCCTGCACACGTTGCAAATGATGCGAATATAGGAGCTTCTCTTGAAGTACCTTCTATGCGGTTCTATGAGATGTACAACATGCTAGGGTTATTTGACGTGTGCTGATACCGTAGACTTTCTTTAAACTTAACAAAATACGAAGGATTTGCTTACATATGTTTATATTAACTTTTGTCTTTGTTTTGGTGTGAGAAACCCACCCGCAAACACTGTTTATATTCTATTGCTAGGTTCTTAGATTCCAACATTAAATAGTTTCATTAATAATCAAATATAATTTTTTATTATTATTTCAGTGACTGATAACTTCACTTTCAGGTATCTGCTCATATTGGCATCGTTCAAATTCTATCCTATTGTTCTCTCCTGCCAAGACTAACAGAGAAGATCAGGAGTGCTTGTTAAAAGCTTGAGTCTTTGCCAGTTTTGAAGACCCTTGCAAAGTCAGTGTCTATACCTGAAAACTTTTAATCGTTTCGGCTTCACTAAATTTGATTCAATCTTGTGTAAAAGACAGAATACCAAATTTACAGCTTTGGGCAGGATGTCTATAATCTGAACAGCTTCCATTTTAAAATAAAGACCTTGATAAGGTTCCAAATATCATCAGCTTATTTCTTTCATACTATAGTGATATGACCTGTGGCTAATTGATTCTCCTTTCAAATTTCAGACGAATCAAAACCCGGTTTCTTCTTTCACAAATATTGTAGCCTTATAAAAGACATTTATATATACAGTTATAAAACGTCATGCATTATTTGCAATGTTCGAACGATTAGTTATTTCCTAATTTTTTTTCTGTTTAATGGTCTCGACGTTTTCAAGTTTGGAATTAACAATATAATCGTAATTAACCGCGGTTCATACTAACTAATACTAACCACCGACATTTTTTTTTCATTTGCAGAAGGTAATTAATTAAGATAATTATAATTGCTTAAAAATGTCATTGCGGAAGCTCTGCCTGAATTAAACTCCAAATTTTTGGCATTTTTTAAAATTATTTAAAAAGTTAACCGAGCAAAATCTGTATGTGTGAAATATTGTTTTATTTTTTAAATATTTACTGCACGAATTTCATAATTTTTGTGATTCAGCAGAATTACATGAAAAGAAACTGCTTTACACACACACACACACACACACACACACACACACACACACACACACAGAGAGAGAGAGAAGAGACACACACACACGCAAGTACAGAGAGAGAGAGAGACACACACACACACGCAAGCAGAGAGAGAGAGACACACACACACACACGCACACGCAAGCACAGAGAGAGAGGCACACACGCAAGCACAGAGAGAGAGAGACACACACGCGCGCACACGCAAGCACAGAGAGAGAGAGAACACACACACACACACGCACACACACACGCACACACACACGCAAGCACAGAGAGAGAGAGAGACACACACACACGCGCGCACACGCAAGCACAGAGAGAGAGAGACACACACACACGCACGCACGCACACACACACGCACGCACGCACACACACACACACACGCACGCAAACACACACACACACCTATATGTGTATGTACATAGCAAGTATGATTGTCAGAGTTTCTTTCAACATTTAGACGTCATTTTGATTCTCACAATCATTATCATTCCTGGTGTTATTAAGAGTCAACATCTTGTCAAACGAAAACAGAGAGCAAAGTCCTAAGCGGCCTTCAAATCCTTCTTATACTTACGTTGTAAACAGGCAGCCTTCTTCGGTTTTCCTAAAACATCTCACAAACAATTTTAAATGAATGAAAGAATAATTTAATGTCATCTCGACTGCAATGTTTATTTCTATCAGTAAATATATTTCTTTTCTTTCTTTATCTTACCTTATTATCTTATTGAATTAATCGAATGGAATATTGTTGTCAGTTTCCTTACTACCGAAAAGTATCGAGTCTTCAGAAGGAATCTATTAAAAGGATAAGTGCAGTCGAATAAAAGGGGCGTGAACGAAAATACACATTGTAGAACCAAAGAAGCAAACCTCCTTTTACTTAAACTGCAACGAAACAAACACACGTTATTTATTCGTGCGTGAAATTTAATATATATTTAAAAAATACGAGATGATGCTGGGTTTAACATTAAGATATGTAATGGTGATATAAACCGTTCTCTTATAAGGAAATATTCAGTACTCATTGGAAAAAAAAGGAAAGAAGTGTGAAGTGGGGAGGTGGAATAGAGAAAAGAAAGAATGAAGACAAAAGAAATTTTCAAGTGAAATATAAGAAATTTAAAGAGATTGTCTTGTATTCCAAATAAATATGTCGGCACGATTAAATTATTTCCTTCAATCGCTCCATCTCCCAACAGGGTGCTATGACCAAGACCAGCACGTTTATTAAATCTAATTTTTTTTCATTTAACCCCTTACCCGGCGTAGACGTGTCTTTTCCAAAATGTTTTATTTAGACACGGATGAATAAACATGTCCAAAACATCAGATTCAAAAACAAGCTACAGACATATTTACACGTTGATTTGAGTTTGAAACGAGTCCATTTGGCAACTCATACGTCTGGTAGAGGTTTTAGCCACCGCTCGGGTACATCAAGGTGCCTCAGTTTCTTAGTTACTATATGAAAAACAAATTAAAAAAGTTCGTCTGAGAATGAAACGTTTTTCCCAAAATAATTAAAGCTTTCTGTCTGCCATCAACAGAGCTGATGCTAGACTCCAGGAGAGCAACACTACGCAGTCTTTGGTTCACGTTTTCCACTGACATGAAGTGGAGCGACAATATTGAATCAATAGCTGCTTCTACAGCAAGAAAAGTTGCCAGAAAAGTTTTCTCATCAGAATCCATCTTTCACATTTACAAACCAACCATTCGTCCGTGTATTGAATACTCTTACTATATGGTTTGCTCTTCCGGCTGTACATCTCGAGATTCTTAAAAAATCCAGAGAAGGATCTGCAATTTAATCAAAACCAGGTATCTCGATTTCAGTCACTTTCTCACCTACGTGAAGCAAATTCCCTCTGTCTTTTCTACAAATATGTTCATGGCAATTGCTCTGACGAGCTTTTTTCCTCGGTGCCCCGAATACATGAATTTAAACATGCTACTAGATTGGAATCTAGGTCTCACCGTTTTACTGTTGAAATAGCTAAATGCAACGTCTACTTCTAGCCCAACAGTTTCTTTTCTCGCACTTCCCACATGTGGAACTCCATTCCGTTTACTTGCTTCCTTGATAAATATAATCTTCAAAAATTAAATAAAACGTCAATCGCAAATCGTCAGTCCTCTCTTTCAATTTCACTTCCTGTAAACTAATTACGTACTAGTTAATATATATATATATATATATATATATATATATATATATATATATATATATATATATATATGTAAATTCTTGGTTGGACGTTTATTTCATAAGGTGAAAAATCACCTGCCAGCATGACTATTTCAGACGTCCCTAGCATTTGGTAGAAGGCCATGGGGAAATTAAGATATTAGGTAGAAATAATGGGAGGAAGGAGAGAGAGAGAGAGAGAGAGAGAGAGAGAGAGAGAGAGAGAGAGAGATGATACAAGAAGACAAGCACGAAAAGGAAAATAGACAATAAGGAAATGTGAGATCCAAGAAATTCAGTGGGAAAGAAGAGATAGAAAGAAGAAAAGAGAGTTTTAGAAAACAAAGGGATGAAAGTAAATAAAAATGAGAGACAAAGACAAAAAAAGCAAAACAAGATAAAAGCAGAGAGTTTAGTGAAATGGGGACAAAAAAAAACCTAAAGATGGAGGCAAGGTGAATGACAGAGAATTTTTTTCGGAATCTTTTCAGTTGTCATTACTCCATTTTAAACTTTCATGGGAAAACGAACATCCGCTCCAGGAAGCGCATTTAAAATTGTGCAAAACATTCCAGTTTCATTTCCCGCTAAGGAGTTGTACATACTCTTAGTTTGTCGTCCTTTTGTTGTCTCTTGCAAATCTTCTGACCTGAAAAAAGGGAATTAATATTACTACGTCCACATTTCCTCACCCAAAAGGAAATATATTTGCTTTGTAATTATATTTTATTTGCTCTTGCTGATTGTTTCATGAATGTAAGGCTTTTTTCTCCAGAGAGTGTTCTGTCTTCAGCCAACTACTTTTAAAATATCAGCTTATAGAAAAAGTTTACACAACTGGAAAATTAAAAACAAAATTTTATATACTCATAAAAATACATTTATTAGTCAAGTACATATTCTCTATTGTTTTTAACAACTGTCTGTCATCGTTCTACAAGCTTGTTAATGTTATTTTCGTAGAAGTTTCGTGTTATTTTTGTTTATCAGGTAGTGTTCGACTGACTGTACCGAGCCAAATCTATTGTCATTTCATTTGTTTTATAGAGACCTGAACAAATGAAAATCCGAAGGAGCCAAGGCAGGAGAATACAGTGTGTGCTAAAGGTTTTCCCATTTCAATACTTTAAACTTCTGCAATGTCTTATGTGCAACATGTGGTCTTGCGTTGTCGTGGTGGAAATTGACACATTTTCGACTTGCCGTTATTCTTAAACCCAAGTCTCTTCAAATAGCAGAAGGCAGTTGAGATATCGATTTTCAAACTCTTAGCAATCTCTTCAGTCGAAATCTTAGGTTTATTTTCCACAATGACAAGCAGAGTGTCTTCGTCAACGTCGAAGGTTCGCCCAGGGCGTGGCAGATCGTTTAGGGTAAAATAGACCTGGCAAAATGTGTCAAACCACTTTTTGACAGTCTGAAGTGACGGAGTTTTTGTTGCATTTCCTACGCTTACTCCTTTCATAAAACATATTATAGTGAAAGTGAAACTTTTCCTCTCACATCTTCAATTGTGGTCAAAAAAGTCAACATTCAACAAAATGTGATTCGCAAGTGAATGGCGCAAAGTTCCAATCTAAAACATAGCAGAAATTAGCACCAAAACAAACGCCAGTGTCAAGTTGCGGGCATTTTGTATTAACAATGAAAATCGGGTACGAACTTTTGCAATGATGTGATATAGTCCCTAGAAACTAATTTCAAAAAGGTGTTCGAGAGAAAACAATTCAAAACAGATTTTTCCGTCAGAATTTTTCAGCTAAAGAATTATTATTATTATGCATTTTTCTATTCAGAGCAGCATGCTAATTTTGAACCAAGTTGAAATGAAAATTTGATATAAGGTTCGTTCAAAGGAGAGCCAAAGAAAAAGCAATTGTTTCTCACAAAAAAAGGAAAAAGCAGTTATTACTAACAATGCACTTATTACAGTATTTACTAATGAACAAAGTAATACTCGCATCATGGAAAGGAGGGTGTAGAGAAAAAATCTCGGCCCGTCTAATGAGCCTTTCTAAAAATACGTCTAGCGTTTTATTATTTGGTCAGATTTGATCATGTGAAGCGAATCGAGAACATTTCAACAGACACTCGGTTCTAAAGTGATAATCAACATCAGATCTATCCAAAAATGACCTAGCCATTTATTATTAAATAAAAACTAAACATCCTAGAACATCGAAGAATTAGACCCTTTCAAAGTAGTTCTCTTGAGACCATATTTATATCTCAGCAAAACTAACAATAAGTAGTCTGCCACGTCAACTTTCAGGATCGCAATCAAATACGTCTTCGCATTCTCCTTAAGCTCATTCATGATCTGGGATCTCACTTTCAACAACGATTTTAACTTTAGCAAAGAAGCCCGAAGTTTGAAAGAGTCAAATCTGTATTGTCACATATTACAGAAGTTTTCCCAATAGAGTAATCTTATAGGATAGTATCTATTCACTCGTACGCCGTAAGGTCCTGTCTAATTTGTCAAGGCTACGTAAGCAGTTCATTTTTGCATATAGTATATATATATATATATATATATATATATATATATATATATATATATATATTGTTGTATTGATAATGTTATATTTATGAATATGTCCTGAAGATGGTTTATTAGACCGAAACGCCCGACGTTGACATATTAACATTAAAACAGCATAATTGTATATAAGGATTTTTGTTTGTTTTTTCCGTATATATTTCTTCATACTGTCGGATCTATATCCATATATTTATATATATATATATATATATATATATATATATATATATATATATATATATATATATATATATGCATCTTTCTGTGGCTACTTCAAGATTTAAAATCCTGATCGAAATGAATCAAGAAATGAAACTCTACTTCATGTGTCTATCAGTGGTTATTTCAGATTCTTATTAAAATGCATGACACGATTCTCTTGGGTCCTGGCCATCTAGTAACAACCATAAAACTTCGACAAAATCTAGATGTCAAAAAATGTGACGATGAGATATTTTACCAAACGAAAGGGCGGTCAAGATATTCTAAACGGCTGAATACTTTCCAGACAGACCTCCCATGCAACAGCCCTTTTGTGGAAATAAATTTAAAGGATACGTTCTAGATTCCTTATATAATTTTAATTTCAAATTTATAATTTATATTTCCATGTGGCACAGAAATCGCTATGTCTTATGCGTCGAAATCAAGTCGATCTTCTGATTAGTAGATGCAGGAGAATATTTTATCATATACGGCCTACTGTATTATTTTGTTACTTACTGTTTGTCAACAACGCTACATGCTGCTTGCTACTTCAATGTCTGCATTAGAATATGAGACCCCCATCTCGCAAAACAAAAAGTGTTTTTACTGCTTTTTAGGGAAAATGGTGTTGATTGATGAATAGAAAAGAGATATTTCCTAATTTTCTGGGACCTGTAGTCAAGCAATAAGAAACTTATTTAATTTTTTTATAAAAAATAAAAATGTCTACGGTTCGTTAAAACAGAAACCGTTAATGAATTATGAACAACATTAAACCAAAATTACTTTTTTTTTTTCTTAATAAGCAGTGAAAAGCAATTTTTTGCGCGGCGGGGTCTCATTTTTTTTTTTACGTAGCCGTTGAAGTAGCATGTAGCTTGTAGTGTTGTTGGGAGGCAAATATTAAGTGACGAAATAGTACGGTATGCCGTATATGAAAAAAATATTTGCAACTACATCCCCCGGATCCAAGTCAGCCTTGAAATGTATATGGAAAATCTGGTCGTTGTCGCCTTGCTTTACATCATTGTCCATTTTCAAAGGAATTTCTTGAACATTAAGGTCGGTAAATGCAATTAATACTGTTTGATTAAAGAACAGAGCGTTTGCTCAAATAAGTGTATATATAAAAATAACGTATATATATATATATATATATATATATATATATATATATATATACATACATACTTTGTGTAACAACAAACTTCTCCAAATCGTGTAAAAGTAAAATTATCCATTTGTTAGATTAAGCTTTGAACTGCTGTATCTTAGAAATGATTAAAGATATCTTACTGGAATTCTCCGAGGTTTTTATAACACTGTTAGATTCTACTTTGATTAATAAGAATGTATAATTACTCTCCAAGCTTAACAGAAGCTTATTCCTCTCATCTAAATCTCTAATTCAAAAACAGATAAAGAAAGTCTGTGCCAGTTTGTTGCAACAGAAAGCAAAATAAATTTCATTATGTTTTAATATAATGTTTCAACTAGCCGATGAAAATATTTGGATAAACCATGATGTTTCTTTATTATCAGTGGATTTACGATTTTTTTTTCACTGAGGTTGTACGGGTGACCTTGCTGGTTATCTAGACGATCTATTGATCGAATACGAAACTGCGCAATGGTGTTACCTGACCTTACGTCATTAACGATAATAAAAGAACATGCGATTTGACATAGCTGATTACAATGGAGATTAACGCCTGAACATTACTGAGTCGTGTACGAAACAAAATGTAAAATAAAAACTCAATAAAGAAGCGAAGTCAAATGAACAATTTCTAGAGAACACTGGATGAGAAATCAATATACATAGAATTTCTTCGTATCTATTTATATAAGAAGACATCAATATGCATAGAATTTACACGTAATTTTACAGGTATATTCACTTATGTTAACAATCATATTTTTTGTGATATATGCTATGCTATATAGATTTTTATAATGAGTTAAGGCGCGTCATGAACCTATATTAATCCCTCTTCACTAGGTGGCCGGTTTTGACACAATGTAACGTGGATTACCTATACTATATATATATATATATATATATATATATATATCCCTTAGTGCTTTTTTTCGAAGAGATTGCAGCAGGTTTGGAATCTCCAAGACAAGACAAGACAGTGCCTGTGAACTGCCCGAATTAAAAGAAAAATAATATCAGAGTGGCTAAGAACAGATACTACACTATTCCCACCTCGAAGGCCAGTGAACGTGTTTATTTACCTGCCATTTTAACGTGGAGCTGCTATCTGCTATTTGTAGTCGCTGTCACGTTTGATTTGACATCCGCCAACACCCCCTTTTTAGCAGTGTTAGAATCTCCGAGTCTCTTTTTTTTATTTTTGCTGCCCGAAGGCGGGAATACGGTATAAAGATTAACAGACAACACATACTGATTCTAGCGCAATGGCCGATGTGCGTGCACTTTGATCGTTGAAATAATGCACAGATTCTACACTGATCCTACACAGAATGCCGATCCCTATCTATATAATAAAATTCCTTTTAAACCATTTTATCATCACAGCATTAACGCTCTACTGTCTATCTCTTCGCTTCTATCTTCTTTTAGAAAATGACCAAACATGGTTGAATGTACCTGGAAAATTTCACACAACTTCGGCAAGTTCCGTGACATGCTTCTGCACCAAAAGATTTATTCAACACCAGAAGCTCAACAAAAAGTTTAATTGACATTTACTGTATTTTGTCACTAAAATATGCTTAAACTTGCCTAGTTACATGATAAAGAAATATATTGAGTACTTGCTTTTAATACCTTTTTATATATAAAACATAATTTATTATTTATATAGATATGGAAGCAGAATACTTTTAATTAATTTAAAATTAAATATAGGCGGTATACTTTTTTTTAAAAAATTAAATGAAAGCCATATATTTAAAATTAATTTATATAGATATGGGAGCGCTATAAGTGGTTATTAACTTAATTTTATCAAAAGTTTTCACTGTATACTGCTCTATCGATGAAAGGTGCATCCGAGTTTCAAACAGACAGCCTGTGACGATTTTTTGGTGAAAATTCTACCCGGTACACCCTTATTTTAACAAACCATTTTATGTAATATTCATGAACTTTTCTTACCCATTCAATCTATAATGCGAGCTTTCTCGAACTAAGCGATTCATTCGTGAAAATTAAAAAAAAAAAAATTAAAATATAAAAATAAACTTAAACCAGCGCTTTCATTCCAGCCATGCCGTCTATTTGAAATTCAAGTGCAAGTACACTGATATAGAAGAGTAGGCTAAATGATAAGTGTAAAATATATACTTTTTTCGCCGTTCGACGACACATTTATTGATTTACTTTATCTACTGAATGCTATTTATATTGAGATTTTGTGTATTTAATGGCATTCGTGAACAATCTCTGATTAATGGTCAGGTTTTAGATGTTAAATCTATCTTTCTATATTTATTGTCATAACAATTTTTTTTTAACGGACAACTCGATTCTAAACTTGCTCAATATAAATACCAAGCAAAATTGCATCAAATCTGAATCAATTATAAAACTGTTTCAAATCAAACACGACGGAAATCTACGCGTACATTTCGGGAGTTCAGCATCTAATTGTTATTAGCAATAAGTTGCCTTTCTCTCTCTCTCTCTCTCTGTCTCTCTCTCTCTCTCTCTCTCTCTCTCTCGATATATATATATATATATATATATATAATATATATGTGAAAGTTATCCTTAGCTGAGTGGTGTCCGGTTCAGTCATGCCTACTACGTAGTTTCGCGAGCACATCAAGATAACGTGTTCAGTCTTCAAGCCCTGAAGAGTGAACCTACATGTTATCTTGATGTGCTCATGAAACCAAGTAGTAGGCATGACTGACCCAACACCACTCAGCTAAGTGAGAAAATTCTCCAGATTAATTCGATTAACATTCTATCTTAACATTTGATATCAAACCCTTTATGACAAAAATTTGTCTGTCCAAAAGACCTTTCCACCCGGAAAAAAGAACCAGCAATTCTGGTACTTAATACGGCGTTTACTCATTTACCCACGAGAATTTCGAGGTCGGATTAATGTGGGGACCCGAGCGCGTACACTCGGGCAGGGACAAAAATTCCCCTCAGACCCCCTTTGAGGTATTCATCTAGAAAGAGAATAAGTGGATAAAATAATTTTGTGTCAACCCAACTATGTCCTCCCATCTGAGCAATATTAAATTGAGCACTTAACAATGTGCGATAACTTATATTTATATATGGAGAATACGATATATATACATTTATAGTGATTTTCCAAGCGTAGTCTGAAATTAGGGGGCACCCAGTGAGGATCGAACTCACAACTCAGTCGTAATTGTTCTAGCAAGCCAAGCTGGCTAACCATTACACCGCCTCGAGGATATCAGGACAACGTTAGGCAATTGAAAGAAATAAAACGCAATTCTTCCTCTAGAAGAACTTCATCGTGCTAAAGTGATGCTTTTATTGATAGAAATATATATGTGTAGCAGATATAAACGCGAGTGACGGTTATTATGATGTACCAAAGAGAACCGTTGAATATTTTTGCAGACATGTTTGGACACATAATTGTTACAGACACACGCCTTCTATCTCGTTTTCCTCGTCGTCATCGTCCTACACATATATAATTGGTTGTCTTTGTTTAGCGGCATATGTTCTATGCGTTATTTAATGCCGAAATCTACATCGTGTGCAACCACATTTTATTTTATTTTTTCGAGATAATAATGGTTTAGGGATACAAATCTAATTATTCCATAGCTGAAGGGGGTGGAAGTGGATGATTCATACTTTTCCCAAGGGTATTTGTTTGTAAGTGAATATAACGAACTAATTTGGAATTGGAACTCGGCTCTCCGATTAACAATTCCGAGCCATTATCCATTACACCAATCTAGCTACTGACCAGGTTCGACGTTGTTTATCTTAGGTGATCGTACGGGAACCTGTGTTTCAACGACATTTGGCCGTAAGCCTTACACATATACAATCTCCTCAATAAAAACATTACTTTTGTTCGATGGAGTCCCTCTAGAGGATCAAACTTGGAATGTTTCCATCTTGTCATTCCATTGCCTAACACACACACACACACACACACACACACACACACACACACACACACACACACACACACACACACACATATATATATATATATATAAATATATTATAAATATATATATATAATATATATATATATATATATATATATATATATATATATATATATATATATATATATATATATATATATATATATGACGGGCTCATGGTGGTGAGGAGTTCTACTAGTTTTAAGGTTGAAAAAATCAGAAAAATTATATTTAGTGAATTTAAAAAAACTAAACTTAAAGATAATTGTCTCTTCTAATTTGAAAAGGGTTAACTTCCTCGACGTAACTCTAGACAGGCAACACATACCAACCTTATAGTAAACAAAATGCTAACCCTTTATATATACACACGAAGTCAAACCATCCTCCATCCATAATTAAACATATACCCTCATCAATAGAAAATAGAATTAGCAATAACTCCGCTAACAAGGAAATATTCCAACAACACAATGGCTTCTATAACACTGCCCTAAAAAATAGTGGTTATAAAAATGCTAGCATTAACTATAGAGAAAATTGCACTGGCAATGGGAAAAAACAGGAAAAAAAAAATCATTTGGTACACCTCCGTTCAACCAAATGGTTAGTATTAAACTAGGACAGAAATTCTTAGCTCTAATTGATAAACACTTCCCCACCAATCGTAAGCTTAGTAATATATTCAATAAGAACACCCTAAAATTGAGTTACAGCTGCTCTGAAAATCTTGAACGTATAATAAAAGAACACAATAATAAGATCTTGAACAAACCCCCATGCCTAAACAGTATTAATAAAAAACTCTGCACTTAAATCAGACAATAAAGGGAAAAATTATGTAACTGTTGAAACCTAGAAGACTGCCCATTAGAAAATAAATGCTGCATTAAATCTGTGGTATACCAATGTACTATATCATCCACTGAGAGCCCTAGCACTAATATGATATACACTGGGTCCACGAAGAATGATTTTAAAGATAGATGGAGGCAGCATAAGTGCTCTTTCAATAATATAAACAAAAGAAATCAGACTTCCTATCTAAATATTTTTGGCATCTGAAGGAAACAAATAGGACACCTAAAGTTAAATGGAAAATTATAAACAAGGCTAGAACATGTAAAACTTGGGATGACCCATGCCCTTTGTGCCTCCATGAAAAATTGCACATTATTAAGCTTCTAAATAATAATAATCTATTAAACAATAGACACGGGGTAACGGTTTTTTGTAGACATCATCATCTTTTTGGTATGAATTATTAGCTAAAAAAAAGCATAAAATATAATAACTTGTTTAATCCATAGCCCAATCATCAGATTCATGGTTTGAATAATTAACTAAAAACATGCATACAATATAACACCCTTCATAATCCATAGCCCAAATAAATAGTTTAAATACCCTACAAAAAAGATAACTCTTTATGAAGTCGTCAAAAAACGAACGTTACGACAGTTTTTTTATATGCACAAATCCCTTTCATAAAATAAATAAATAAATAAATCTCCATAGACATGCAAACTAGACGAGGGTTAATACATCTTCCGTTTAAAATTTAGACACCCCTACCTTTCCCTGACTTGACATCTATGAAAGTAACTCTATACTGATACTTATTATTAACACCCAACACTCGCCTACCCAATTTAAACAATTCGCCCCAGCTGTTACCATGGAAATTTTGATTTCAATTTTTAAAACACGTAAATTTCAGATATACGTTATTCCCCAAAAAATTCCGCTTGTAGATGGAACAGAGCTTATTTTAACTTAATTTAATTTAAATAATTATATTGAAGTTTTCGGCTCTTGTTTTGAAACATGAGACTTCTTATGTAGCGTTTTGGAATCATATTTTTAAATAAATAATTATATTATATATATATATATATATATATATATATATATATATATATATATATATATAATGGATTTTAATCTGATATTCTTTCTTATTACTATAAACGTTATTTTTATTTCAGCGTTGTAGTTTTCAAATTTTAGTCTAGATTTAAAATTCACCTGATTTACTTTTTCCACGATATATATATATATATATATATATATATATATATATATATATATATATATATATATATATATATATTGTAAAGAAGTAGTCAGACAAAGAATAAATCAGTAAAGTTAATGTAATTACTGGCGAAATCACTTCGCTAACAGATTAAATAAGACATTAACTCACTAATCACTCGTTCAACGGCACAATCCTTGTTTTTAAAAATTGTAAGATGGATTAGATGCTCAGTCCATAATGCAAGTACTTTCGATACCACTTGTATTATCTTCAGGTATAGATATTATTTTTCAATTTTAGATAATTTCAGGTTATTCTCTCTTTCCGTCTGCTTGTTTTTTTTTTTCTTCCTATACGTGCTGTAAGTGTCGTATTCTCAACTTTCCTCATTATCTTTCTTCCTCTTGTTTCTACTCCATTCAGACAAATTCATTTGGTAAATTGTTTGTTGTTTTCCACTACGCCACCCTCCATCAATACGCCTTGTGAGTTTCAAACTTTCCATGTTGCCCTTCCTTGTAACACAATGCTAATAGCAATATTCAAAATTCTTTTCTATTAATGTCGACGATAGTTATGTAAAATGTAATCATAGGCCGATCATGTTAAATCATCGGCGCTATATAATCATGATATATGAATTATTTGAGTATAAAACACAAAATCATATTTTATATAGGGTAAAACATTATAATCTTTTTTTCTTTTCATACAGCATGGCCATTATTGAGAAATCGATGTGCCATAAAGCTATTAATTCTGTTTCTTTTTTTCTTGCCGTATTTCTTCTTTCTTCCTGCATTTGTTCAAAACCTTTTGTTCTCTTACTGGCTTAACTCTGATAAAATCCAAAATTGAGTTCTGGAAAAAATGTCGTATCATCCGCCTAAATTTTACTTCAACTTTAGGTTCATGTATAAAAAAAAATCACTCAGAAAATAACCAACGGATATTTCTTTTCAATTTATCTTTTCTGCTTTGAAGTCGACTGATGCGCAAAATTAAAAAAAAAAGAAAGAAACTAATTTAGCTGTTTTTAGTGCAGTTGTTTACATAGTCTTTATTATTCCTCGGATTTCCAGTTCCGCCAAGATTTTGAGATCATTCCCAACACTCTAATAACTGCTACCTTCATGTTTTCGAATTCCTTCAGCTTTCTAGTAAGCATCAGATAATAATAATTGCTGAAAGTTACAAGACAGATACTGCTGACAGGAAGAAGAAATGATGCACAATGCAATAATAATAATAATAATAATAATAATAATAATAATTGTAATAATTACTATTACTACAATTATAATAATTGTAGCAATTACTATTACTAAAATTATAATAATAATAATAAGAAGAAGAATTGTAGTAACTACTATTACAACAATTATTATTATTATTATTATTGCATTGTGATTCATTTCATCTTCCTATCAGCAGTATCTGTCTTGTAACTTTTAGCAATTTGCTTAAATGACTGCTACTAGGAGACGCTTTTGTAATTCAAGCAAAGACGCAGTTAAGAGAAACAAATATATATAAAAAAACGAATCAGAAAGCAAAAATCAAACAAATCTCGATTTGCGTAAGAAGATTAAACAATAAGAATACAATTATAACTGTAAATACCAATACCAATTACATAATATTCAGATCCATAACACAATGATAGCAATGATGGCAACAGAAATGACAATGACAATAAGCCGTCTGTTTCTTTGGAATAAAAAAATAACATAATAATATGTCTTTAAAATTAAAATATCATTAATTTAAAATATAATTTCCGGTAATGAGAAAATCAGTATATATACATTTACATCAATTACTGTTTTAATATAATCACTTATAGATTTATTAATTATTATATTATTATAGATTTTTAATAGTAAAAATATAAATAAATTATGATTTATAGTCACATAGATTCAAATTAAAATCTGTTGGATATTTACATTTAGTTATATTTACGTTGAAGTAAATATTTCTGAAAATGAAATAAAACAAAATAAAACGCAATAGCCACAAAATTACGACGAAGATTAAAATAATATCAAAAAGAAAAGAAATAATTACATAAAATTCATTAAAAAAAAAAAAATATTTACGTTAAAATATATAAGGAAAAATATTTACGATGAAATATTTACATTAAAGCCTCGAAAAGCACATCATATCTACTCAAATTCCAAATGCTCATCTTTCAGTTTATTATTATTATTATTATTACACCTTCTTTTGTACGGTATTTTCAATCGGACCTCTTTCATTATAGGCTAAAACCCCACACAAATAGAAACTTTGGCAGAATATTTGCAGTGTCAGGTAACGCAAACTTCTGAAGCGATGGTACACTAGGTTTTATTTTGATTTTCTCGGTGGGGAACTTTAAGGTTCAGTGGTATCGATTCAAACCCCTCAAGAGGGCGGTAGAAACTTGAATATCCCACATTCTGACAAATTCAATCAGGATGGAGGCCATTTTCGTTAGCTTGTTATTTTCTTTGAGAGTGATATTATGGCCACCAGGAATAACCATTTTGATGAGGAATTTCTTCTTTTTTTACGGTGATGATACCTGGTTTGGTTGTCTCAAGTATGTGGTCTGTTTGGATGTTGAAATCTCAAAAGACCTTCACTTTGTCGTTTTCAATCAACCTCACTCGCTTGTGACGGTACTATTTCTCGTCGATTATTATTATTATTATTATTATTTATTTATTTATTTATTTATTTATTATTTCCTTTGATTTCTGTGTACGCATTTCTTTCCGGGTCCCGCACAGAGACCCATGGTCAGAAATGGCATCATGACATTTCCCACTGACCAATTAAAGACAAAAAACCCACATATTTTACATATATAAAGCCCTTCGTAAGGTGTGGGCTGTATACGTGAGAACATTTTTTTTTCTATTTCTTTAAGGCAGGTGTCCCAAGAATCCCTTCAATGAGTCAAATGGAATTCCAACAAATCCGAGGGACTATGGATGTTCCCATGTGATACGTATTTTAGATTTTAATTTCAAGGTCCTTGGATTTTGATAGTTTTTTGAAGATCTTCAAAGATACATTGCAGTCTGCAGGGACTGCCATATCAATAAGGAGGCACTTTCTTTTGTTTGCAGGTCTCTAATAACAATGTCTGGGCGGTTAGCTTTGATTCTTCTGTCTCTGTGTATTGTGTAGTTCCATAAAATTGTTACAGGTCCCATCTCCGTAACTGGGTCTGGGTGGTGTTCATGTGATACTATTTGTCGTTGCCACAGCAAAACGGAAGAAAGTTTTGTTAAAACATAAGAAAGTGTCATGTACTGAGAGACATTGAAACGAGAAGGGTTAATATCAAAAACCTGTGGGAAGAATTAAGAATTTAATTCACACATAAACGACTTGTATTGTATGTCGAGCAGTTTGCACAATGGAAAAAGTGACCCAGAGTTAGGGAGCAATGTTGATTGACACACAGCTGCAAATGCGGACTGGAAAGCGAAAAAGTAGATTTTGGTAAACAACTGAATTTGGAACTGAGTTTTCCTAAACAGAAAATGGTCGAGGTAGCAGGTGTAGATAAGACATCAAGGAGGATGGAGGAACCACCCACGCTCACTGAAGATGTCGGTGAGAAAGGATAATAAAAGAGAGGGAGGAGAGAGTGAATTCCCCAAAGTTATGACGTCGGAGGGGATTCATCGAAATTCACCTCGCCATACGTCCATTCTAGTTTGGGCGACGTGAATTAGTCAGTAGAAGAGAGAAGAGAGGCAGAGGAGACGGAGACCAAAGACAGGAGAGTTCGTCCCAGTCGGGATACACCCCACGTGATTGCCTGCTGAAGAGAACCCCCGACTTCAGCCTTGTGCCGAACTTTACCAAAACAGCAACTCAAACTTACCAACTCAACAATGATATCACTTTCGATTTAGACGATCATTAGGTTGATAATTAATTGCATGCGAACTCTAGTATAACCAATTATAGTAGGAAGGGCTGATATAAAAAATCAGTAATAACTTTTTGTTCAGTTTATTCGAGTGTTATTTTTTTTCCTGTTCGTCTTCGCCCTGCTTGAACCAGCCCGACACGAAGATATCTGCGCTGATTCGCTTTTGGCAGCCATATGATCTAAAAATTCACAACGTGGGATAGGGTTAGCTCTCGACCAACACGGTGCTGAAAGTCTTGGACGGTCAGGGTGTTGTACGATTACATTCATACCAATTTCTTGCAGTTTCCTTTCCGTAAAGCTTGCATATTTTCCAGTGCAGATATTAGCCAACCCGGTTTTCATCTTCGCTATCGTCATCATCATCATCATCATCATCATCCCCTTGACTTTTGTAATCGCAGGGGAGGAGATCCGAATGCAGAAGCCAAATAAATCTCTCGCACAATGGTCTATCAACCGAAGCCATCAGCAATTGTGGTATTGTTTGACATTATTCAACCCAACCAGTTTTTACCTTGGCTTCCTCCCTCTACGTCCACTTTCAACGATGCTTTGCATGATGGTCTTGTACAGGCTGTCGTGCCTTCTAATGTGTCCAAGCCACGCCATTTCTCCCCCTGTTTGACAGTGGCAAGAAGAGATTCCTCGTGTCCCACAAAACTTTCAACCCTTTTCCCGCAGAAACTCATTGGTTTTATGTTTCCAATAGAAGATGAAAGGATTTTTATATTTAGTGGGTGCCAATACCGTGCAAATTGATACAAGATCGTCAAATGTTTCTGGATATTTATCACATAATCTACATTTGGGGTTAACACAATTTTTCAGTATGTGTTATTGGTAATTCCTAGTTTGCAAACTTTGGTCCTGTGTATTATTATTATTATTATTATTTCTCTTCGTTTGGTACAACTAAGTAATTATAAATAACGCTTTTTTCCAAAATCATTCTTACTCATACAAAAGATTTTCTTTTCTGAATTCAATTAAACAAACTTATTAAGGATGTTCATAATAAAATTTAAAAATATACAACAGCTTGTAAAATATTTAAAAAGTAGAAATAATTATTTATGTCTTATTATAGTCTTATTAAATTAATAAATTAATATAATTCTTATCGACTTTTCGTTCGGCCATTTTTCAAAATATTCCGTTCACAAAGAATGACTTGACTACATTCTACTGATTGTTCTTTTCTCGTAAAAGATTTTGACTGAAAACCATTTCAAATGGAAGATATTGATTATATCTGTAGCTGGAAATTTGCGAAGAACTTTTGTTTATAATCAAAGAGAAAAATGGGAAATTACACCGGAAAAAAAGGGAAATTAAAGAAGATTTAGATAAGGAATTGTAGATTCCGGATTAGAAAAGGGAATTCAATATCCTAAAATACTTATGATGTATTTCTGTCCTGGGCGCACTTCAGTAGGCTTTCTTACATAGTATGAATATAGATAGATAGAGATAGATAGATAGATATAGATAGATAGATAGATAGATAGATAGATAGATAACAACTTTTAAATGGAATTTTAAGACATATTTTCTATTAATAAAAAGGTTATTTTAGTTGGTATGCGTGTTTCGGCTGATATCTTTGTTTCGGCTGATATCTTTGTATTTTATTATTATTTTCTCAAACATTTAAATCAATATCAACCGGCCTAGATCGAGAAGTCCCGTCTAAAGAAAAATGTAGCACTCAACTGGAACTGAATCTGCATCCTCTTTTCCCATCAGGGAAACCACTCCTGTAGCTGAAGCGTCCCTTAACTAGTTTGTCCACAAAGAGACCTTCATGATATTCCTATTCAAAGAAATACTCATTAAAAATAATATTTATAGTAATAGAAAATAATGTTAGTTAAAAAAAACATTTAAAAATGAATCTACTTTTGGGATTCGAAAATGAAGCTAGCAAATAGGTAATGACAGTCTCCCGTGGCCAAATTGGTACCTGTACTCTTCGGTTATAAGAGCGGTTTCTCTGGTTGAAAAAGTGGATATGAGTTCGATTCCTATCGGGAAACATATTTTCAAGCAGGTTTGAATAGGACTCTCCATTAATGGTATAGCCCTTTTGAAGATAGTCAATAAACAAACTGACTTGTGCATCCCAGAAATTGAGGCCACCACCTTCCCAGCAAATGAAACGACCTTGGCCTTCTTTGGAGCAGGTGAGGAGGGATGTTTTCACTGCTTGGATTATCCGTCTGTCCCTGGCTCAAAGAGATGACTCCAACACTAATCCTGGTTTAGGAAACGTTCAAGGAAACCAGCCTCAAACGATGTTAGATTTCCCTGTGATGTGATCTGTCTGGTACGCTTTTGATCAGGTGAGATACCCACCGAGCAGAAACCTTTGTCATGCCAAGTTCATTGTGTAGGATAATTTTAACCCTGTCACTGGATCTGCTGGTAGCATTGACTATTTGACTTACAGTCAATTACCTGACATTCATTACCATGGGATGAGAACAATCAATATTTCCCTCTATGGTGACAGTGCAGGACATCCAGATCTTGGTTACTTCTTGCCTACCCTCCTTTCCCCTCCTAAATTCAGCAGCCAACTTTTGCACTGTTGATAAAGCTGGTACGTCAGCACCTAATGTAGCAACCATGTCAGTTTAAATGTCTTTGGGGGTTAGACCCTTTCCCGGCAGGTAATTTATAACACGACGATGCCAAATTTTGTCTATTTTCTGAAACAAATCGCTATTAGTTACTTTTGAAGTATTCTTTGAACAATCAGATACCAGTTTATCTGGGAAAAAAACATTGAAATTAATGCATGTAACATTTCACAGGTCTAGCATCACTCCTTCGTAATCAGCCTATGAACTTTTCAGCTCATCCCTGTAGATAGATAATGAACATATCTTGACAGATGAACACATCATTCCTTGCACTATACAGAGCATCGAAATCCTTCTGTGAAATTAAAACAAAAATGTATTAAACAAAATAACGTATTAGGAAATATAGTACACACACTGCGCATTGAATTACTTTGAATGTAAGCTTTATTTAAAAAAAAAAAAAACAAAAAAACAAAAAAAAACAAAAAAAAAACAAATGGAATTTTAATCTCCTCAATTCTTATTAGTGTTGTTTTATATCATGAGCTGTGATATTGTTTTTGCAACGTTGCTGTTCATGTCAAATGATTATAATCCAGTAAGCATTCGAATGATCTAAAAGAATGCGGAATGAATCTTTTTATGTTTTCTTCATTAGCGGATTTTTTGTGCATCTCCTCCGTTAAAATACTTTTCGTTTCGACGTTCTTTTAATTGCTGAGACGTACGCACCAATTCCATTGTCTTCATATCGTTCCCTTTCAGTTCCAGCTTGATTGGAATATTGCTTGTGGTTTCAATCAGTCCTGGTGTTAAAATCCTCCTTTAACAACCTGATCTTTCAGGCGTTGATACGATAGTAATTTATTTCTTCTTATGATAGTTGGATAAGACAACGGAAGAGTTATGTCAAACAATTTGATTATTTTCTCATAGCTCCTTTCGGAATGATAAGCCTCAGTCAATTTCTTCTCATGTCCTCTAAATGACCTTTGTTTTTCTTTATGAATCCAAAGATGAATGAATGTTTAATTTGTAAAATAAATGTATACGGGCTTCCTAATATGTTATTGAACATTACAACATGCAGCTAATACAAAAATTACTCCATTTTAGCTGCTGTTACGACCTAATTTGCTATTTCCCCTATTAGTGGTCAAATATTAATGTATTATCAATTCACGTATTAAAATGTTTTAATTACGTTAATTATACAAATGTAAGCAATTCAAATTAAGAATAATTAATAAAAAAAATAATCATTGTATTGTATCTATTTGCGCATATATATATATATATTTTACCCATAGCTGTAGGGAGAGGAAGAGGATTCATACCTTTCCCAAGGGTATTAGCACGTAAGTGAATGTAATGGATTCGACTGGAGAGTCGATTATATATATATATATATAGGAATCTGGGATTTTTTGAGACCGAAGCATTATTACTAATTATCTAGGTTGAACTTACTACACGCTATTTTTTCCATAAGGTTTTGGAAATATCAGATTTGTGCAGATTTTAAATATTTCCGCTTTTCCTTTACTGACAACCCGATTTCGGTCACGTGTGCCGAACTTCTACGATTGATGCGCCAAAATGATGGTTCAAAGTCAGTGCGGTGCTTGCAAGACATAAAATAGCTAGCAACGAATTTAAAAAACACTTACAAATTTTCCTTAGCTGAGCCAAATAATAATAATATAATATACAGATTGCAAATACACCGGCTAATATTTTCTGACAAGAAATTATTAATTTTGGAAATGCTACCCTCTCTGATTATATCTTGTCTTGAAACGCACGATATCCCACAAACATTATTTAGATTTATTTCAAATGATGGGAAAACATCTAATGTAAGGGAGATACCAATTATTTTCCTGTTTTATTCTTTTCCATATATTATGGCCAAGAATAATTTTGAAGATACGCTCGTTGATCAAATGAAAATTAATACTTTATTGAAATAGAATTGTTTTTGTTCAAATTCCTAGTAAATCATTTCTTCCACGCTTCTTGGTGTTTATTTCAATTTAAGCAAGGAAAATGCATTCTACTCATAAGAAATATTAAAATAAAATCATGAATTAGGCAAATTAATAATTTTGGCCTTACGATATATATATATATGTATGTGTTTGTGTCCGTGTGGAGAGAAAGAGATAGACACACATATACATATATATATATATATTCAGATTTTGCTAACCAGTATCTTCTTTGTGGCGGAATGGTTATCAGATCAAACGATGGTTCCCGTTAAAGGTTACAGATTCCTTTCAGAGAATTATTTCTACGAAATTTCTCGGACATTCAAGCCGGTAAATGTAATTAATATCGCTTAATTAAAAAAAAAACAGACCATTTACTTAAACAAATTATATCTAAAAAAATAACGTATAAACGTAAAATATATTAAATAATTGCCGGAATTAATCCATTTTATATATATATATATATATATATATATATATATATATATATATATATATATATATATATAATATATAATCTAAACGATTTACCTCATACATTAATATGGATCACATTAATTTTAATTCACTTATATGCTCTATAATAAAAATTATATGAGCTCCCTTTTGTGGATATTAGGATCTACTTTTTACTTACCTTCCCATTTTTTTTTACCAGCCCTATATATATATATATATATATATATATATATATTTTTTTTTTTTTTTTTCTGTAGTTTACTGTTACCAGCAAGCAGAAATATTTCTTCTCCGGATGATGGCCATTTTGGCCGAAACTAGTCGAGGAATCTAAATGAAATAATAATAAAAAAAAACGAAAGAATATTAATCTACAACCCAGTGTGTCTGAAGATTTTAATTTTTTAATATTTTTTATTTTAAGTATATATATATATATATATATATATATATATATATATATATATATATATATATATATGATGGAATGTTGAGAAGTTTTTATGAATTTACTGTCTCTGCTTTTACTGTCTTTTACTTTACTCTTCCTCTACCTTTACTCTCTCCTTCTCTCTCTTTCACACACACATTATTTCCGTCTCATTAATCTATCTTCCTCGTTCTGTTCATTCTTTCTCTTTATTTTCCATTTCTCTTCACTTCTTTATTAGTTCTCTTTCTCACTATGGCTTTCGTTTACTCTCTCTCTCTCTCTCTCTCTCTCTCTCTCTCTCTCTCTCTCTCTCTCTCTCTCTCTGACTCTATGTTTTTTAACCTTTGTTTTTTTTTCTCTTGTGCTTCCCTTTATTCTCTATTCACAGCCTAGTCTTGTTTCCGGATACCAATACAATAAAATAAAAATGAGGAAAGTCACAAGCTTCTATTTAAAAAAAAGAAGGCGATAAAGCACCCAATCAAGTGAAATTCATTTTTATAAAATCCTTTCTCATGGTTGCTTGTTACCTCGAAGTAATTAGTTGTTGGTCACTATCGCCTCATCGTTTATTAAGCAATATTATTCTCGTTTTCTTGTCAAAGAAACGGAAATTGTGGTTCAGCTAGGTATTATTTCTACTGAGGTAATAACCACTCAAACTTTTAAGCTGGATTTCATAATGCTTCCTTTTATTTCTATGCAAACCAACCGGGTCAATGATGATGGATCTTTTGTGTCAATTTCCTGTTTATTTGGACAGAAAATATTAGATAAAGTTTCTAAGCTTATGGGTGTTCCAACCAATTTATAAGATTTGTGAACCGAGAAAATGTACTGAATAACTGAAACTATAATCTCTCGTATATTTGAATTTTGAATGAACGAGTAAATAAAAAAAAATTAAGCTGCAAATTTGATAGAATTAATAACCAATATGAAGCGTTAATTTCAATCTTCATGAATGCCAGGTTTTCATTTCGTCGATGTTGATTATGAGATACGTCCAGTATTTTATGGTGTTGGAGGTTTCAACAATAATTAAAAGAGACTAATGCTCATTAGGGATTGGTAGAAATACAAATAAAGATAACTATAAATTTTAAATATATTTGGAGGTTCGGTAATTACAGAATTTCTTTTTTTGGAAATACTTACATAAATTACATAAATACTGAGTGGTCTTTAGTGCTAAAAGTGGTCTTTAGTGATTATGAAGATGAAATACCGTTTGGGGGTTATTTATTCGTTTTCTACAACTTTCCTCATCCTTTGAGGGTTATTTAAAGCCATAAAATATTTTTAGATTTAAGAATTATTTTACATAATGGTTTAGAGATACATGACTTACTAATTAACCCATAGTTGAGGGGGAAAGAGGGGACTTCCAAAGGTATTTGTGCGTAAGTAAATATAAGGAAGCAAAGTGGAATTGGAACTCGACTCACCGATTAACAATTCCGAGCCATTATCCATTACCCCATCCGCACATCCAAGCTAACAGTAGCTGGTATTCCTAAGCTGTCACCCATCTAGATACTAACCAAGTTCTACGCTGCTTAACTTCGATGATCATACGGGAAGCGTTTTTTTTTCAACTTGATATGGCTGTTAGACGATGAAATACGGTTGGAAACTAAACTATCGTAAATAGACATGCAAAAAGAAGTATTGAAAATTCTCAGTCCAACCAAGACGTCTTTCCAAAGTTATTGTGATGTTTGTCCATTTACATAGAGGATCGATTGAGAGCTTTTCATGAACTACCCATATCCGTTATCTCAAGCTATTGATTTTCTAATTTTCTACCGCTAAAATTAAAAATATATACACCTCCCAGTAAATTATACATTATTTGTAATAGCAAAACCAATATCTTTGTAAACAAGAGCGTTGAACAATTTCTACATACACTAAGTATAAGAAATAAATATCTTGTATGCGCAGTCGTTATATATATATATATATATATATATATATATATATATATATATATATATATATATATATTGCTTTTAAATATAAACACTTGTTACAAAATAAAATCCTCGCATTTGCATTGATAAAGTCCCTCAGATGACGAAAGGCGTCGGCTAAGCTTTTCTTCTGTTTTTTATTCGGATAGATAGATAGATAGATAGATAGATAGATAGATAGATAGATAGATAGATAGATAGAGAAAAGACAGGCTCAGTGGAGTAATGGATTGCGTCTCGGACTGAAGTTCGAGACCAGAGGCCAGTATGTGTGTGTGTGTGTATATATATATATATATATATATATATATATATATATATATATATATATATATATGCCAGTATTTTTGAAAGTCTTTTAGACATCGGCTAGTGATGTTGCAGTAAATTATCTAGCGAGCGATTTGTCAATGTGATAGACAAGAGGTAAATCCAGCTTTTGGAAAACATTATAAATGATAAAAAGAAAGCGAAGAGAGTGAGGGAAAACATGAAACCGAACTAGTGTATGGCTTCTCAAAAGGTTACAACATCATTCTCAAAATGCACTTGAATGACTTCATCGCACCCACTTGAGTCCTTAAGACAGCCAGAATCACAAAAATTGAAACAATGCTAAAAAATATAATCTACGATGATAAATCTCCAGAAATTCTCCTGTTCGCCGAACTGGTGACTTAGCAGAAAGCACAAAAAAGAAGTGGTTCAGTTCTTCATTAAAATATATCTTTATCATTTTTGAAATCAATTACCGGTACAGGGTAACAAAGGTTACTGATGGGGAAACATGATGATATAAATTTTTCTTGGAAAATTCCCTTTTTGATAATAACCGTAATGCAAGAACTGAAGTGGACTTAAAACTGAAGCTCCCTCTAGCAATTAAACTTAGTCCGAAAGCTAACATAGAAAAATGCTTGTTAAGATTTAGACAGATGATCATAAATCCTAAAAATTTCACATGATTTTAAAAACAGTAATTCGACCTTGATAATCAGACGATTCCTCTATAGCTAAATAGTATAGCACCTTTAGCTATATGACGGTTCCGTGTAGGATACATGTTCGATTCCTGTCGGAAGACACATAATTTCTATGAGATTTCTCGGATATTAAGGCCGGTATATACTGTTAATACTGTTTATTATAAGCTATTTATTTAAATATTGGTATCTATAAAAAATAACGAATAAACAAAAAATATATTAAAATAATTGTTGGATTTAGCAAATAATTTGCATAATAACCATTCTTGTCTTAAATTTATTTTTCCCGTAAATTTGGATAATTTGAATTAATGCAACATTAAAATCTTTCAGCTTGTAGAAAAATATACAATTTTTACATCATTCGAAAGAGAAATAAATTCTTCATAAAGCGTACGGAATAAAACTAATTTATATTGTTTTATTAGAAACATATTCTGAAATGAATAAAACTTTAACCATTGGTCTTAAACCTATTTTTGCCAGTGCATATCTATCTATCTATCTATCTATCTATATATATATATATATATATATATATATATATATATATATATATATATATATGACATTGTGCAAAGGAGTTGGACAGGTGTGCCTCAGCTAAAAGAGCACCTCTCAGCTGTCAATGTGCCTCACACTAATATCAAGCGTGTTGCCTTGAATGGAAAAAAACTGGAAATATTTGTGTCAATGTTGTATCGGAAATTTCAAAATCAGTCAAAATGACCGTCTAAGAAGCGAAAGACAATTATTCCTGTTGCTATGTCCCGAGATCGTCGCTTTGGTACAATATATAGACTTGTATGCAGGTCACTAGCAGGACTGAAATTTCACATACGAAACAAACATAAAAACTGAATGAAGTTGATAGATCCTCGTACGTCGAAATCGACCGGAGAGTTCATCATATATATATATATATATATATATATATATATATATATATATATATATATATAGAGAGAGAGAGAGAGAGAGAGAGAGAGAAACAAAGAGAGAGGCTGTTCTAATAACTTGGACCAATGTTAAATGTGAATTAAATTTAAGCGTTTAATTATTTTTTTCTTTCAGATTTAAAAACTTAAATCTGTGGCAATTTCAACCCTGGAAAGATTAATAATCAACCAACGTGTTAAAGTTATCGAAACCTATTACGAAATAGGACGTT
Organism: Acanthosepion pharaonis; assembly: GCA_903632075.3. Taxonomy (NCBI): domain Eukaryota; kingdom Metazoa; phylum Mollusca; class Cephalopoda; order Sepiida; family Sepiidae; genus Acanthosepion; species Acanthosepion pharaonis. Next base: position 1,098,404 of record CAHIKZ030000056.1, read on the forward strand.
CAAACAGAAATGCATTTCGCGCACTTTTTTAGGTCAAATCGACCTACCGAAAGTGTAATTGGAAAAATTGTTCGTAAAACCAAACTAGGTCGGTGGCAGATGTGAAAACACCATTGCGTGCTGGTTTACGCCGTTCAGATGAAAACAGTGCTGTAGTGCACGATAATGTCGCCGAAAATCCAGACACCTCTATCCATCCTCGTGCACAGGAAGTGAACCTCTCCACAACAACGTTACATCGAACGATTTGTCTCTACACGCTTATATATATATATATATATATATATATATATATATATATATATATATATATAAATGGTGAAAAGCCTTGAATAGTTCGATTTGTAGTAGAACAAATCGGTACCCAAGGAAAAATGGGGAATAAAAAAAAGAAAGAACCAAGAACATTAAACTATATGAAAACAATCGTCCAGAGTCAAGCTCACAGTCCCATGACATATATATATATATATATATATATATATATATATATATATATATATATATATATATATATATATATATATCTTGAGAAAATTTCAGTTATCTGTTTTGATTAGTCTTACTCTTATGTCCATCGTCTTTTCATGTTGAATTAAACATAGTCTAATATTAATTATGTTTTATGAATATGTCCTGAAGATGGTCTATTAGATCGAAACGTCCGACGTTGACATTATGTTAACATTAAAACAGCATAATTGCATATTAGGATTTTTGTTTGTTTTTTCCGTATATTTTTCTTTATACTGTCGGATCTATATCCATATATTTGCTTACACACACACACACACACACACACACACACACATATATATATATATATATCATGCGGCGAATTCTCACGTATTTCATCCCAAATGTAACTAGTGTTACACGTACTGGCATCAAGTGATTCTACTCCTGGAGAGAAATTATGTGTCAGTCAACATTGCAGCCAGCTCCTCTGAAGGATACTGCGTGAAAATCTATTTTGGCATCGTCTGTGCTGAGTCATTCACTACAAATCCATAGTTTATAACATTTATTTCGACTATGAAGTAAGAATGAAATTCTATTTTTAAATCGAGATAGCGTAGAAGGCGCTTAATTAATTTGATTAAAATCGATCCTGAGTTTTAATTATCCGATAAATATCGAGTTTTAATTAAATCGTAGAAATTTAAGAATTGTTGATATTGCACAAAGCATTCAAAGAATATAAGTTACAGATAACTAAGTCTCTCTTACTAACTCACTCTCTCTAACACAGACTTTCTCTCTCTAACTCTCTCTCTCTCTCTCTCTCCACCCGTTCGGCTGGGGCTTCAGAATACATTGATTGCACCTCTGCACAAGGGTAAGACCCCCACCTCCCAATGAGACGTCCTGGGTATGACGATAAACTACATCCGACAGCAAAGCCTCTGATCAGAAGGTTTTGGGGAGCATGGAACCACCTCTTGATTGTTGTTGTTGTTGTTGTTGTCAGCTCTGCCCTGACTCGGGGTGGCAAGGGTCCTAGATATGATCATATAGTTAACCCCCAAATTAGGGCAAAAATCTCTGAAAGTGTAAAAATAGGTTTTTACAGTAAAAATACCAGTAATACATTTTCGAAAAAAAAAAAAAACTTACCAACAATAAAAATATTGTCGGCATTAAATAACCAATTGAGATTGATATGCCGTAAAACAAACCAAACCAAACCCCCCTCTCTCTCTCTCACCTTAACTCACTCTCTCTTCTCCCGCCCGTTCTCTCTCCCCTTTTTCGAACTTGGACGGTTGTGCTTCTTGACAATCTTCACTAACATTTTATTAACGCATTATGAACTTTTATGAACCCATTATTTTGCAAGTTGTTTTTCCATTCAAATATGTTGCTTAAATTTTTTTACTTTTGATATACCCAGTGAGTGTTGAACTCTCCAAGCTTTCTTTCCTCATTATGTGTCCCAACTCATTCATCTGTCTCTTTTTGCTTATTTAGCATCAAACTTTTTGCAGACTTTCTCTTTAAAACTTCATTGTTCATAACATCATTTTTTTTTCACTTTATTTTCAACTTCCGTCGACAGAACCAGGTCTCAGCTTCTTCGAATATTTTTTCATTTATAACAAAATTGTTCAATATTTACAATATTATAAGAGATTATAGATCGGTCCAGAAAACTTTCTTTGTTTTTAAGAACACTTTTAATTCCTTGAATTCCTTGGCCAGTTTCTCAAATGAATCTTTCACCTGCGCCCTCACCTTCACTTTTCGGATGCAACTTCCGATTACGATGTCATAGTTTCTGTTTTCTGTTTCAACCAAAAGTGAAGTGATGAGAAAAAAATAAAAATTTTGTGAGAGACAAAGAAAAGAGGGCTGGATTCTATGAGATATCCATCCTCTTGAATACTAGAGAATCTCCCCATGGACGAGGAGAGAACCGGAGGTGACGGAAATGTGATTCCACAGAAGGATACTGAGAATTGCATAGGCGGAGGTAGTAATCAACAATGAAGTCAAAGAAAATAGCAAAACAAAGAACACTTATGCTGAGGAAAAGACACCTGAAGTTACTTGGACACATAATGAAGAAGGAGGGCTTGGAAAATCTAACACTCCCTGGGAATATTGAGGGCAAGGGTGATAGAGGAAGTCAGAGAGTCACTTATCCGATAAGCCTGTCTGAATGGACGGGTGGAACAGGTGAGGGTAACGTTCACATGAGCTAAAGGATAAAAACTGCTAATGGCTAAAATGGATAGGAAGATCTGGAGACTTGTACAAACAGAAGATAATCAATTGCAAATGCATTAAAATTTCAAAAACAGAACAGAAAATCGGCGGATGCCACACGGTCACAGCGTAAACCTTCATTAAATTGCTATATTCTTTGATCATTCGTTCGTATCTATAGTTGCAATTACTCAAATTCACCCGCAGTTTATGCGGTCTATGCTACACGAATGGGTATACATTAAAATTGAAAGAGAACGAAATTTATACAAAAAATAAATAAATAACGGTGAACTGAGAAATATGTCACACACACACACACACACACACACACACACACACACACGTATATATATATATATATATATATATATATATATATATATATATATATATATATATATATATATATATGTATGTATGTATGTATTTGGAAAAAGAAGTCTCAGTCGTACATTTACCTATATTTATCCATTTGGTTTATATTATATATATATATATATATATATATATATATATATAACTGAGATATATAAATTATTTAATATATTTTCCGTTTATACGTTATTTTTTTAGATATAATTTATTTAAGTAAATGCTCTGTTTTTTTTTTTAAGTAAGCGGTATTAATTACATTTACCGGCTTGAATGTCCGAGAAATTTCGTAGAAAATAATTCTCCGACAGGAATCGAATCTATAACCCTTAACGGAAACCATCGTTTGATCTGATAACCATTCCGCCACAAAGAAGATACTGGCAAAGTCCGAATATATATATATATATATATATATATATATATATATATATATATATATATATATAAAATCCGGTGTTCTTATAGATATTTTATTTTACAAAATATTTAAAAAATTCGCTTGAAGATGAAATTGAACTAATGCTTTTAATTTATTTAAAATATGGTTAGGGCTTTTTTTCTATTTTGAAACATGGTTGGAACTGTTAGCGAAAATAACCATTTTTCAATTAATTTATAATATATATATAAATATATATATATATATATATATATATATATATATTTTTATAAATTAATTTTTATATATATATAAATAAATTGATTTAAAATGGTTATTAGTTTCATTAGTTCCATTTCATCTTCAAGCATTTTGGAGTAACTTTTAAAATTACCGGATTTTAAAGACACAGCTAAAATCACATTTCCATGGTTACAGAATATTCTACTCAAATTGAACAAGGGTGTCTAGATTTTCCTTATGTCAGTATCATTGTATCAGTTATTAGCTACAATTTGGTAAGGGGTAGGGATGTATTTTACAATGAAACCTGACATCAGTTGAATGGATGTCGTCTAAATTTAAAAAAAAAAAAAAAAAAAAATTGTTAACGGTAAAAAAATTTCAACGTCATTTTTAAAATTTAAAAGATTTTTTTCTAATACTTTTTATTTAACTACGATTTGAAATATTTTCCTTTTAATTTTTATTTTACTATATTCTTTTTAAGAACAGTTAAATGTATTAGAATCCATTATATTATGTAGGATTATTTTAACATTAAGTTTAAGTATGTATATGAGGTTACATTTTTTTTTTTTTTTTTATATATATGACTATGACAGCAGAAATGGTTACTTAATTTCACTGATTCAGTAAACTTTTATTTTATATATAAACCTAGTATTATAAAATTTCACATGTAAGTACTGAGGACATGGGTCATTAAAAAGCTTACATCTTATGGTATTTCATATTAATTTTATTTTACTATAGGTGTTATTTTTGGATTCTTTTTAATGCGTGTAGTATTATTTAAAAGAAATTTAGGTTAGAATTCATTCAATTTAACTACAATTTTAATTACAAATTCAAAATTACAACTTTAAAATTTTAAAATATTTTCATTGTTTAGTTTTAATAGACTATATTACTTTATAACAGAAGGAAAATTACTCATAGTAAGTAAAATTATTTTTCAATATCCAAGTATATGTAAATTACAATTTTTAAACTTTTATATTTAAATATTATTTAAGTAATATTAATGGAACTTACTACAAAATTAGCCAAGTCATTTCTCGGATTTAGTAAACTTTATTTATTAATTAACTTATTTATTTATTTTAAATATATGTAACCTAAGTAATAAAGTTTCATATGTATGTACAAAGAACAGGTTAGAATTCATTTTATTTAACTACAATTTTAATTACAATTTTAAAATTACCACTTTAAAATTTTAAAATATTTTCATTGTTAGTTTTAATTGACTATATTACTTTTATAACAGAAGGATAATTACTCATAGTAAGTATAATTATTTTTCCATATCAAAAGTATATGTAAATTACAATTTTAAACTATTATATTTAAATATTATTTAAGTAATATAAATGGCACAGACTACAAAACTATCTAAGTCATTTCTCAGATTTAGTAAACTTTATGTATTAATTAATTAATTTATTTATTTTAAATATATGTAACCTTAGTAATAAAGTTTCATATGTATGTACAAAGAACAATGGGTCATACATTACCTTACATCATCTAGCTTTAGTTATAATTTCATTTTTCAGTAGGTGTTTTATTGGATTCATTCAAGTGTTTGTAGTACATTTATTATAGAGGTGTTTCAGTTAGGATACATTTTATTTAACTACAATTTTTAAACGGTGTTTATGTTTTAATACGTTTTAACAACAATTTTAAATTTTAAATACAAGTTTAAAACATTTTTCCTGCCATTCCAATAGACTTTTTTTCTTTTTTTTAAATATATTATTTAAGGAAAATTTTTTGACAATGACGGCATATAATTTCATTTTTCATATTTCATTTCTCTGGTTCAGTAATTTTTATTTTTTATAAACTTAGTAATATATAGTTTCTCTTGTATACATAGAGGACACGGGTCGTTTAATGATCTACAAATTCTAGCTCTTCTTATTAACTTCCATTTTACTATAGGTGTTTTATTTGATTCTTTTAGATGCCAGAAATATTTTGAGAGAGATGTTTGATTTTTATATTTATTTATTCTAAATGAAGTTTGATGTTGGTTGAATCTTTTTTTGAATTCATGGCTAGTGCAACCTATATATATTTTTATATTATCAGGACTTTCAATTGAAGAGATATTGCATTGGTATACTAATGATTCAGTGCAACATTTATTTTGTAGTGGTTTCGACAATTACATAGTTTTTGTTTATTTACATCAGTTTTTATCTTAATTTTTCCATTGTCTAAATTTTTTTGGTTTTGGTATAAGTGTTTATTTAAGATATTAGCATTATGGTTCTTAATGATTTTTTTTTCTAAGTTTTTTGTACAGCTATAACTTAATTTTAGTGTGTTTTATTGAAAATAGTACTTAGTTTACTTTCACTAGGAAAATGCTTGACTATTAGTGTGAGGAATTTATGTCCTAATATGTTCTTTACCATTTGGTTATATGGGGAGTATACCAAATAATTTTCTACATCTGTTTTTCTATGCTTACCATTTTCATTTTTTTTTATATACGCTAATTTTGGGTTTTTGTAGCCACTATCTTTTAGAGCCTTATTATAGCCATTGATATGCTCATCAAAAATCTTGTTATTAGCTGAATTTGTACTAATTCGTTTACTTATAGATAACGGTATATGTTTAATTATAGATGGGGGTGATTTGATTTAGGATGTATATATAAAGGATTGGTGTTGGGTTTTTATAAGGTGTGTATGTATTTTATTTAGATCTAAAGTTATATCTAGGAAGTCTACTTTTTTAATTTTGTACTAACTGTAATTTTTAAGCCCATGCTTTTTTTAAATTCTTTATATAATAACTTTTCTAATTCTATCTATTTTGAAGTTCGTTGAGTTTCTAATAACCATAAGCCCATCGTCTCTGTACAAACCAATATCATTTGTATTAATTTCATATGTCGTATTAGAAAAAAAATCTTTAAATTTTAAAAATGACGTTGAAATTTTTTTACCGTTAACAATTTTTTTTTTTTTTTTTTTTTTAAAATTTAGACGACATCCATTCAACTGATGTCAGGTTTCATTGTAAAATACGTCCCTACCCCTTACCAAATTGTAGCTAATAACTGATACAATGATACTGACATAAGGAAAATCTAGACACCCTTGTTCAATTTGAGTAGAATATTCTGTAACCATGGAAACGTGATTTTAGCTGTGTCTTTAAACCCGGTAATTTTAAAAAGTTACTCAAAATTCGCTTGAAGATGAAATGGAACTAATGCTTTTAATTTAATTGCAAAAAAATAAAATTAGGGTTTTTAGCTTCTATTTTTGAAACATGGTTGGAACTGTGTAGCGAAAATAACCATATTTTAAATCAATTAATTTATAATATTAATGCTCTGTAAAATTTACATTGAGCACTATTTTGTAAAAATAAAATATCTATAAGAACACCGGATTTTATATCTTACTGTTCTTTCTTTTTATATATATATATATATATATATATATATATATATATATATATATATATATATATATATATATAACTGAGATAATATAAAAATAAGATCATATAACTTTCACAAGATAGGTACCTAATACTTGTAGGTACCATTCTCAGTTGAAATTGAAAAATAAAATTAACTTCTCCACGCGTGTTTCGCACGAACAATTCGCAAAAATGAAAGCCGGAGAGAGGAGAACAACGCTTAACGTGATGATTTATTGTCTTTATGTACGATCATCCGTACATTTGAATTACAGCCGTTTTAAATTGTACGGTAATGAATTTCTAGATTCATAGAATTTTCCAGGTATAAGAAAAATATTTTTACCATGACTTAAAAAAACTATATATAATAATTTCCATCATTTGTGAATAGTTTCTGACAGTTTCATTAAAATCCGACAATTATTTTCATTTTTACAAGAATTTCCAAATTAATGTCTGTCATTAACAAACCTTAGAATGTTCTAAAAAGAAGGAAAATTTTTTAAAATAATTAAAAATTACTTTGTTTTTTCCTCTTGATAGTAACATAAACATTTTGACGATAACATTTTGTTTTCGTCAAGTTTGGCGTCTTTTTCATCATGGTATGCTCATTTTTTAGCGACCTCATCGAAGTGCCTATATATACACTAGTATTCTAAACGTTATATTTATTGGGTAAACATGTTTGAGAAGACGCATTTAGAATTTTTAAAGCGTTAGATTGATGAATAGAGAGGCCTAGATATTAAAAAGTTTGTAAAAGGAAATGTTCCTCCAGACAGGAATCGAACCTGTATTCTTTAGTTAATCAGTGAAGTCAAGTTCACTCACATCTTGGATCCGTTCGAAATTTATATGTGCTAAGTTTATCTTTGAACCGCAAAATGCAAATAAAATTATTTTTAAGCAATTAATGAATTTTTCTTTTAATCTGACATTATTTCCTATAGACGTTATATTTAATGGTTACATGTGTTGCATTAGACATACCTGATTATTTTAACAGAAATTAATGTCTTGTTGTCTCTAGATCAGTAGACTCAAAATATACTTATATAATATATATATATATATATATATATATATATATATATATATATATATATATATATATATATTTCTGAGATGATGCATTGCAACTATTTACACTATTTACATTGTTCGGGCTATTGTCCTCATCTTTATTGTCATATTCACGACGTTTCGGCTGTTTGTACATTCTGGCCTTCTTGAAGTGATTTGTGTTAGATCAAGTGGATAAAAGCTGGGTTAATTGGATAAAAGCGTAGGTTGAAGTAATACAGTGACATAACCCAAAGTGTTATGAGTTCAATACCTGGCCACAGCAGAGATGCACAAAATCTTGGAGAGTGTAGATACTGAAACTGAGATATCCAGAAAAGGAATGGTATATGGAACTAGAACAATCTACCCTAGTAGTCTAAATAAAATATTCTGTTCAAAATTCCAACGTATATCATCTGAAGAAGGCCGGGACATACAACTTGAATCTGACAATAAAAATTAACAATGTATTTTATATATATATATATATATATATATATATATATATATATATGAGGCCTCACACTTATACACACACACACACACATACGAATATACGCATTTACACACATCATACTCACTCACTCCCTAATGAGCAGAATGATAACACACACCCACAGAAATACACACGCTTACACATATCATACTCACTCACTCCCTAAGAACCAAATAACACACACACAAACACTAAACAGAGACACATCCCCTCCCCAGGACCAATAAATCTGTCAAACTGACCAGGGGAATTCAGAGAAGCATAGATCCATCCAGATCTTATCTCAAATAACAACTTAAAAGAGAATGTTTGACCAACACAAGGAATGTTAAAAGATTCATGTTAAAAAGATTAAAAAATAAAAAAAAACAAATGAAGACTACAGACAAAAGTTCATTTTCTCCATCAAGACATTCATTTCTGTAGTTTACTGCTACCAGCAAGCAAAAATATTTCTTCTCCTGATGATGGCCCTTTTGGCTGAAACTAGTCGAGGAATCTAAATGAAATAATAATAAAAAAAATGAAAGAATATTAATCTACAACCCAGTGTATCTGAAGATTTTAATTTTTTAATATTTTTTTATTGTTCAAAATATATATATATATATATATATATGTGTGTGTATGTGTCTGTGGAATTATTTTTATATATAGCTTTCATACCGTTCAGGATCTTGGAAACAATAACAATGATCATATTATTCATAGGTGTTATACACTATTAGTTTATATAATAATGTGTGGGATGAACAGTTTTTTGTTGTTTTTTTTTAATTTAATCATTTCTCTAAAGTAAATCAATATTCATAGTCCAGAGCACCTATCTTTAAAAAATAAATATTTATTTTTCAAATTAATTCAATGGAATATTAATCATATAGAGTAAATATTATACAGTAAATGTTTTAGATCAAAATTCAGTTAATAACGATGTATGATACCCTCGTAAATGAAGACTTGCAAGAATATCCAGTTGCAAGAATTTTCTATCCGAGAACAAACTGTGTTCGTTTCTTTATGTTATCACAGAGACAATTTTCACAATAAATTGTTCAATGTAAATCACATTCAAGCAGAAGTTTAAACTTAATTGAATATTAATTATTTTTGTCTAATCATGTTTGGCACAAGACATTTTTACGAGCGGTCATTTGTTATTTGCACACTAAACTAACTTTCGCAAAAAATTCCATCCCGATCGAGAAACATCTTCAACAACGGAATGTCAGCCTAACGGGCTCAAACAAAATATTACTAGCAACGTTTACGTAAGCTTTGTTTATTGTACGCGACAGCAAATAAAACATGTATTGGTCCGTTTTCAATCTAATAGTCAAGATTCATCGGAATAAACACCACAATGAAGTTCTTGAAGGAAGAAAGGCCAAATTGAATGCAAATGGTCACTTGATAATGATGAAAGGAAAGGTCAGTTTTATGATTTGTGAACCAAAAGGTCAGTTTTATGGAGTGGTCGACAGAAGAATACAAGCTCGACTATGGACAGAATTTTCACTTTGGTTGCAGTCACAATGGTCTCAAGTTATGAAAGAATCTCATATAAAGACATTAGTCTTGTAAATGGCCATTTCTGGAGTGCTTTTCCTTTCATGGAAAGTTCAATATACTGTTTGACCTTCATTTGCTAACATGTGAATTAACTTATCAGGTAAGAGTCAAGAATTTCTTCCAGCACTATAAAAACAAACTTCCTTACAGTTAATTGTCATATTTCATCAAGTATATCTGCGTTCAACCTGAACAGAAAAGAGTAAAAGTTAAAATAAACAGAAATCATATTGTAATATTTTTTTATGCAGAATAATATTAATAAACACAAAGCTAAATCTCTCATACGTAAAATTATTGTTTATTCAACTCCAGACTTCATCAATTAATGTGTGTGTGGATTTTGAGTCTCCTGAAAGTGGATTCTTCTTCTCGTGTGGACATAAGATATCTTCTACAATTTCAAGTATAACGATCGTCTAGTTTGCCCCAACACCTGTGCACATTTTAGGCACAGCAAGGACAACTTGTGTCTACATATCGAAGACAGTTACTGACATTTTCTGGGGCACGGTTCTGCACCTGCTACTTAGGATGACATCTTTCAGTTGAATCCAATGGAGTAAGGGGTGTCTTTAATGTTGTGGTGGGATATAATAAGGTCACCACGGATGAACATCTCGCAGAACAAAGGTTCGTCATTGACATTAACTTTGATTCAGACCATCTGCTACTTCCTGGCATAAATGTAAATTTATGTAAATTGGGATAAAGTGTTATTTCAAGAAACTTAATCTGGGTCTAATCAAAAAGTATTCTTAAAAAATGAAAACTGAAGAATAAAATCCTGCATACCATTTGCTACGAAAAGGACATGATCATCAGGATATGCAAGATTTTTTCAGTATTTGATAAATGTCATATTTTATTGAGATATCCCTGATCTCGTAATAAAAAGAAAACTATTAAACAGCTAAAATATTTCTGCAGGAATCTAGAAATACAGTTAGCTCTAGAACAACGCAAATGATTATGGATATGTTGACAGCACGACGGTTATCAATGCAGCAAATAGAAATTACATGCCGAATTAAAATTCTAATTTTCGTACACTTTGCACTGATAAGTGAAAAGACAGGAATCCGTCTCCATCGAGATGTGGGTTAAACAGCAGGGTAGACTGAACTTTCTTACCTTTGTGGTAGCCAATCTAGTAGAATGAAAATTCTGAATTCAAATTCGCGTTACATTTGGAAGAAGATAAGTCTAAATATTAAACAAATTCTATGTGAGGCACTAAAGACGGTTGGATGGTATACAGTGTTACATTCCAAGAACTCCGGCAGCTGCGCCATTAGCAAACTGTACTAGTTTACCCCCTCATTCGGACTTTTAAATATTTACGAATGAGTTGAGAATATACTTAGGCAGATCGTTAATATAAAGCAGAAAGACCTCACGACTGCAGAAATTACCTTGGCTGGGACACCTTCATTGGTGTCATAGGCTTCTGAAGATTTACCATTCATGCGACTATCTGATAAAGAAGGACTTCATAATTTCGAAGACTCTTCCAGTGATACCATAAATGAATAGAATCTGTAGTGATCTTGAGCCACACCTCGTCAAAAGCCTTTGATGCTGTTCTCGTGAAGAGTGGATGTGCGGTTGGTTTAATGGATAGCGGTTCGAGGTGAAAAAATCAAAGATCTGAGTTCGAATTACACTCATGCGCAAATAAATTTGGGAAAAGTATGAATTTATATCTTCCCCAGTTATGGGTTAAATAGTATAGTTTATTTCTGAAAATCATTGTTATTAAAATATTCACTGAAAAAAAATGGAGAAGTGAGACTGGCCACGAACTTTTCCGCACACCTATATTTATACACGTGCTACCGTTTGTAGACTTGTAATATTAGTGTGTATATATGATTCAAGTTATTGAATGCTATTACATTGTTTGTTACTAAAGGAACACATGCAATCTCTATCAAGGCAATTATGCCATCTACAGGATAATTTGGGCCAACGTATAGATAGAGAATACACATATTTATCATTATTTAACTAAATTCAGCGGATGTGCGGTGTTACGACTCGGAATGATTAATCGGAGAGCTGAGTTCAAATTCTAGTCGGGTGCGTTACTTTCACTTACGCGCAAATACCTTTCGGACAGGTATGAATCCATCTTTTCTCTCTTTCGTTATGGTTTGAACAGCAGTACAGACAGAACAGATTTAGACTTGGTTGAAAGGAAACCGCAGAAAGAACGGCAACCTACTGCGGAAATATCTTCTGCCTAATCAGTCATGAATCAAGAAAGACTTGATCGCCCAAGCGTGGAACTTAACTGACTGAATCATAGCAATGATAATATAAATAACTGCACAGAAGGATTTTCAAAACATTGAACAGTGATTATTATGAGTACAGACATATATACATAGCGATAGATAAAATAATATATATATATATATATATACAGTGTAACCCGGATATAAGAGACCCGGATATAAGAGAAACCCGGATATAAGAGAGATTTTATCTGGTCCCAAAGTGTTCCCATACTTACCTAAACAAAATAGACCAAACCCGGATATAAGAGAAACCCGGATATAAAAGACTTCTTCTCCAGTCCCGACAACTCTCTTATATCCGGGTTACACTGTATATATATATATATATATATATATATATATATATAGAGAGAGAGAGAGAGAGAGAGAGAAAGAGAGAGAGAGAGAGTAAGTGAGAGATATAGAGATAGATAGAGAGAAAAACAGAGATATAGAGATAGAGATACATAGATATAGTCTGTGATATAGATATAGATACATAGATATAGAAATCCAGTGATATAGAGAGAGATGTAGAGAGATAGAGATAGTGATACTTAGATACACAGAGTTAGAGATAGATAGATAGATAGATAGATAGATACGGACAAACTTAGATTTACAGATACGGAGAAGCTAAGAAAAAATTAACATAGATATGAAATTTGCAGTAATGCCAAATCATATCCCCGAATAGAAAACGTTAAATAAACATTGGTTCCATGTTGAGCTTGAAAATCAGCTATCAAAACTCCTATCGAGATTCGAACACCTATTCATATTTACTGCATTATTGTCTAGCGCATTATTGTCTTTAGCATATGTCCCCGAAGGAAATGTTCTTCAGAATAAGAAATGTTGCACACTTTTGGAAAAAAAATCCCGTCGGTCAGGAAGAATCGACAATCTGTGCAAAACATCGCATACGACGTCACATGCATTATTTATAATGATCAAAGAGCTATGATCCGTTTCACGCATTGATATCCGATATTTATGGCGAGAAATGCATTGTACACACTTAACGATTGCCGATAAGATTGAAGTCTGCACCACTGAAGCGGCCGCAGTGATCAATGTCTGCATAAAGTATTCAACAATGTCTGAGAAAGAGAGAGAAAATCGAACAAATTCTCATAGATAGATACAGGTGTCTCCATATAATTAAGTAAAATCATATATATATATATATATATATATATATATATATATATATATATAAGAGATAAATTCAACAACTTTCAAGTCTTACAAAGTGCAAAATAATGCCTAGAACAATGTCTACTATACACAGCGTAATCAAAATTCGTGATAAATTTGCGCTAAGTCTGTCTGAAAAGTAAGCTGTACCTCGAAATTTAATTTCTATAGACAATTTATATAAAGTCTGCGCGTAAAAAAAACAATAGGAAATATTAATTTATATCATGTAAAATATCTTAGAACTTTGTCAGATAGAAAAAAACTACATATTTAAGACAAAGATGATTATAATATATTAACATTCTACTTTAGTATTTATAACCATTTTTTTTTTATCTTTGAAATAGTTTTATCGATCTTTCTGTAAAAATTTCCAAAATATTGAGTTGTAGAATTTAATTTTAAATTGAATGGATTATTAGTGAATATAGATAAACATTAAATTATTTTTTTTATTCTTCTTTATTGTCGTTATTATTATTGAAAGTTTCACTGTGATGGTTTCCCATATCGCAAGGGATTTTGTCTCAGAACATCAAACATCATGCACTTTCCGCAGGATATTTGATCTACCTAAGCTGGTTATATTTTGCAAAATTATTAAGCTGGGCGCGATTTCAAAATGTTTCTGGAGATTCTTTGGAATCGACCTAAGGTCTCCAATGACATTTGGTAAAAACTTGACATGTGTATTCTTTCAATATCTACCCTCAACTCTGAGCATTTCACAATCTCGTCAATTTCTTTACCTGCAAAGAAGTGATGTCTACAATATGCCACATCTACCAACAGTTATTCATAAGAACTTTATATGTTTGATCTGATCTGGTGTGTTCAATAACTCTGTCAGTCTGATTATTATTATTATTATTATTAATTTATTATTATCATTATTATTATTATTATTTCTGTTGTTGTTAAAAAAATAAAATAACGGTGTATTTAAAATTCAAATTTTGAGATCGAAAGAAGACAATAAAATATATTTGACCGAAAGTTCAGTTCAACTAGTGTAGTGTTAAATGCTATCAGCTAATGAAACGTGACTCAAGAATCATCAGTGAGTGTTCTTTAATTTGTGAGACATCACAAATTAATGCAAATGACATTATGAAGGAAACAGGATATTCGCTTTTAGAGTCTTTGACCCGATACAAAGTCTAATCCAATCGGCAAACAAAAGAGAATCATTGAGTTACGCCATGTCCTCGAAAATTGAAAATAAGACTTAGCTTAGTAGAGTACAAAGTTATTTATTTATTTAAAGTTATTTAAACTGTCAGTGTCTACTATTATAAAAGACACTGAGGTTATCTTGTGCTTGTCAGCTAAAACTATGCCCTTTACAATGAGCTAGATGCTAAGAGCCATCACCTACATGACTTTCCCACCTCGGGGAAGAAAGACTATGGAACCGTTGCCCAGATTTATCTCCAATCTTGTCTAAGATTTTTAGCCGCAGACTGTTTCCCAAATCTATGGAAGGTGTCAGCGTAGGCCCTGGTTGCAAAAGATGCAGGTGATCGTTCATCCACGTCACAATATCGCCCCATAAACTTCCTCAGTATCGTCAGCAAACTTTCTAGGTCTCTGATCAACAGGAATGTTGCTGTTAACCTCAACAGGAACAACATTTTACTACTGCGAAAACTAATCTCGCAAATTTCCACCATCAACGAGTATTCTCTGAATTTTCTCATATCATGAAGAACGTCTGTACTCTTAATGAGGCTCTTTCCTTTGAACGTCTATTGAGATTCAAGTTCTTCACAGTCCTCAAGTGGAATCACGAAAAACGCTGAAAAAAAAAAGATCGGTTCCTTTTACCGCGCCAGAATGTCTCTTACTCCTCATGTTATTCTTTATTTTTACAATAATCAGATCAGACAAAAAAATCGAATATTGGTGCCATATCTCAATTGGAGCTGCTTTCAAAAACGGTCTACGTGACCTTGTGGTTGATGAATTATTTCGCACTCTACAACATCTATTCCGCATACGAATCACCGCAAGTATCTCGCCCCTCCATCACTATTTCCACGGCAAACGTTTTTTATTCAATAACTCCACTAATTCACACCTGTACAACGAAGACCTGATAAGCCACGTATAGAAATTCGAATCATTCTCGTCGCTCTTGTATTCCATTGGTATGGAAAAAGTTCCATTTGGACAGCTCCTTTCAAAGAATGGCTACTTTGTGGAACAGATTCCACAGATGATACTACATCAATCACTAAAATCTTCAAATCTTGGGTCAATTTTCAATTATCTTATTCAGTAAACCTCTAAATTAAATGATTTGGGGGCCTTCTATTGGATGAATAATATTAAAAGTGTATGTATAATAGACGAGGAAGATTGTAATGTGCCAGTGTCGGGAAAACTACGGAAAGGCTCCATTGAAAGTTAAAAATCTAATTTCTAGCTAGAATACTAAACACTAGTGACTGTGAAAAATACAACACGATCTTTTTTAATCATTTCATCCTAAGAAAGCCAGTATGACGCAAGTGGTTACTTGGTAAAGAAAAAACATTAAGGAGAAAGAACAGGAATTAAGAAGGCAGAAAATAACGAGTGACATCAATTTACTTTTTTTTAAGATTGAAGTTGGCTGGAAAGCAAGAAGACAGAAGTGAGTTCCACAGGCGAGAAGTGCGAGAAAAGAAACTATTAACAGAGAACCTCTGGTTATAGCTAGCCATTTCAACAGTAAAATGATTAGACCCTGTTTCTAATCTAGTGTTGCGTTTAATTTTATAATGTATTTATATCTATCTAAATCCTAAGTAAATTTAAGATATAACAACACAAATTCAATCAACTTAAGAATGTCTTTCGTTCTTGGAGCCCATGATATGAATGAAACGTTTAAATGCCACGCCATTGTTGCACAATTAGTAACACATATTATTATAACAACACTCTAACTTGTACAAATATTTAATTTTGATACATTTCGATTATTTTTTTATGAAAAGTTGCTATATTTCTCTTATTCGAGTAATTTTAAATGTCTACATTTATAATGATTTGTGATCGACACTTAAGTTAAAAATGTTTTCAACTGAAAGTGTTCAAAGTGTATTTTTTTATGTAAAGCAAACACACACAGACATTTGTCAATTTACAGGCAAATGTTGTTGCAAATCGTCGATTTGTTCCCAATCTTTATAACAGAAATATTAAACACTAATTTTTAATTCGAGCAATTGGTAATCTTCAATATTGTCTGAAGAGGCACTAAGGCTATTGCTAAGAAACTTGGCACACTGTGTCATGTTAGACAATGATTTTCGACAGAATCTATCTAACATATTTATAAGTTATGCATGCATTGAATATTGCTGCCACATCTGCTCTGATGCTTCTGCTATGTATTTAGAGATTATTAATGAAATACAAAGAAGAAACTGCAATGCTCTAACCTGGCATCTCGGCGTCAGTCCCTTTCCCACCGCCGTGACGTAGCTTCCCTCTGCCTTTTCTATAAATAATTTCATGGTAATTGTTCAGATGAACTTTCCTCTGTTACCAAGATTTTACGAATTTAAGCGCAGTACTAAATTGGCAGGAAGGTCTCATCATTTTACAGTTGAAATGGCTAGATGTAAACGTAAGTGAACAGTTTATTCTCTTGCACTTCACGCTTGCGAAATTCTCTTCCGTCTTCTTAATTTCCAATCAATTTTGATGTTCAAAAATTTAAATGCAATGCCAATCGTTATCTTCTTTTATTGTTTTCTTTCATTAATATTTTTTTTTAATATTCTCTCACATTCCGCCTTAGTGGCTTTATTACCTTACTTGTGGTGAAATGATTTTTAAAAACTGGAAGATCCTCTCTGTAGCTGTTTATTGGAATGAAAAACTTCTGACAGAGATGTCAATTTATAAATAATATTTTAAAATACATCTGGCTAACCAAGCCACAAATAATATCAACTCAAACTGAAATTTGTGTTGACAAAGCCATGGCCGAGTAAAAGCAATGAGCTTTTTGCCCTCCAACTGAAAAGAAATCAATCTCTTTTTGTCGATAGCTTACAAAATCGCCAATCAAGTATAAGTTTCATTTATATTTTGTCAGGTTATTTTTTATCAAGTGACATGCTGATGTTGCTACTAATACTACTACTAATAATAATTAATATCGATTTTATTATTCCAAACTGTACAGTGTATTCAGAATTGAATCGTATGGTTTAGTCGGTAGTTTGAAAAGAGCTTGGAAATTCTATACACGGAAACGTTTAATTAATATTTTCACTTGTGATCTTTGGTAGAGGATCTCACGTAAGCGGAAGCTGAAATATAAGTCTCAGTCGATACACAATGAGAATCATATTGGCTTAGTAGTAACTGCCAAGGAGGCCAAATTATGAAACATTGCTACAAAGCAAGTCAACCTACTGTTATTTAAAAGCTTGGTTTTGTACAAGTGTGGCTCTACGTCCTTCAATAGTAATGGTCTATGAAAATGTGTTTGCGTATATATATATATATATATATATATATAGTTCTAAGGTGGGCTATATTGATGAGTTTAAGTTCTCAATATCAGGGGATAGAGCACACACACACACACACACACACACATATATATATATATATATATATATAAAAGTAATCATAGAAGTCAACACTTAGAGGCGACAGTCTGTTTCATGCTATATGAAATCGTCAGGTCACGTGTGCTGTTATTTTTCTCGACTATTTATCCATATACGGGTCAGTGGTGCATTGTGGGTTGTCTATTATGGCGGTTATTTTACCGGAAGTCGTTTATTTATTTATTTGGGTTAAATTATTTTGCTTGTTTTTATTTAATTTTTTTTTTTTTCTTATTTTATTTATTTATTTACTTATTTTTTTAATGCAAAATAATGAAAAATAACAGCACGTAGCCTGACGATTGCATATAGCATGAAACAGCCTCTAAGTGTTGACTTCTATGTTCACTTTTATATTTACACACGCTCTATCTCTGATATCGAGCAATTTATCCCATAAATATAGCACACCTTAAGACTATATTTCTTCATATAAATATATATATATATATATATATATATATATATATATATATATATATATAAAGTGGATAGTGAATTCAACATCCGAGGCGAAAGTCTGTTTCATGCTAGATGAAATCGCCATGCGCTGTGTGTGTATGTGTGGATGAATGGACGACAACTCGTATCCGGGGATGCTCGACTACTATCGCGGATAGGAAATTCCTTGTTGCGGACGCTTTTTCAGGCACATTTGTGTGTGTTCAACCCTCGGAGAGTCCACATGTTTTTTTTTTTTTAGGTTCCTTCTGCCTAATTTCATTCACAAGGCTTAAGTCAACCCGTGGTATGGTTTTCAGGCACTTTCCAAATATGCCCCACGCTGGGATCGCCTCCTACAGATCGATAACATCAAGAAGTCCCCTTCCGGACAAATCGACTGATGAGATTCGAACTCGAATCTCATTATATATATATATATATATATATATATATATATATATATATATATATATATATATATATATATATATATGAATGAATGTATTTTTTATCCGACAATATTTTTTATTAATATGAACGTTATTTTCTTCAGTATCCCTGTTATTTTTTTTATTTCGATTCACGACACAATCTTTCTTTAGTACTACCTCTCAATCTAGGCCAATTGTTATTAATTTCAACTTTTAAGGAAAAAAAAAACAGGTACAACAAAAATACATCTACCCACTAAAAATAACGTTTATATTAATAAGGAAATACATATTTTAAACGCTATTTTTAAGTGTTATCTGTACTTTGAGGAGAACGCCCATATTTTTTTAACACTGTTTATTACGTCTACCGGCCTACGCATTCGGGAAACATTCATAAAGCAAATGTGCCTTCCGCCAGGATTCAAACCGACGTTCTTTAGATCACTCAGCTACGGAAAGACTCACAGCCAAGCAAGATTCTGTTTGCATTAAAGAACATTTCCACCTTCAGATTTTTCTGCTCATTTTCGTATCCAAAACGTAAGATTTCTAAAGAATCCATGGATTTTTAATTTTAATCCGAAAATATTGCATTATTTCAAACATTATTTTTATCGAATACCCGCATTTGAGTAGAACGAACAGTTTTTTTTAAATCCGTATTTTCTTAAATGC
The DNA here is from genome assembly GCA_903632075.3 of Acanthosepion pharaonis. NCBI lineage: Eukaryota > Metazoa > Mollusca > Cephalopoda > Sepiida > Sepiidae > Acanthosepion > Acanthosepion pharaonis. The sequence continues at coordinate 1,118,359 of CAHIKZ030000056.1, forward strand.
ATAGGCCTAGGCGAAATTACATTAAAAAAAAAACGAGACGTTCTGTTCAATAGACGGTATCCATTAAAAATAACGTTTGAAGAAATAAAAGTAATAAAATATGTCGGATTAAAATCCATTAATTCTTTATATATATATATATATATATATATATATATATATATATATATATATATATATATATATATATATCCGTTTCATTAAAAACTACAGAGAAGAAATTGCGGTTAAGTTTTTTTTATTCAATTTTTCTTGAGTTCTTTCATTTTATTTTATTTTCTTTCCTTAAAACTTCCTCTTTTGTCTCATGTTCTGTCTACGATACTCTCAACATTTCTCGGTAATACCATATCTCTATCGTTTCATATCTCTGTCGTTTTCTTCGTTTCTGAAGAAATAAATTATATATAAAATTGGATATTGCATAGAAGTTCATCACTCTTTTTCAAGACTATAGCTTTGGGTGGCAATCAGTCTAAGAAAATGGTTGGTTTTATTTGGTTTATTTTTTTTTTCGGCATATCAACCACAATGGGTTATTTAAAGCCGACAAGATTTTAGGATAGGTTCGTTTAAGTAGCATGTGTATTCTTTGTAAGAAATCAGTTTGTAGGTCATGTTTCATTGACGCATTTTTGTAATGAGGGTTTTTGTCGAGAGTCAAATATATTGTTGGTATTTTTTTTCTTTTAAAAAATGTATTGCTTGTACTTTAACTATAAAAATCTATTTTTATGTTTTCATAGTATTTTGACCCCAGTTTAGAGGTTAACTTAGCTGTCGGGGTGGATCTGGGAACAACAGCGATTAAGAGGTCTAAGAGAATGAAAACTCTGAAATCTAAAACGTGGGAAAAGTAACAGGAAACCACTCTATTCATCTGGTCATTGCAATTCACAGATCATAAAGGAAAGGGATTTCGGGAGAATCAATGTCGCCTACGTCCGGAAGGAAGATGTTATTAAGAAATGCCCTTCTCAGTTTATGATAAGCAATTTTATTATTGCTATATGATGCCTATGAAAGTTATTTCCTTCTCTCAAATGTGTTTGAATCTGAACTGAAGGAAGTACTTTCAGTTCGAATATTTTGGCTCGTAATCAAAAAAAAATCTGGCGCCGACATATTGTATTAAAAGCGACTCCACTGTCAGTTTCCTTCCGCAAGTGACGGACTGGACAGAACAAAATTCTTTCTAAGTCAAATTTTTCATTTCACGTCCTTCCAACTGTCTTTATTTCAATAAACCTGGATAACTAGACTGCTCATAATATCCCAACGGTTTTCCGATGGTAATGGAATATTTGTTATTGTGCATAGAAAAATACATTGGCACGTTTACCACAACTCTTTCAAAAACAATAAAGATTAATTTCCTCAGTCGAAATATTTGTCCCAATTTTATTTTCTAATTAATCAAACATTTCAACTTTCCAAACGGAATTATCATCCCACTTTCAGATCTGTGACCATTGGCACGTTTACCACAACTCTTTCAAAAACAATAAAGATTAATTTCCTCAGTCGAAATATTTGTCCCAATTTTATTTTCTAATTAATCAAACATTTCAACTTTCCAAACGGAATTATCATCCCACTTTCAGATCTGTGACCAAGAATCTCCATTCGCGTGAGAACGTTTTGAGCCTTGTCAGGAACATCCAATTATTATTGATCGGCGAAGGCTGAATGCAAAGCAGTTTTCTTATTCTTTATTGATCGCTTTCTTTGCTCACAGATTTAAGGTTTTCATTTTGTACACATTTAGATTTCACTCTGTAAAATGAAACGATTTTCTATTCGCTTAATTACATTATATTATATATATATTGATCTTTGCCTTAAACTTGATTCTCACGGTGAAGATTCACATATTTGACGACATATGTCTTAACAGCATTAACTACATTAACAACGTCACATCAGCTATATTTGAATGTATTACAAAGCCAATAAAACTTCTATAAGAAACATATAAAAGAATCAATTATATATTTTGATAATTGCGTCACTCCCTTTTCTAAATGTCTCTTAGTGTTTGGTTGATATTCAGTAAATACAATAACACCTTACTTAACAACTTACCTGTTTAACGACCGCCAAATCACAACCAACTTAATAATCTCATACAATAAAAAAAATTAAAAGTTTTGATTGATTTCTTTCTTTTTCTTCAGAATGAATCAAAATAAAGTGAAAAATAACTCAAAGAATGCTTGTACTGTATTTACAATATTCAAATCAAAGTAATGCTCAGAATTAGGTACCACCACGAGATCGCTAAAAAATCAGCATACCGTAATAAAAACATGCTCCAAACATAATGAAAACTTAGGTTTATCGTCAAAATCTTTACATTATTATTAAGAGGATGAATAAAAGTGTTTTTTAATTATTTCATTAAATGTTTTACTCCTTTTTAGGACATTCGAATCTTTGATTAAATAATTTGTTTTTCTTGCGTCTGCGGTTGTATTAACTTTTTCGCCCTTTTTTTTTTTTAGGTGATAGTCAAATTAAATTGAAAATTCTTGCAAAAATGAAATGATTCTCGAAGTTTAATTGAATTTCCGGACTTAATTTGTAATGAGCATATTAGTTAAAAGCAGAATTATATTTGAAGAATTTAAACCATTGGTTTTATTTTGCAATTTGTTCTGAATCGAAAAATACAAAACGCAATAAAACAAAGACATTATTTAATTAGAGAAACTTTTAATCGCTGAAAAATAAATTTTTACAAGATTTGTTTTCAGTTTTTTCAATATTTTACAATTTTAAATTGAATAATTTATAAAGTTTTTGAATCTTTTAAAATGCAATATCGATGAGTTAATTTTTAGGAATATTGTTATTAAGTGAAACTATATTTACTAATCATATATTTGAAAGATTCTTACAATCTGAAAACCTCGACTATTTTTAAAAGAATTTCGATTTGTTTTATATATGTAAATCGATGCAGAATTTTTTAAATATTAATGTACAAGCCGATAAATCTATTAATAGAAGGTCACGTGTTTTAAGGGTTTTCCACTCTTAAGAGAAAAGGGAAAAAAACAAAACCCTAATTAAAAATGTCGTCTGCTACAAAATAGATAAGTATGCTCACGTTCGGTGAAAAATCGATTAACACGCCAGATAAACAGGACCTTGTGGTTAGGAAATTATTGTATACAACATTTTATGTTATAAGTAATATTTGTTTCAATCAGATTAACTTAACTTTAAATTTGCTAATTTTTCTCAAATAACGTTTCAGAAATATATATTTTATTTTTGCAAGATTTTTAAACGAAAAGATGACTGACGTGATGGATTTTACTGAAACAACAACAAAAAAAAAAAAAAAACAGAAAAAAAAACGCAAGTCTGTTCCAATCAATATAATTTCTGACTGAAATACACCAAAATATTTTGCTTACTGGATATAATAAATTTAATCCTTTAACTTTCATTTAAAGCTAAATTGAAAATTTCAGGAAAGCATTTTCGTTTTCAAAAATTCATTTAAAAGCTTATGTATAACGAATTCGTGGAGTTACCTGCAGAATATAAAGCTGACATTCGCCTTTATCTTTACATTTATTGTTTAGTATACTAGTGTACTGTATGAACATTTAGAAATTAATTAGCAATGTTACAAAAGGTGCAAAAGGGACATTAATTTTATCTGAACTTGATTGACACAAACCCATTACGCGCTCTCTAAGGCTGAAATAGGAGTAAGGTACAACTTCTCATTTACCAGCTTGTTTAGCAACCGGGACGTTGAAACGGAAACCGATCGTTAATAACAACTGGAAAAGGAAAAATTAGTGTATTTATTCTGTATTGATCGGCTTTTAAACAGTAATATTGAAAAATTTCATCATCTCTAAAATGGTAAATTTAATACCAATCTTTATGAACACAAACAAAAATAATTTCTAATTTATTATTGAAAAGAGTTACCCCGGGCTATTCTTTGGTTTCCACTACATAAGGTGAACGCAGGTTCAAACCATAGCGAAGGGCAAATCTCATATTATTAAAGACTCGAAATTCCTGTCCGATAGACGGCGACTACGACGTCTGAAAACAGAGATGTCTACTAGAAGACGTATTTCAACTAACTATAACGTTACAAAGAAATAAAAATTACAAGCTGCAAATTACAAAACTAAACAGAATTAGTTTCTGAACTCTGTTCAATGCATCGAATTTAAAAAGACAAATTAACTGACATAGTTTACGAGAGGTTTTAAAAGTAATTTCACTTTGGTCTATAGCCTTATTTAGCAACCTTCCCAGAGATGATATCTCGATAAAAAGCGCGCAGCCTCCTGTGCTTTGATTAGTTTAACAGGAGTAGAGAGGTTCACCTATCGTCCGGACCTATTTCCATGATTATTACACAGGAGTAGAGCTTTCCTGTTTAGGATATGGTTTACCGGTAATTTCTTCCATGGCCTTAATAATTTAACTGCTTTAACTTTTTGTCGATCTGACTGATCAGTAGCTGAAACATTTCATTATGCGGGTACCAGGTAGGCAGTTTCCTGTTTGCTGTTCCCGACTGGTAGTAAAGAGCCCGAACTCTATGGTAAGCGCTTACACAGGCTGATCTGTTCAACAGTCAAATAATATGGGGTATTTGTAGTGCCATGTCGCGCATGGATAGGTGCCTCTGTATGTATTTCTAGTAGGAAACCCTGAGGCCACATTATGCTTTAGTCTTGGTCAACTTCTGGCCAGTTTGTATTCCCATAGACGATAGGTAGTGATAAGTATTTTGTCCTTGTTCTTCTAAAAACAAAATCTTATGACAGATAAAATGAAAAGAATAGTGTTCTTTTTTCTCATTCTCTAACGCTCAGTAGCCCCTTGCGTCTTTGTGACTTTATTGCCTTACTTGAGATGAAATGATTTTAAAAAAGTTGTAATATATGGAATATATAATAGAACTCAAGCAGTCGGAATAATACAATATATTTAAAAATGATTGAAATCAATATGATTGATTCAGCTATGAAAATGTCGAATAAACAAAGGTTTAAAAATTTTAATAATCTAATAATATAAAACGAAGTAGGAATACATTTTATTTGTGTTGAACTGAAAATTGAATATGTTTCGAATACAATTTATATCAATTAATTAATTGATAAATATTTCTACGTGGATAGATCAATAAATCGGTTATCTGACAGTTCTTAGCGGAATTTTACTCTGAAAATTTCACTGGATATGTTTTATCGATATTTTGCACTGAAGTAAAGGAATTGGAAAGAAAAGAGATCCTATTAGGAAATCTCTGTCGTGAAAATAAATCGTTTTCCTTTTCATCGTTATCCTACGGATTATTTGGTGGGCCAAAGGAGACTTACACAAGTAGGAATGCAAATTTTGTAGATTAAAGTTGGCTGGAAACCATGGAACCGGGGTTCCACAAGCGAGAAGTGCGAGAAAAGAAGCTGCAAATATAGAACTTACGGCTACATCTGGCCAGTTCAACTGTAAATTGATGAGATCTCGATGCCACTGCGTACTGCACTGTTCTAGTAAACATCTCTGTTTTTTAGTACTGCAGTTAAATTCCATGTACCATAGCGAAGAGTTCATACGAACAGTTACCATCAAAGTATGTTTTAGAAAAGGCATAGAAACGCAAACTTGGAATTTGCATTAAAAAAATTATTACATTTATATCTTTTTGTTACAATCATATTTGTTCAAAACTGTCCTCCTTCGACATTGCAACATTCCTTGAACCTCTCCAGAACAACGCAAATCCTGATCTGTATCATTTTCAATAAATACTTCTGAGATGTACTTTTTTTTTTAATTCGTCCACTGTGTGGGGATTTCTCAAAAAACTTTGTTCTTTACTACACACCACCGAAAAGAAATCCATTGGTTTTAGGTCATGGGAACGTGGTTGCCATTTTGTCGCTACCTCTTCTTCCAAACCAACGTTGTGGAAAGGTTTCGTTAAGGTAGTCACTTACTGTCAAATCATAATGCGGAGATGGAATACTTGCTTGGAATTACGATTTGGATAAATTAGATCTAAAACCTGAAACAAATAAATTGTCCCATATCTTTTATACATGAAGAGGCTCTCTCTCTCTCTCTCTCTCTCTCTCTCTCTCTCTCTCTCTCTCACACACACAACACACACACACACATACACACAAGAGTAACTCTATAACCATGTGAGCTGACAGTTATTTGCTGAATACTGATTTGTATTTTTCCTGTATAATGTTTAATCAACAGTATTAATATTCACAAGAAAGAAACGTGAAAATTTTACTGTTTTCCTACTTTAATTTTCTGATGAATCTTAATTAGTTAATGAATAAATAAGTTCATGGCGAGTTCTACGACAATAAACATCCGTAGAAATTCCCCTATCATATAATTAAATATTTGAGCTTAATAACTTCAACAAAATATTGCAATAGCAATCATAAATATGAATGCTTGTCGTATTTTAAAGAAGTAAAGAGTATAAAGGAAAAGATTTAGAATTGAAAACCTTTCCATTTCACTGAAACAAACGTTAAAGATTTCAATTCCCTTTCTTTCTTTCATTTTCTCACTGAAACCAAGTAGCATTTCTGATATGTCTTTTTTGTCTTTCCACACGATCAAAACAGAAGAGTGTATTATTTATGAAGTATTAGAAGGACATAACCTTTGTGCAAATTAGGTGAGCGATTAGCAGTATTATATTAAGATAACTGAATGAAGTACATTTCCAAGGGTATTATGTTAAAAACAGATTTGGTGTAAAATAACACCATTACGCTGCGTATTTATTGATGTACTTACGTATATATGCATCCAAAAATTGAAAATAAAACTTTATGGTATAATAATTTCAGAACATTCCTAAGTAAAATATTTTAAAATCCATAGTTTTAAAATTCATGGATTTTAAGCTCGCCTTTAGATATTCATTTTGCTTTTTTTTCAATATGTATATTTCTCAAATATTTAATAGTATATCCTTCTTCTCGTGGATGAAAGTGTTTTTAAATACATATCTACACATGGATAATATTTTTTTTTAGGAGCCACTTATTTTTAGCTAAATTTACACGCTATTGTTTCTTTTAACTATTATTCGACATGTAAATATCTTGATCATTTATTTTGAGGAATTTTAGTTATGTTATTTCTCTTAGTTTTTAAACGAATTCCTTCCGGTAAGGAAATTTAGTAAATTATTTTATCTAAAATTTACACATTTTTTTTTTTAAAACTAGTATTTAACATGTAAATTGTTTGATTAATTTATTTTTAAGCGATTTTTGTTAAATGTTTTTCTCTTAGTTTTTAAAGTTGTAAATAGTCTGTCATTTTAATCACTCTATTGTAAATTTTATTAAGTGTAGTTTAGAAAAGAAAAGAAAATAAGAATAAAAATAAAAATGAAAAAGACCAAACAAATAAGTTATTTTATAGAAGTTAAAAGGGGAGGTTTTCTTCTATTCTTCCAAAAAATCACCCATTCTTGGCCGCATGTAGGAAGATCACTACAACCATGCATACCTAATTTATAACCTCGAATAGCCCAAGTGAAGTCTTGATTGGTTGTTGTTTACTGGGGCAACTTATATAATGCACGTCCTAAAGCTAGTGGCAGATTTTATTCTAGGTGCGGGCCGAATACTGATCATATTCGGTCGGGTCACCCATCGAAGAAGTCTGTTGTTTATTTAGACCCGAAACTTCTAGTGACATGGGAGCAACAACTCTAACGAGGCATCTAGATTTGGCATTTAAAAGTGTATTTTAATAATAATAATCTGAAAATGCTGGGACACTTAACTTCAAATCTCTGGTGTCTTGTGAGTCTATATACACAACGGAGCTTATGTGACCTCATTCAGATTTCTACTGCATTTGTTTTGGTCTTTATCGCAATTGTTTACAAATATCCCACATTGTAATAAAAGTAGTTTTGTTAGGAAAGCTGATACGTTTCATGATCCTTGCCGTAAATTTACCGTGCAACAATTATACTGAATATCCCAAAACCGATCAAAGTCTTAATGGCTATTAAATCGATCTTTTCACTCACCTTGTAGGTGGAAGATATGAGGAGAAAACGCTTCTTAATTGATAGCAATGTGTTGCATCGATTTCACCATCGGCAAATGTCGAACATTTAAAAGTCTGATGTTCGCAAAGTTCATTTCTCATATGACATCCAGATTTCACTTTTGCGGATCTTTTTAAAAAATGATATAGGCGAAGTCATGCATTAAATTTAGTAAGATTCTTTTTACACTACGGGATTTAAATTTTAATATCAGATAAAGTTTTACTTCAGGAAAGACAGATTTAATTTTAATTAAAAACGATTGCATTTGTATAAGATTAATTGGACTAGTAACTACACCAAAATTTGGCATGTGAATATTTAGGACTAAATCTTCAGGATAAAATCTTAAATCAATTAGAATTCGATAATGATATGAAGCAGAATAAATTGGTAAAGAATGAACAACTGATAAGAATCAATAAATCAATTAATAAATAAATTCAATCATTTTAAATGTGAAATAAAAACTTGTGACAGTAAATCTTATTAAAACAAGATCGAAGTTGGAACGTGTATTGAAAAGTGAATATATTAATATTTTTTGCAACCCAATCTGTTTTAAGAGCGTATTTTAAGAGTCAAGCGTTAGTACAGAATCCAAATAAAAGCAGCAGACATAGTTCTTCTAATATTTTCTGGGCCTTAAATTGTAACTCGCACTGCGAATTCTAATAAAAAAAAAAACTAGATGAGTATGAGGCCGGATGAGTGATAAATACAAGATGATCACGACTGTAAAATTCTAAAATTGACTCTTGAAATACCAAACCATTTCTCTTAAAAAAAAAACACTTCCTGAAATGAAAAACCCTGTGAATGATTACTCTTTTTAATTGTAACCATTTCTTTTTACACTATTTACATGCGGAGTATTGTCCACTTCAGTGTTTCAGTCGTCGTACTCTCTGGCCTTCATCAGGTGTATATCGATCCGGGCAACCTACAGGGAATTCTGAACTGAACCTTTTATTTAATCTACAGGGGTGGACTGTTCTCATTCCACTGCCCAGGTCTAGTTTCGTCTTGTTTTTATTTTTAGTACTGTTCACTTATTACTAGTCTTTTTCCGACCGACTTCTAGTACACACACACTACTCTGCCCAGAGATTGAACTCACAATTACTATGTCACCAAATTCTCGAACCAACGCTATGGCACGGAAATAGAAGAAACGGCGAATGATTACTGTTCTGGATTGTTACTGTTTCATTCAGAATTGAAAGAATGGACCAGTCTGTGACAATGGAAAACAGCTCTTATTTCATTGCTGCAATCAATCACATGATGTTATTGCGTCTTCTCTCGAGTCAGCTGACGACAGATGAGAACCGGGCAACTCAGTAATGACAAGTCACGATTATTCCAAAAGTCACTCCTTTCCGTCGACTCTTTGCTTCCAGCTGAAAAAAAATACGTATTTACGACTGGGTTTTCTTTAAAACATTATTTTAACTAACGAGCGCAAATAAAGCTGGAAGAACATGCAATACGTGGAGAAACTTTGAATTTAGAGTTTGAGTGGAAAGAAAAAATCGTCATTACTTCTTATGAAAGAAAAGTCAGAAAAACAGAGAGCAACATGAAAGAGAAAAGCAAATGAAAGAATTGACAAACTTTAGCATTCTCATCAATTAACGAAACAATCTAGAGCTTTTAATCAGAAAATAATAATATATTGTTTAAAGATTTAAAATTATAGGCACAGAATATTGGCACAGTGGATATAAGCCTTAGTTTCTAGTTGCCATGAATTTAGTCCATTTGGCTATAAAAAGAAACCCATATACTGCCATTCAGTGAATAAGGAAAATAAATTGATACTATACATTCCGCTAGCATGAACAACATGCTACAAGCAACCTAACCCCGAGGAATAAGCATTTGGTCCGATTCGAAGTCTGAGAGGGTTACGGAAAAAGCAAATGACTAAGAAAAACCGAATTGTTATGACAATAGTAACCAAAATGTCGATATCAGTTCTAATAAATTAGTATATTTTAATGAGATTAAACTTGCAATGATTTCTTCTATGTGCCATTTGTTGTTCTTTTCATTAGAACTTTGTCGTTCCTCACACATTCGGTTCATTTTGTGTAGAATTACATTTCTGTTGCTTCAAGTATCTTCTTCATCTGTAAGGAGATAGTCCAGCATTTACTGACACATACGGGGACTGATATTACATAACTCGTCTCTGTTTCTAACGAAGTTTTTCTGTCTACATTTTGGAATACATCTACATTTTGGAATACATCTTACACTATGTCAATGCGCCTCTGGATTTCTGAAAAAAACAAAAACAAGAAAATACTACCTCGTATAAAATTGTTGGTTAATATTTAAGGAGAAAATAAAATAAAGAAACTCTCCCTGCTTTTGGGAGATTCGCCATTTCACCTGATTTCAGAATTTCAGTCGTTGTGTGTTTTCATTTTTTCTGCCCACATTTTCTGCGGTTAGGTCTGTATTAGAAAACTGTCTAAATCCCTATTCCTAGATAAATGTTATTCATTGTGGTTGAGTTTCTCGCTTGAAATGAAAGCCCCTTACTCAAGTAATCAAATATGTGATTGTTTAATGCATTGATACGTGATATGAGTAAATGACTTTTCCATAAATTATCTCTCGTCCTGAGCCATCAAGAAAAATATAAATCTAATAACATGTAATGAAGTCATTTTCAGGACTAATGAAAACGTGACGTTTGAATCTTTCATATATAACATTCGTATATTTAATTTAATTCCTAATTTCGTCAGTTATTATTTTCCACTAGATATTCTTATGTTGGTTTTTGAGAGAGACTCTATCCTTACCGCTGCGGTGGCTGTTGATATATCTATCTCTGGTGTGCATCTCTTTCTCACGCTTTTACATCAGATAGAGGTCACGAGAATCTGCACTCGGTGTTTGGGGGAGGTTACCTCATATCAACCCTGCGTCTGGATTGCTTGATGGCCTGGTATGACATTGAGTGCAAAGTATGCATCGAAATAGAAATATAATGAAACTAATTTCAATTACATCAGAAATAACTATAAAGCAATAGCACTCAGAAATAAATTTACTTGTGCCCTTTTATGTCTCATATTAAATTTACCAAGCCCTCTTTCCTCAGTATGTGATCTAGACATTTAAAATATCTCTTTCTGATTTTAAGTATAAGTGTCTCTTTTTTTCTATTTTCTATAAAACTTTGTTGGTACTCGCAGGTTTGATCCATTTTTATTAGAGAACGGACGAAATTCTGGAGATTGATGGACGACAGATAAGAAACAATTAAACAGCATAGATACAGCGGACGTAGAGAAAATAATCAAAGAAGGAAAATGTCGTAATTTTTAACAGAATGCATAAAATATAAGCAGTTAACGTCCATAATAGAGAAGGAAAAATATTTCAACAATAGAACGATTACATTGGATAACACTCACATGGCGATTTCAACATCCACAAGGTTAATGAAATAATAAATGAAATGTAAGACACGGGCGACATACCGGAAGATCATAGTAGACGTAAACTATGCCTAAGAAACTGAGTGTAAATGAATGCGAGATAAATGAGCTACATAAATAAACATAGCACAAGGATTCTGATTACTAGAGCGCATTAGACGGGAAATAAAGCACAACAAGGGTAGCTTCATTAAAGACACTATCTGAATGAGCAATACAAATTCAGTAAGATGTATACTTGTTTAATAAAATACGAAAATTATCTTATAAGTTACAACACGGAGATCAATTTGGTAATCGAGGGAAACAGACGTAAGAAGAGAGAATGGATAATGATAAACGAGAGAGAGGGTTGTAAGAAGAGAGAATACATGATGACAATCGAAAGAAAGGTTTGTAAGAGGAGAGAATGCATGATGACAATCGAAAGAAAGGTTTGTAAGAGGAGAGAATACATGATGACAATCGAAAGAAAGGTTTGTAAGAGGAGGGAATGCATGATGACAATCGAAAGAAAGGTTTGTAAGAGGAGGGAATGCATGATGACAATCGAAAGAAAGGTTTGTAAGAGGAGAGAATACATGATGACAATCGAAAGAAAGGTTTGTAAGAGGAGAGAATACATGATGACAATCGAAAGAAAGGTTTGTAAGAGGAGGGAATGCATGATGACAATCGAAAGAAAGGTTTGTAAGAGGAGAGAATACATGATGACAATCGAAAGAAAGGTTTGTAAGAGGAGAGAATACATGATGACAATCGAAAAAAAGGTTGTAAGAGGAGAGAATACATGATGACAATCGAAAGAAAGGTTTGTAAGAGGAGAGAATAGAGGAACATGATGTAATGAACAGTGGTAAGAAGATCGAAATGGATGGTAAAAGGAATCATTTGTAAGAAGATAGAAATGATGGTAATCAAGAGAATCATTTGTAAGAAGATAGAATGCATGATGGTAATCAAGAGAATCATTTGTAAGAAGATAGAATGCATGATGGAATCATTTGTAAGAAGATAGAATGCATGATGGTCAAGAGAATCATTTGTAAGAAGATAGAATGCATGATGGTAATCAAGAGAATCAGTAAGAATGCATGGATGGTAATCAAGAGAATCATTTGTAAGAAGATAGAATCATTGGTAATCAAGAGAATCATTTGTAAGAAGATAGAATGCATGATGGTAATCAAGAGAATCATTTGTAAGAAGATAGAATGCATGATGGTAATCAAGAGAATCATTTGAATCATTAAGAAGATAGAATGCATGATGGTAATCAAGAGAATCATTTGTAAGAAAGATATGGTAATCAGGAGAATCATTTGTAAGAAGATAGAATGCATGATGGTAATCAGGAGAATCATTTGTAAGAAGATAGAATGCATGATGGTAATCAGGAGAATCATTTGTAAGAAGATAGAATGCATGATGGTAATCAAGAGAATCATTTGTAAGAAGATAGAATGCATGATGATGGTAATAAGAAGATAGAATCATTTAATCAAGAGAAGATAAGAAGATAGAATGCATGATGGTAATCAAGAGAATCATTTGTAAGAAGATAGAATGCATGATGGTAATCAAGAGAATCATTTGTAAGAAGATAGAATGATGATGGTAATCAGGAGAATGAAGATGATGCATGATAATCAAGAGAATCATTTGTAAGAAGATAGAATGCATGATGGTAATCAAGAGAATCATTTGTAAGAAGATGGTAATCAGGAGAAGAAGATAGAATGCATGATGGTAATCAAGAGAATCATTTGTAAGAAGAAGAATGATGGAATGCATAAGAAGATGGTATGATGGTAATCAGGAGAATCATTTGTAAGAAGATAGAATGCATGATGGTAATCAAGAGAATCATTTGTAAGAAGATAGAATGCATGATGGTAATCAAGAGAATCATTTGTAAGAAGATAGAATGCATGATGGTAATCAAGAGAATCATTTGTAAGAAGATAGAATGCATGATGGTAATCAGGAGAATCATTTGTAAGAAGATAGAATGCATGATGGTAATCAAGAGAATCATTTGTAAGAAGATAGAATGCATGATGGTAATCAAGAGAATCATTTGTAAGAAGATAGAATGCATGATGGTAATCAAGAGAATCATTTGTAAGAAGATAGAATGCATGATGGTAATCAAGAGAATCATTTGTAAGAAGATAGAATGCATGATGGTAATCAAGAGAATCATTTGTAAGAAGATAGAATGCATGATGGTAATAAGGAGAAACAGTTGTAAGAATTGAGAATGTTTGATGATAATCGCGAAATAAATGCAATGCAACATTGCTCATCTTATTTGCTAGTTTGCTTAGCGTCTAACACGTTAAATTTACCTTTGTCGTTGGTATTATATATCAGGTGCATTACTGATCATGTCAGTTTTTGCTTACTTTAGAAAAAGTGTCTTTAAAACACTTTAGGCTATTTCTTAAAACAAATTTCTGCTGTCAGATTTAACATATCACTAATTTGTCATTATGATATCTAAGCATAACACTCTTAATATGTGAAGCCAGTAATCGAAAGAAAATCTTTTGACGTATTTAAATTTATTAATAAATAATTTTTATTTTTGTTTATCAATTTTAGTCTTTAAGAAACAATGTGAAATTATTTTTTCTTCAATTTGGATATTCACCATTATTTGCAATAACTTGTTGCCATTTATCATGCAGTTCTTCGATGGCTTTTATTATAATTCCGCAGGATTTGTCGGGAAAAAGTTTTTTCCCACAAACTCTTGAATCTGCTTCTCATTACACAAAGTTATTCTCATCAAAGCGTTTTACAGTAATCGAAAATATCTTGATGCAAGATCATTGGAATATTGCGGGTGGGATGGAACTACTTCCAAAATGTTTCCTTGTTATTCTTCCTATATGTGTCCTTGTCTTGTCGTAGAGGAGAACAACAATTCTCCTTTAATCCCCTGTGTACACTGCCAGTACTATGCAAAATTTAAAGCAGGTTAGTGTACAAATGGCTTTTGGAAGGAGCGGGCCAGACAGTTTTGCGGTGTCTCGGTGGAGGGTCGTGATATTAAATGTACTAATTAATTAATTAATAAATAACAAACGTATTTATTAATTGTCTTAACCTCAGAGGACCCCCTCCAGAAGGCTAGCTTAGTCTGTATAAACTTTCTTTACGACAATGGTTTCTTGACAAATTAGGCAAGCACATTTTCCGAAGTGCTCAATGAAATTTAGCTAAGTCTCCAGCTTTCGTTAAAATTGTGATCTCTAGCCTTAGGTAGAAATCAGTCTAAGAGAAGGAAAAGTTTGAATTCCAATCTGTGGAGAAAGTAACGAGAAACCATTCAATAGTAATTTCCAGGAAGGCGTGGATTTGGTTTACTAATACGAAAAATATCATGGGTACGTCGAGGTAGTGTAATGGTTAGTAAGCTTGTCTCGCTAGACCAATTACGACTAAAAAGTGAATTAGATTCTCACTGGATGCTCAATACTTTCGGCCTCGTGCCACATCTAAACTACGTTTAGAAAACCACTATACGAAAAATGACATTACACTTTCATTGTTACTTTATATTGAAAAACATCTTGAAAAGATGATAGTGGTTTTATTTTGATATTTTATTATAACGAAATAATGAGAAATGAAATTATGGATTTTTTTCTGTCTCGGATTGAGATACAAATTAATCCGTTTAATCACTATTTTAAATTGATTTATATGTATTTACAAAATGAATAATCACTTTCATTTTAATAAAAGTTCATATTGCGTATTTAGGCATCAATCCTTCATTTACGCATCTTTCATTAAAAACGACAGACAATGTACTACGATTAAGATTTTATTTAATTTTTCTTGTGTTCGAACAAGTGTTTTCTTTTTGGGACAATGAGTGTGTAGAAACTGTCCAAATGTTCTATAATACGGAGCGCTTTTGGCTATACTTTTAGCCATTATCAAGGATGATTTTATTTTTTTACTTTGAGTGTGTGCGTTATATGTATGTTTTTAGTGTGTTATAGATATGTTTTATTTTTGGAGGAACACGGTTATCACATTGTGGCCTTGTTCGTAGTTAATATTGTTAAGAGTTGGCTTCCATTAATTTTTAATCTTTTTTTACAGGTGGATGAGGTTATTACGTTTGTGATTTCTACTAGTATGTTTCAAATGGAGTCTGGTAAGTTTGTGTATGTCTAATAGAGCTCTAGTCAAATATGTGTAACGTAAGGTGTCTGTAGAGGCATGTAGTCGTGACCGGAAACAACTCGAGGTAGAGCGTTAAGCTAAGAGATATAGTTTATATGGATAGAAAGGAAAGATAACTGTTTACTCTAGTTTTGAACAGGTTAAGAATACGGAGGGAATGTAGATGGTTTGCTTTTTATCTGGGTGGCCGTGAAGGGTAGACCTGGCGGGAATCAAGGAATGTAGTTGGATATGAGCAGTTTCCATGGAAGTAGTGATAGAGCAGTGGGAGATTCGTCAAATCCCGCCTGTGAGTGCGGCATTGGAGGGTAGAAAAATAATTTTTCTCCAACAAAGACTTGGAGACGCTTCTGAACTCTATAACACTATTTGAAATGCTGTTATTAATCGCTTACATATTACTATGTGAACAAGTTTTTTTTTTAATAAATTCATGTTAGCAATGACTGAATATAAATCATTTTCTTTAAATGTATTTCTATCTGATTGATACTGTTTCAAAGAAAAAGTCTATTTTTTCTTTTTTTTTAGAGCTAAAGACTACGTCGACTTCATTACTCCAATCAAGCTCTTTAAATCGAATTCTTCAAATCAATTCCTCTGATCTCAACATCATGCAACTACTAATCCATTTACACACCTCCAACTCGGGCGAACAGAAATGGTATGAGGTGAAATTACAGCAATAGTAACAGTACCTTTCATTTAGCAATATTTTAATTTTACCTTTCATTTACCTAACAAATTGCCGTGTGATTAACGCAACAGTTCTTGGCGTGCAATCTGCGAGCTGAGTTCAAATCTTGTCCACGTCTCTTGGTAAGAGCATAAATCCTTCTCTTCTTCTCTACTAGCAATAGGTAAAATAGCAGAGTAGAAATGGGTGTCTGCAGTCTAAGAGAAGAACAACTCTAAAATTTACAACCAGAGGAAAGATAATGGAAAAAAAAACAATCCACAATTTACCCCAAGAAGCCTTGGCAATTCGCAGATAATAACGAAATGGAGAGTCATGATCCCTTCTGAAGTGACATGCCATTTAAAATAAATCCACCAAATGATCGAAAATAACAATAAAAACGAAATTATTGATATCATCATATAAAGATGCTTAATTTATAACAAACAGACTCATCTTATGTAGCGTAAAACGTTTCTTCGGTTTCTTAATTAAAAATTAAATACTTTAAGATTCAACATTAAATTTAGTGTTAGTAGTAATATTCAATTCTTGCTTTTGTTCTCGCTGTAGTAGTAAAAGTAGTTGCTGCCGTTGGAATAGGAATTATTTTTGCACTCTCTTTTGCAATGTTTCAAGCAATACCAAGAATTTTTAGAACCAGAACTTATCTTTCTCGGTAATAATTTGCTTAGGGTGGTTTCCAGACTAATATTTTTTATAAAGAGCAATCGACAAAAAGTCAAAAGAAATGATCACCTTGATATCTGCTGGGTACGACGAATAAGTGAAAATTCCTTAACCAAACTGGAAAAATCTGTGAACATAATGAATCACACGGTTGAGTATTATCCGTATATTACGAGCATTCTGATAATTCGACGATTTCTGCATTCAATACCTCTGACTGAGAGTAGTAATTATTCGAATCAGTCGTTAGTAAAAGATTTCTTTCTAATTCTAGCTTATATGCAACATTATTTTCTTTGAATGGAACCGCAATTTTCTAATTGAAAAGTGGTTAATTTACTTTGCCTCTGCGATCGCCAGTTATTTAAATACGGTCTAGTAGGTTCTTTTGCTCAAGGTATGTTGGAGCTACACATCAAAGGGACTAGCATATGAAAGCCGGACCGAATGGTTTCAAATTATAAGAAATGATTCATTTGGATAGTTTAAGTATATCGGCCATTTCTTGCGTTGTATTTGTTATTTTTTATTTTCTTTAATCGAATTCACCAAAGCAAGGCAGTAAAGCCACTAAAACACAAGAGGTCACTCGGTTTAGAAGAATTAGAAAACAGAAACATTACTAAGGAATGAGAACAATGGAAGAGTAATAAGGGAAACAGTGGATAGCGATTGACATTACATTTACTTATTTACAGAAAGAGTTCCACAAGCGAGAAGTGCGAGAAAAGAAACTGTCAATCTAGCCAACTCACCTATAAATTGATTAGACTTCGTCGCCAGTCTAATACTGCGCTTAAATTAATGAAGTCTAGGTACCAAAGCGAAGAGCTCATCTGAACAATTATTATAAAAGCGTTTATAGAAATGACAGGGAAGATACATTACGTTAGTAGGATAGTGACTGAGGCTGAGATGACAGGTCAGGACCAATAGCACTGCAGATACTTCTTTGGATTTTATCATTGATCTCTAAATATATAGCAGGAGCAGACCTAGCAAATTATTCAATATAATTTTTCCGCTGAGAATAAGTCAATCTTCTGGAGGTAAGCATCAGCCATGCTGATCGAAGGCAGAAAAGGCACCAATATTAACTTTCGACCCGACCGTGGAGCATCATTTAGAGAACAGTGTCAAGCACAAAACCATAAAAGTTACGTTTGACGCATACACTGGCATACATTCTACTTTGTCAATAAAATGACCATATCTTTCTTTCTTAATGACAATATTAAAAGATACTACAATCTTGCTTATCGCCTTCGATCTTAAAATTAATAAACAAAAAAAAAATCACTTTTTAAAAATATTTTTTCGATGGGAGCTGGTATATCAGTTATCCAATAGATTCAAATGAGATTTTTTTTTTCACTAAATTTACATAAATATAAATGGTCTGTATTCTTGATTAATGGTATTAAAAAGAACAAAACATCAATTGCAAGAAAAAAGAATGCATGGCTGTTAATAAAAGGAAGAGTCCAACATGCAAATTACAAATTGGAGATACTAAAATCATGGAAGTGTGTCGAGGACGGAAAGCACGACATTGAAATTTGAAAGCGCATTTGGATAGTGAAAGATGCCTTTCAAATGCTAAGCAAAGTATTCAAAAATAGAAAAAAATGTAAGAAGTAAACGAAAAGCGTGCCGAAATATTACATAATATCAGTCCTCCAGTGTGCCAGTGAATTCTGGATAATCTCCTCGTAGATGAAGAAGAGACTTGAAGCAACGGAAACGTGGTTCTACAGATGGATGCTGATAATACATGGCGAGAATGTGAGCAGCGACAATGTTGTAGAGAATAATTGTAATTCCAAGGACACTTATAGGAAGAGACAGAATTTACGGAGTACATAATGAAGACAAACTAAAGGTAAGTGAGACAGAGGAAAACAATACATAACCTAACTAGCGAGCTTTAGTAAATAGATGGCGGAACAAGGTTTAAGAGAGATAACAAAAAAAACAAAAAAATAACAGCGATAAAGGACAGGGAATTGCCAACATCCTGATGGAACAAAGAACACAGAAGAAGATTGAGAATATTACTGGGGAAAATTACGAATCTCCTTTTAGTTTTCATCACTTTTTGACACAATTATTTCAATACTCATAACTTCCTGGATTTGTACAAGGATTTACCGAATAAGTACTGATTGCAAAAAGCATATTTTTAGCTTATCAATAATATTGTATTAGTGTGCAGATGAACGTACCGACCTCTCTTGCCATTCATTGTAATTCTTTATTGCTAGAGAATTTAGAAACTCGTAAGATTCTTAATAACATAGACAGAAAAAAAATCGTTACGTACAGTGGCGTCAAATAAAAAGATATATACGGTAAATAAGATCTTTGGTAGAAAAAATGTCTGGTTGTTCTGAAGCTGAACAGACAAAAATGCCAGCTTGAAGACGTCAAGATCAAGCAAGTAAAGACGTGTAACAAATGACGAAAAAAAAACATCTTTCTTTTAATCAATTTACTTCAAGCAAGGCGATAACGTCACTAAGACGTACGAGCCCTCTTTCCTTGGAAGTGAACGAAAATACTTAAAAAGAACCGGAAACATAATCTTAAACAAGAAATAAGTTATAAGATTTATGCCTGTTCAAAACACCGATGAGGCTCAGAAATCCGAAAGCATTTGGAATACTGAAAAATGCTTTCAAAAGCTAAATAAATGTATTAATAAAGACGGACATTTTGTTAAGTATAAAGAAAAGCGTGATGAACTGCTACGTATTGACAATATTGTATACCGGACTATTTCCTTAGAAATGAAGAGGAGACATGAGGCAAAAACGATGCCATTCTAAAAGCATGCTGAATATAATATGGACGGAGCATGTGAGCAACCTGGAAGTTTTAAGGAAATTATAAAATAAATGAACTTGTATTTCGAATTAGACTTGGAGAGTTTGGCACTCACATGACATACTGAGAGCAAGAAGACAAAGGAAAACGAGTAACCTGTCTAACAAGCTTGTGTAAATGGATAGCAAGAGAGTGATAGACGATATATTACTTAGAGCTTCGAAAGTTGTGGAGAGTCATGATCGGCAACGTTCTAAAGGCATAAAGTATTTAAAAGAAAAAGAAGATATGACAAGTTTTTCTTTTAACATATATTACATGTGTAAATGAAAAGAATTACGAACGGCTTGTAGGCTGATAAATTATTAACAATAAGTATAATAATATAACATAATTATTGTAATAGTGATATGGTATGTATTGTCAGTGGTAGTACCTTTGCTGCTTCTTTACTCAGGTGAACTGAAAAGCAGAATTGTACAGCCTACATACAATTCTAACGCATAGCTCCAAGAAGACACATGGACGCTGCGATGGTCACACCCCGGTTAAAGGCACCGGCTAAATTGTGTAAGGATAGTTGGATGGGTTTGAAAACTCGACCCGTGAAGGGGAACACTTCTCCCCAAACTACCTGTGACAAGCGGCCATCGCCCTGGGCTAGGGAGCTGCACCTCAGATCAACGGCTTTATCCGTGAGTGGAGGAGCTTTTGAGAGGAGGGACAGATTAACCTCAACATCACCGGTGCAAATGAAACCGGCAAGCCATTGCACTATTTTATATTGAATGGCACCATGAACCAGAAATACAACAGAAATAGTGGGAATGGTGACCACAGCGACACGAAATGCGCTAAATGAATAAGTGAATGAATGAAGTATAATACGTAGTCTCGTGGCTGAGATCGTTACATGTTTTTGAATGTTCGAATTGAATTAAAAAAAAATATCAGGATTTTGAATGCTGATATTCCTAATAGGCAGGCAGCTCTTATTTCAAGGATTGACAAACGTAATCTTCACTCCCCTTCAAGCTTAGTATCAAGGTTAAGAATAAAATAAATGATAAGAAACACGTTTAATTACTCTTCCGGTCTTGCACAAACAAACCAGTTGAGTAAAACAGATTGGTTGCATTCAATGCACCGAAGACCAAGCTAGTTACAGTCCATCATCCCCAATCGAACCCCGAATTAGCAAATGTCTGGTTAAACGGATGTTTCCTCAGGGAGGCATCGTGTCTGGAATGACTATTGGGCCTCAAACTCGCACCTGACCTCAAGTAGAACTCCATTCCTAAGGATGCAGGTAAAATGATTGGCTCTCTATACCGCTCCAGTAAGTACCTGACTCCTTATAAGAGCCAGATCAAGCCGAAAATGAAGTACTGTTACCATTTGGGTAGGAGCTACACAGACCTCAGCCTCCAGCCTTGAACGAGTCCAAAAGCGTCTCCGAGCTCTTGCGGTCCACCTTCCAACTTTCTCCCACAGGTGGGCTGTGGCAATCCTCGCACCGCTCTATCGCTATCTCCACGGAAAGCGCTCGGACGAACTAAATTCCATATATATATATATATATATATATATATATATATATGTGTGTGTGTGTGTGTGTGTATATGTGTTAAAAATTATATATATATATATATATATATATATATATTCACGGAAAGGACCCGCTATATCACATTGTAACAAACCACCCACATTACGTATTCCAGCGTTGAGAAATAAGTTCCCCTCTAACAGTTTCTTCTCGTGAACCACTGTTCTGTCGAATAAACTCTCAAGAGAATGTTTCCTCGATCACTACAATCTTAACCTGTTCAAGGCTAGTGTTAACTGTTATCTTCCACTCCTATACGCAAAAAATTGACTCCTAACGTAATCGTCTACCTCGAGTGGCTCACAGAACTTGTAAAGGGTGAACCTTACTGTTTAAAAAAAAGCATCCCTCTATACAAAATTGTTACATTCATATTATTAAATGTGTATAGTATTGTACAGTTATTATGGGAGTGAACTATTAAAATAGTGCAACATTTATCCTATAGTAATTGTATAATCGACTATATAAAATATGTATAAAAACGTAACAATTATTATGGGTCAGAAGTTGTGAAGTAATAATAAATATTTCCAATAATAATTATTAAAAAGTCTGTATGAATTGTGTAAACAAATGACAAATTTTATGAGAAAGAAATAGTAAAATATTACTTCCTTTGTCCCATAATAATTATTTCATTTGGTAGATAAGATGTACATACAAATGCAACATATATTATGGGACAAAAGTAGTGAAATAATACTATATCTACCCCAAAATCATTTTTATGTACCGTGTGTGAACTTTATTTTATAATACGATACTAATATAAGAATGTTAAAACATTATTATTGGATACACTTAAGTAAAACATCAAAATCACATTTATCTCTATCTATAAAAGGCAGGATGTGTGTGTGTGTGTGTGTGTGTGTGTGTGTGTGTGTGTGTGTGTGTGTGTGTGACGAATGCATGGCCGCAGTTTTCGACGGATTTGCACCAAACTTTTACTTGCACATGCTCCAAGTTAGCGGGAAGGCCAAGACCGACTTTGCATTTCCCAACTCCCATCGATAGTGAAAATAATCGATTTTTTCATGCTTCTAGAGCAGTTTTCCTGTAGTGTGCGGCCATTTTCTACTGGCCAGAGTGAGAGCCAACAGCTGACTCACACGAATGTTAACTAGCATGCTAGCATGCAAAAAAAAATCGATAGCTGCATTCGTCACAAGTGGGAAAAATTTAAGTCTGCATGGCACTTTACTCCAATTGGTTCATTCGCTTGCTTAAACTCAACGTTGATTCTGATTCCGCAGAACTGGGTTGGGTATGAAAAAGTATTTGTTGTTAACATTCTTTTTTCATTTGGTTTTTCCAGTTACGAGTCCTTTTTTAAAGTTGATCATTTTGTGTTCATTTTGTTTAGTTCTTTTTTCGTAACAAATTTAATGTTTAGTATAGAGCTTAGAAAAAATTCGCAGTGTGAGATAGGCAAGAAGTATGGCATGTAGCAACATCAGCACGGCAAAGGGCACTCCTTTAAAAGCATGGAAGGGCAAAAATATTTTAAGTCAAGTGATAGCGATTGCTGTATGAGTCGTACGATTTTTGAATCAAGCACGGGCAACGCCGGGCCATGCTGCTAGTTTTAAATACAGTTTTACTTTTTGACTACAGTAAATGGATTTATATTTTGGTCAACGGCGTAGCCAGGACCAGCAGTACATCTCGTGTAGGCCCTTAAAACTAGCTTCAAAATTAAGGTATTCAAGAGTCGCATGATACGCGAGTATATACGACATTAAAATAATACTACTTCTGTGTCGTCATATATATGACATTTAATGCATCTAAAAAAGTAAAAACTGAAGAAGTAGCATACTGAAAAGAAGCGCCGGTAAGCTAACGGATATCGGCACAGAAAATGAAATCTGTTGCGCTTACTTTCACACTAATAAGCCTAATAAAGGCATAAATTCGTTACTAATGGGTTAAAGATTATGGTAAATTGGGCTCTTTAACCTTGGGTCGCAACCAGAAGGTTGTAACAAGAAGGACAATTCTGAATTCCAAACAGTCCAGAAAGCAATAAGTTACCGTTTCTGAGAGAGAATGCATCATTTTACATAATCAGAAGTTCTAACAACGCTAGTACGCTCAAATACGGTATTTAATCCGCCCTATATTCAACAAAATCAGTGTAAATTTGGGCTCTTTAACCTTGGTTGACAACCCGTCTTAGGGAACCACAAATTTGAATTCCATCATTGGAGATGCCAACGAGAAAGCTCCCTATTATCTTTACACAAGATGTCAGGCAAATCAAAGATAATAAAGAAAAATTAATCTGTGAAGATTTCAAGACATTTTAAACAATAGTAATATAATACTAGCTCTATCCTATCATAATTGTAAAAACTAATATATGACAAAAGTAGTAATATACCAATGTTACATAATAATTGTAAAAATAAATGCACTAAATGTATATACAAATGAAGCAATTATTACGTTAAATAAGTGCAAAAATACTACCTCTATCCCATAATATTGGTTACATCATTTAGTGTGTAAAATATATATATTAATATTACGACTATAATGGCACAGAAGCGGTGCAATTGAATTATTTCTGAATGCATTTCGGTACAGTTGAGTTATTTCGGATGTCATTGAAATTAGTTTATTTTTCTATATGTATGTACATTAGGACATTTAATCCCGAAAAATTTCAACTTCCGTTCGGGCACTTTGTGTCTACTTCGCACATTTGAACAAGGCATAAATCTATCTACTCAGCTCCCCATCAGGTATGACTGACCACTCTAACTGAAAACCATTTTATATGAAGAATTATGAAGCCAATGAGAAACTATTCCACTGTCTTTCCCGAAAGAATCATAGACCTTAAAAGACAATCAAAAGCCACTAGAAATAGGACTACCTCCGTCCTGAAGGAAAATGGCACCTAAAAAAATAGATTTTAATTTATATGAAATGAAATATGAATTTAAATGTTAATTTTCAATCATTTTTTCATCCTTCATGCATCCATTAAAGACTAATATTAATAATCCATGTGATTAAATATTATTTAAATCAGTGGTCATTGGAAAACTGGGAGCGTATGGAGACGAAGCGGAACATACCATGGCAGTCGGTGAAGATAAATAAAAAGTTTCGAATTGATTTGTAAAAGAAATTAAAGAATTCTGTAGAACGACAGACAAGTATAATCAAATTACTTCGATAACATTTCTTAAAAGAAGTATATGTTTCTTTGGAAAGATTTAATAGAAATCATGCTGCCCAATAAAAAGAATGAGTGAAAAATAGGAGATCGCTCTTAAGTGTCAGACAATTGCGATAAAAATACTTGACAGAAAAATCGAACAAATTGATCGATTCAGACGATTTCTTCAGTGAAAAGAAAAAAGGATTCAGAACTTGAGCTTGGCAAACGGAATTGCATGATCGAATATCTTACTGCAGGAAAAAACGTTTTTGTCACACTAAAATATAATTTTAAAATTGATAATTACATAAAATCTGAAGTCAGTAATCATAACTTCCATTGAGATATTAAGTCACACTAGAGATTTCTTTGAGATTATCTTAAGATGAGCTTTCGAAGAAAGTGACCAGCTCCCGATTTCTAAAAATCCTTAAAACAACACGATTGTTAAAATATTAACGATCTAATACTTACTACACTAACCGAAAGTCATTCACACATTCCATTTGTCATTATTTCTTAAGAATTTCTTAACGTTGCATATAAGAGGACCGTTAAAATACAGGCATGATAAACTCTGATTTTTATGGAGACGTCCGATCTTTGGTGGAGACGTCCGTCTGGCTCCAAGCTTTCCATAGGCATCACATGCTTTTGCTATTTGTGCACCTATTTCCTTATCAAGGGTGTTATGTCTTGAGAGTGTACTCCCAGGTATACAAAAATATCAACTACCTCCAATTCCTAGACGCTGATATAAATTGAAGGAGGACGCTGATTATGTCCGATGCAGTTTGGTACATTCTTACGTTCTTCTTCCAGATAATTCTCAAGCCAAATTCGTCACAAGCTGCAAAGAAACAATCAATGAGAAACTAGATCTACTTCAGACTGGCTGATGAGGTGACAGTCATCAGTGTAGCGGAGATATTTAATGAGTGTGACGAACGTTTTGTCGAATGCATCAAATCGACGAAAGTCAAACAACTTGTCAGTTAATCGATATCGAATATAGACACCTACTTCACTATTTTTGAATACTTAGAAAGACCATAGCAAAGAACATTGCAAAAAGAAGGTGCAAGCAGATCACCCTGTTTCACCCAGGTTCCGCCGACATAGGATCTAACAGCTCCCCAGCAACACAATCCAGGCATTCATCTCACGGTTACATCTAAGCTCAACTATAAATTGATGAGATCTCGTTGCCAGTCAAGTATTAAATTCAAAAGTCTAGGTACCATAGCGAAGAGCTCATCTAAAAAATTACCATGAAATATTTATAGAAAAGAAACATAGAGGTAACCTTACGGCAGTGGGTAAATGACTGAAGCTGAGCCGCCTGATAAGGACCAATAATATTGATGATACTTCTTTGGATTTTATCAAGGAGCTCAAGGTAAACAGCAAGGTCATCGGATCATATGAAGCAGCAATATTCTAAGCATGGACGAAGAGTCGACATATAGTAATGTAAGATAGATTCTGGAGAAAAAAAAATTGTCTTATACGATATAGTGAAGCAATGTTTTTAGCAGCTGACCTTGCAATGGATTCAATATAGTCTTTGCACTTCAGCTGAGAATGCTAGGCCGAGAAGGCGCAACGTGTCACTTTTCTGAATGTTAGCTTCAACCACGCTGATGGAAGGCAGGGATGACTCTCTCAGAAGATTAATGCAGTGAAGTTTAGTTGTACAAGCGCTAAAATCAGCGCTATCTTTTGCCCCAGTTAACGACGGATTTGAGGAAATTTCAATTTAATTATATTTAATTGCAAACTAGACGTTTCTCTATAGCTGAATGGCACAGCACGTCAGATCAAATAACGCTTTCCGTATAGGAATACAAGTTCGATTTCTGTCGGAGAACGCATATTTTCTACGAAATTTCTCAAACACTTAGGCTGGTAAAAAATAATTAATACAGTTTAATTAAAAACAGAGCTTTTTACTTGAATACATTGTATGTATAAAAGTAACGTATAAGCAGAAAAAAGATATTAAATAATTGGACTTAATTTATTTCATTTATATATATATATATATATATATATATATATATATATATATATATATATATATATCGTCCAGTAAATTAATCATTCAGCTTAATAACCGAATCATTTCTGCCGAGAGAAATATTTTTCTGTGTCTGAAATATGGAAGAACTACTTTGTTTCTGCATAATTATTGGTCTTCTTCAGGTCTTTTTTTGTATTTGATTTTATTAACATTATCCATTCGGTTGTTAAAACCTGCATAAAAAATTAAAGTTAACTAAAATTACAAAGAAATACTTGCTCGAAAACTTTGAATAGATAGATATGTGCAGACTGATATATATATATATATATATATATATATATATCAGATAGATGCACTTGTATTTGTATTCGCTACCGCAGGTGCAATTTGGTGTCTACACTTATTTTTTTTTAGAAATGTCAAAACAAGTAATTATCAAGATGAACTAAGAGAATAACAGATGTTTGCCTTTTCCAATTTTTTCTTTCCTTCTCCCTCTCATTCTCCTTCTTCTTCTACCTCTCCCTTTTCCTCTCATTCTCCCCCTTCTCCTCCTTCTCGTGGTTGTACTGCACATCAACTTGTTTCTCAAATGTCAAGAGACGCAATAATTTCAAAATGATGAATAAAAAAAAAGCAATAACTTATTTTAAAGTTGTAGGAAATTCTTTAATATATTTTAGTAAGTTCAAGAAAATTCATAAAATCTAATTATGCATGAAATATTCTGCACAGGTCTTTATTTTCTCTACTCAACTCCATGATTTCATCAACTTTTAAAATTTCGTGTCACTTTAGGGTTTATACGGTTATGGCTTGCCAGAGCGTGCTTTTCTTTATTAATTGTGGATTGCTATGACTTGTTCATCCAGTACAAGGCCCAGGTGTTTGGAAAATGAAGACTGCAACAATGGCTTATTTTTGGTCTGATCTGACTCTTGTAAAGATAAAGCATGGCAGTTGGATTTAGATTTCTGGAACGCTCAAAGGTACCGACACTTTTTCGAGCATCTGCAGCGATTGATCGTATAAATGAGTTCCACTTAAGGATTGGAATAAGCCTGAGTTTCAATAGACGTTTTATAAAAGGAGCCATATTGGCTGGAGAAAACTCAGCTTCAACTTTGTGCTGATGAAATGCTTCTTGGGAAATATAATAGATTGGTTTCTCGATGTCTTCTTTATGTTTGTTTATATTTCTAAGATGTGGGATTGTAACTACTTACACTATTTCCATCGTTTTGACTGTTGTCCTCATCTTTATTACCGTATTCACGACATTTCTGTCGTTCTTGACTGAAACTGAGATGTCCAAAAAAGCATGACATGTGGAATTATAACAATCTACCTCCATGGATTAAGTAAAGTGATCGGTTGGAAATTCAGACGTTTATTACTTGAAGAAGGTTGGATTGTACAAACGTCCTGAATATGACAATAAAGATAAGGACAACAGTCTGAACAATGTAAATTACCTTCTCTATGGTTCAGTTTTCAGTTTTCCTATTCTTAGAAGGTTTGTAACACAAGGTTTGAGAACCCAGCCTAACGTGCTATTTAAACCATAGCTAGAGATAAAAAGAGATCGATTCATGCATTTCCTAATGGTATCAATAAGAATTTAAAGAGGCAACTGACTTGGTTGGAATTTGAACTCGACGATTTCTCTTTCCGAGCCGATAACCGTTACGTCACCCGCATATCATATTACATTTTTAACTTCATTAAGTTGGGGAAAATAAAACGGCTTAGATATGTAACTGAGTGTCACCAACGACAGCATTATTAGGATGTTATTACAACGACCTAAGGAGGTCCTCATAGCCTTGTTATCCAGAGAGAATTGTCCCACGGGACAACAGCCTCGTGGGTTAAAAAGTTGGAGCATGAATTTGATGACACAGTACTTCCGACAGAAAAAGACAATCATATTTATAAAAATAATTTTAGATAAATCTTTCCCGTTATAATTACTTTATTAAATAATAAGAGGAAGTAAATGTAGAAATGAAATTATCATAAAAATGTATCATTAAAAACGGTATCACACTATTATTATTATTATTATTATTATTATTATTATTATTATTATTATATGCTATGTCCTTTCAAGGCGCGGGCGATCATTTTCTGCACAAATTCATGTTTTTTTTTGTTTCTCGAATACGTTTTGATCGCCGTTGTGGGTATGACAAACTACAACCTGCAGCAAAGCCTCTGAACGGGGAGGGGTGTTGGGGAGCATGGAAACACCTCTTAATTGCTGCTGTTCCCAGGTCCACCCTAACCCACGGTGGTAGCATCTGTTAAGGCCCCAACTATGGACAAATAGCTAACCCCTAAACTGGGCTCAGCAAACTATAAAAGTATAAAAATACATTTCATAGTAAAAATACTGGCAATACATTTTTGGAGAAAAAATACCAGCAATAAACTCTTGTAAATTAAATTACTAATGTCCCCAAGAAAATTAAATTTCGGCATTAAATAAGTCACCATTGATATGCCACTCAACAAACAAACAAACCATTTCTCTAAACCTTTTGACTGTTTACCATCGCTATTTGTCCTTTCCTTGCTATCTATTCACATAATCTCGTTAAGTAGGTTAGTCCTACTTCTATTACAGTCCAGTGAGTATTACATTCTTCAGGACACTTTCTTCATTATATCATATACCTTGACCTGTCTCTTTTGAGTGGCAACAATGGATCTACCTTCTTACAGCTAACACTTTATCTTTTCTTCTTGCTTTCCATTAATACCTTATCTAAGAGTTCTTTAAATTCATATCCGAGTTTGCCGCCAACACAATGCCATCTGCGTATATAAAGTTGTTAAGATTATGGCTGTCAGTAATAACTCTTGATAAGATTTCTAGTTCTCTTAGAAGCGTTTCAAAGTATATGTTAAATCAAATCCAGCGAGAAAAGTCTATAGTTACTACGTATTAAAACAAAAACCAGTCGGATGATAGTCTTCTTGCGCTAGATCTAGTCGCTGTTGTTGCTGGGCAGCTACAGTCCTAA
Organism: Acanthosepion pharaonis; assembly: GCA_903632075.3. Classification (NCBI taxonomy): domain Eukaryota; kingdom Metazoa; phylum Mollusca; class Cephalopoda; order Sepiida; family Sepiidae; genus Acanthosepion; species Acanthosepion pharaonis. The sequence continues at coordinate 1,148,158 of CAHIKZ030000056.1, forward strand.
TGTAATCAAAAACAAGACTTGTAGATTCTGAAAGAAGGAGTGGGCAGATAGGATGCAGATCATATTCAACTTAATCATGAAGAATTTATTTTCTTAAATAAAAAAAAAATCCATGAAAATAGAATGCAATTTTAAATCCAAAGTTTTTCCGATTTCGCGCTTTTTTTTCCTTTACTCGTTCAAAAGCATATAAATACAACAATAAGTCAATTTATCTGAATTTCTGGATGAGGATTTACACCATTTATAATATTTATATATTTTTGTGTTATTATCACATTGTTTTGGCCGTTGTGCCCCCCGGCCTCCCTGAGGTGTATATTGATCTGTGTAGCCTACAGGATATTCTGAACTGAACCCTCACTTTAATCATAACAAACATTATCAATGTATGTGCTTTTAATACTCAGTAAATTTTAAAATAATTAATTCAAAGAACTATTGCTTTTAATTTAAATATATAATTGAATTTCAAGTTATTAGTTTCTGTTTTTGAAACATGGTAATTCATGTGTAGCGATGGAACCGTATTTTCAAATCAGTTAATTTATAATATTTATGCTCTGGAAATTTTCATTGAACACTCTTTTGTAAAAAAAAAATCGATAAGAATACCGGATTATATATCTTATTGTTTTTTTTTTTTTTTTTAATATATATATATATATATATATATATATATATATATATATATATATATATATATATATATATATATACGAGGTCTGTCTGAAAAGTAAAGGGACTGGGTGCGCTGTGTGAGCTTTGGGTGAAAAAAGGATAAGCAGTTTGTGTTATCATTTAACATGATATCTTCGGGGTATATAACTTTAATCTCAGCTTTATACAACCATTTCTTTTACATTTTGCGAGAGTTGTCGCAAGACAAATCGTGGCTGCTTCACTACGACAATGCACCTGCTTACAACGCCCTGAACATCCGGCTGTTCTTAACGGAGAAGAACGTCGTCGCACTTCCTCCATCATCAAGGGTAGCAGTTTTGAAAGCATGAATGCCATCAATAGGGCCATAACGACGCAGAAAATCCCATCAGCAGTCTAGAAAGCGTGGCAGAGAAGAATGGAAAAGTATATTAAACTCGAGGTGGATTACTTTGAAGGGGAAACCATGTAGTTTGTTGTTTGGAATTAAAATAAGTAGTTTGTGATACCAGTTCCTTTATTTTTCAGACAGACTTCGTATATGAGAGAGAGAGAGAGAGAGAGAGAGAGAGAGAGAGAGAGGGAGGAAATTTTCGAAAGGAAACCTGGTTTGTAAACAGCATTCTACTTTTCGAAAAAGAAATAAGGGCCTTTTTCACGCATCTAAGACATATATAGTACGCAAAAGTATTTCAATTGTAAATTATTTCCTTTTTTATACGTTAATCTTCCGAATTTATTGGCAGTTATTCAATCAATTAGCGCTTCTAAAACAGTTAATGACATGATTGATTATGAGAGAATTGATATTATTTTCTTTCCATAATTATCAATTTATTAATTCTTGTTTTACATAAGTATTCATTTTTAAGCAAGATATTTCTGTAGCATTTGGAAAGGGTTCAGCATCGCTTGTCTGGTTTATTCCGTTTAGAAATTATAAGAATATTGCAAAAAGAAAAAGGCTGATTTCTTGTTACATTCGTTGTTTCCTCTTCAGAAGATTATTTGCGTCAGTTGCAGATATAGACAGTTAGCAGACTAGTGAGTTCAATTTTTTAATTAAAGTTCATGTCTTGATGTCCAACAACTCTAAACACACTTGTGAATGATTTTATGAGAATACCGAAATGATCCATCAGAAGAAATAGTATTCTTAGATTAAAACTGGGTGATAACGGTACTGTTCGGTCTGTCCTGATGCCAAAAAATCTATAAAATTTAGGAAAGTTTCTGTATACCACAGTGATACGCAGTTTGTTTAGGAATTTAGACAGGCTATCAAGAAATTGAAGATGTCTGGGCGAATTAAACGAAGAACTGAAAAACATGCAATAGAAAATCCATAGAAAACTATTCATAGAATTATGTAATAAGGCACATACAACAAGTATCGAAATGTTCCATTCACAAAATCTTGGTGCAAACTAAACCGAAACTGTGATTGCGAAAACGTCCCAGAGAAGTCGGAAGCCCCGTAGGCAGAGATCATTAAGTACAGCGTGTAATATGGACAAAATAAAAGCAACTCATTCTTGATGTGCTTAAATGCCACAACTTTATTTGCTATGATCTACGACTTGAAACGCCGAATTGTCATAAGTTTGATGGTGGAGGAATCATGGTCTAGAATAGATTTACTGGCTACTTGATGTTAACAGATATTTGACAATACTCAAAAAGCAAATAGATGCTAGAACACTACTAGAACCCAAAGCTACCAGTAAACACAGAGGAAAGAAAAATGTTCTTCAGCAAGATACTTAGAATGACCATTCTGTAAAAACAACTGTTCTGTACCTCGCTGATTTGTTGCATCTGCAATGAAGCAGCCCGCTTTCTCGCGAAACTTCCATAAAAATGTATAGGAAATAATGGTAAATCATGTCTGCACTAGACACACAATATTCCTCTCCTGACGAGATTAAAGTGGCTATCATTGATTCACGAGAGAAAATTCCTTAATCTTATTTCTTTTATTTGGTGTGTCCCTTTATGACGTAGGCGATCATGGCTCTCCACATTTTTTTTGCCCCTTGTAGCTCTTAATAAGTTTTGTCTTTTTTATTATTTCTCACAAACCTTGCTTTACCATTCATTTGCTCAAGCTCATCAAGTATGTTACGCGCTGCTTTCATCTGATCCTCTTTCTCTCAATCTGTCCTGTGAGTATCAGATTTTCCAAGCCCTCCTTCCTAATTATGTGCTTCGGAAATTTCAACTGTCTCTTACTGGTGTTAAGTATAAGTTTTCATTTTGTTTCCATTTTCTCCAAAACCTCGTTGTTGTTCACATGTTCGGACCATGACATCCTCAGCATCCTTCTGTAGAACCACATTTATGCTCTCTAAATCTCAAAACCTCGGTGACAACGTATCATTCAATTATAACTATAACGAATTAATTTTTTGCTGAGTAAGTTTTACCTAATAAAAAATGTTTACTTTTATATTAATTTTATAATTTATAATGTGGGTCATCAGTTTTTTGTTTTTGTTTTTTTTATAACACAAACCTTTTAAAATGAAAAAATAAATTGTATAACCATGCGGAATACTTTAAAATAACATATAAAATCCCATTTTTTTAATTCCTGGTATTTCATAAATTCTGTACAGAGTTATTTTTTTTTCATTATTTCACCTCAAATAAGGCAATAAAAGACTCTAAGATTCAAGGATTATCCCCCCCCCCGAATAGGTGATCGTCTAATCCAACAGTTACAAAAAGCTAACCTTATATACTGTATTGTATCGGCACTGGTAAGTAGGCTAGTATGCTTGCACCATGGATCGCAGTAGACTAACAATTACCTCGGTAACTACCGATGTAAATATTTATAGATGAGACAATTCACATCATAATCCTGTCCTATAGTCATATGTAATAAAACTATTTTTACTTCTTCATTTCGCATTAAAATGCAATATTCAAGAAACGATTACACAACAATTTGCAAAAGTTCCACTGATCAATAAGTAACAAGTAATGTTCACAAATCTTTCGTTTTTGATTTGTAGAGCTATGGATGAGTTCACACCAATCATTATTTCTCATAATAGTGTGAAATTTAGATACCATGCAATCTATATTTCTAATTAAAATCCATTATGATGTTGTTAAATGACATCATTTAGTATAACATGCAAACTTAATTTTTCAGTAACATGCATTATACAGTATTTTTGTGGTGTTAAGGAACAAAACATTTAAGATGCCTTAAAATCTTTATTTCTCATTAGAGAACAAAAAACATAATATATAATTAAAACCCTTCAAAATTACTAATATCATCACCATCTGATGCAAAGAACTCATAAACAGAGTCATTTTCAGTTTCGTCATATGGTTCCCAGTCGGTCGACTTATACTACAGATATCAGATAAAATCACGAAGATTTACCTAGATTTTGGGTCTTGTCTTATGAGTCGCCTTATACGCGGAAAAATACGGTAATTAATTTTTCCATCAACCCTGATGTGTTTTTCTGTGCCTTCTGCACAAAAGCAACTGGTATGTTGAGATTTAACGCGACATTATTTTCATTTGCTGAACTTATCAATATATATATATATATATATATATATATATATATATATATATAGCTGGTTACTCATGTAAATGAGAAAATATTTATAAAATATATTTTTTTAGTATATATTCTACAACAGAAAAGCAAATTAACATGTCGAAAAATGAAATATAAACTAAATAAATGCAATAATTGATGTAGGATTAAGAAAAAGCATAACATTCCCACATTTCTACGGAATTTTAACTTTTGTCTCATCTCTTGGTGGGGAGGGGTAGCGGAGAATCT